>LNAC01001073.1:358284-379762 GCA_002007465.1 Ailurus styani
TTTTTTTTTTGCTTCTTCTGCTGGCAGAGCAGAAAGTAGTCCATCTGAGTTTTGCCCATATTTGTGTGTGGTCTGAAGACTTCTAACTGCTTTTTTTTTCTTTTTCCTATGATTAGAGGAATGATTGTATCACATTCCCAGACCAGCCAATAGTTGACCACTTGAGGATATTGTGAGTAGCAGCTCCCACTTTTGCAGGAACCATGAAGGGACTTGTAAAATTCCTTTGGTGTTGGCAGACTACGGATTGGTGGCAGGGGGTGGGAGACATGCTAAGACCTGTATATCAACTGATTGGCCCCCCCCCCAAAATTCTTTGATTCCTTTGTCTGCATATACTCAGTTCTGGATGCAGAAAACAAGACAATAGTATATAGTGTCAGCTGCACCAGGTGGTCTAAATATTCCTTTTTATTCTGACTTGGTATATAGGATTGCTTTGTCTGAGTCCCATCTGTCTATATATCCAGCCACTCAGTTATCCATTCAACTAAATAAGCATTTTTGGGTATCAGTTCTGTGCCACACACCATGCTGGGAATACAGTTATATGCAAACCATAAATGGTCCTCCCCTCTTGGAACCTGCCACCTGTCAGAAGGGTTGGACCTTAAACAAACACATGTGGAAGATGAAGTCAGTGCTGAGAAGAAAAGGGGACCAAAATTCTATGAAGCACCTAACAAAGGAATCCAATCTGGTCTGGGAAGAAAAGGGTTAGGAATGGAAGCGATCTAAAGGAGTCAGTTAGGAAGAGAGTATGGGTATAGCCAGATGAGGAGTTTGGAAAACATTTCTGTTAAGTGCTAGAGAGTGTATAATTTAGGCTTTGTGGGCTAGATGGTCTCTGCATCCATCGTTAAACTCTACTGATATAGCACAAAGGCAGCTATATATAGACAGCTTGTAAACAAATAAGCACAGATGTGTTCCAATAAAGCTTTATTTACAAAAACAGAGAGTGGGTTGCATGTGGCCTATGGGCTGCAGTTTGTGCACCCTGCACGAGACAGAGCAATCGCATGGACAAAGGCCCCGTGGTAGAAGGAGTACAGAAAAGGTGCACCACTGAGAGAAGAAGGTAATATGACTGGAGCTCACAGAGAAGGAGGCAGCGATATGTGAGAGCTTGGGAGAGGTGGACAGGACAAGACCCGTACATAAGGTGAGGATGAGTACTTTGGTTTGTAGCTTAAGAATGAATAATCAGAAGCTGTCGAATTGTTTCAAGCCAGAGAAGAATGAGGCAGCATGTTCCAATTTGCATCTACTTAGTTGTTAAGAAGAACAAGGACTAGAGAATGACAAGGATGAATCTGATGATTATCATGATCAAACCGTGTTGTAGAACTGGTTGGTGAGTGTAAGGAAAGGAACACAGAGATGAGTCTGCACTGTATCTCACTGTATCTCTGCTGAATGTATTCTTATTGTTACATCAGATGCAACCCCTCTTACTTTGGTGCTAAGGAACTGAAACCTGATTTTCATTTCCAGCAGCCACACAATTAGGAAGTCAACTGGCATGGTTGGTGAAGTGAAAAGTGAATCACTTAAAGATAGATGAAGCACATGGCTAACGCGCCAGGATGGCTTCCCTTCACCAGACACCACTCTCCTTACAGCTTCCCACACATAGCTCTACCGAAGAATCATGCCAGATCACTGTTGTCTGCCTTCCCTATGGGCTTTTTAAGGGAAGAACTGCCTTTGTCTTGTTAATGTCACCAACACTTAATATTCTGGTTGGGGGATTTCCTCACTCAAACTCTGTACACTCTAGATGTAGGTATGGGTGCGAGATATATTCGATGTGGTATGGGTAGTTCTCTCAGTTGAGTCAGGAGCATCTCACTGAAAGTCAGCCTGAGTAACTGAACCTCAGGACACCCTCCTCCAGAAATACACAGGGCACTGTACAGAGAATGGGGAGGATGGTAATGGGGACAGACAGATTTTGCCTGTCCTTGGCCCTCTGATCTTTTCTTCCACTTCCTCAGATGCTACTTTTTAAAAAATAATTTATTATGTTAGTCACCATACATTACATCATTAGTTTTTGATGTCGTGTTCCATGATTCATTGTTTGTGTATAACACCTAGTGCTCCATGCAATAAGTGCCCTCCTTAATACCCATCACTGGGCTCATCTATCCCCTCATCCATCCACCCCCAAACCCTCAGTTTGATTCCCAGAGTTCATAGTCTCTCATGGTTCATCTCCCCCTCTGATCCCCCCCTTCATTTTCCCTTCCTTCTCCTAATGTCTTCCACGCTATTCCTTATGTTCCATACATAAGTGAAACCGTATCAATTGTATTTCTCTGTTTGACTTATTTCACTTAGCATAATGCTACTTCTTAAAGATATACCCTTTCCAAACCTCTACTTCCTGCCTATATCTCATACCTGCTGCCAATATCTGTGAGCAAAAATTTTAGGTGGGCTCATTGAACTGTGTGATGGATCCAACCTATGACTACTTCTTCATCAACTTTTGAAGATATACAGATCCACTCCTAACCCACTAATATATATCAGACTTCGGGTTCTTTGAATTTCTACTTTGAATCAGAAAATTCTGCTTTGAATATTGAGACTCTATCATATTCTAGGCTAAGTAGAGAGCCATGAGACCACCTAATCCATTAACTTCTTCATATACTCTGAGTTCCATCTCAGACTCCATGTGGATGACCAGAAGGTTCTGTATTTGGACCACATTCACACAGTCCCTTTTATAGTCCTGTGTTTTGCTCTCAGTTGTGACTGCTTTTCTATGGGCTCTCCTAATATATAAGTCCTGGTTCAACATTCTGGCTCTTCCATTAACTTGCTAAGTGACCCAAGGCAATGCGTTTCATCTTAATGGGCCTCAGTTTCCTTATTCATGGTAAACTCTTCAATCACCTTGTGTACACAATGTAGCAAACATTTATATCTCTAGGCTGCACTCCTCCGCTGAGCTCCAGGCCCACAGATCCAGCTGCCTACTTGACATCTCTTCAATGACTCAACAGCACCTCCAACCTAACCCTTTTAGATGTAAACTCCCCCTCTTCTGCTCCAAATCTGGCCTCTTCCTATACTCATGATCTCATTTAATGTCATCACCACCCACTTAGGCTGAGTATGAGCGGAAAAGAGAAGATTGTGGACTAAGCTCTGGGATGCTTCAATGGTTAGAAGTTGGGAAAAAGAGAAGGAATGGATAAGAAAGAAGGAGAAGAAATAGCTGGGGAGGAAGGAGGAATACGAAAAAAGTCAAAGAAAATGTTTTCCTAAAGATGGGGTGCTGATAGGTCAATCATATAAACCCAGGTTCAAACCCAGATTCGACCTCTTGGTACCTGGGTGCCCTTGAGCAAGTTACTTTAATTCTCAGAGCCTCAGTTTCCCTAAAGTGCCTCATAGAGTTGTTAGGAATATGCAATGAGGCATGTAAAGTGCTTTGTCCAGTAACTGCACATAAAACGTTAGCTAGGAGAATTATTATTTATGCTTTCAACTCATCAAGGCTGTAGCACTGAGCTGAGGGAAAACAAAACAAAAAACCTGGTCTCTAAGCTTGGTTTATTCTGCTACCTAGCAACTATATATTTACATTTTCAACTTCACTTCTTTATCCCTGATTACTTTAACAAGCACTTTCTAAGTGCCCTGTTGTAATTCAGGACTACCTATGAGATATAGAGAACAATCTCTTTTCTTCTCAAGATGTAGTGGACTAGCATAAATTGCCAAAAGCAACTTTAGCTTTGTAGCTTTACTGAGGTCTCTTTGAGAAGGAACTGCTGGGCTGGCTCACAATGAAATTAAAGGTCTATAGCTAATAAAATGCTGTTCCTACTTATCTGCAATGGAAAGCTGAATCTATACAAATCAAAGAGAATATCAGGCCAGGTTTCAACAACATCCAGAGGCTCCTAACACCGGGATCACTCTAATTTCCAAATATGTTGCCCCTCCTGGAAAGTGAACGAAGTAGGCTACAAATTTAAGACTCTTCTCAAGCAGGTTCCAGCCATGTCTCTGGCCATATGCTCTCAACACAGAACACCCTGTATGCTGAGCCCCTTTTCTGAGCCTGCCACTCTCCTTTCCAAGGCTTTGTCCCTTCCACCAGGCACAGTCTTCCTCTTCTACCTCCCTCAAGTCAAAATCCATTCTCTCACATCGTATTGTCTAAGGGAAAATCAATCACTTGTTGAGCCTCCTATGAGTGTTCCTAGGGCACTGTGTACATCTTTTCTTGATCACTTATCATATTTATTGAAATTAATCCACTTACAAGTCTCCTCTTGGAAGACAATAATATCCTTGAAGGCAGAGACCATGCCTTATTTATCTTTACAACCCCTACACCACTTGGCATACAGTTGGTATTCAATGAATATTTAAAGGAACGCCCCAGTTCCCATAACCAGGAGATGAAAAGCATAATTCAATTTGAGAAGATTCTTTTTGTGCAGAAATTGGATTGGGGGGTCTACAGAAAATGTCTACAGAAGACAAACCATTATTGACCATATTTCATTCATCCAAAGGAGTCTGTGGGACATGGACTACAGTGGTCATGACTCCCACTTCCAGCCCAGGTTCTTTTGCTGATGACTCAGTGAGTGACCTTGAGGAAACTCTCTGTGATTCAATTCTTCATCTTTAAGATGGGAAGGTTGAATCATATGGTGTCTAAGGTGATTTTTTAGTTTTGATGGTCTATTATGAGTCTATTATTCCTTTTTGAGTCTAATATCCTTCTCTGAAACTTGTATTAGTTTAACTCAGTGTTTGTGATAGACAGTTTGTCTACTTTTTCAAGGCCACTTAAATTTCCATTTCTCACTTCCAGGGAATAAATAATTCCATTCAACTTTGGGTTGCCAGGAATTAAATAAGTGTGTCCTTTAATCTGTCAGCCAAGTAGATGATTAAAAAATATTCAATAATCCCTGTAAAATATTCAATAAAACTGGAGGTGGCAAGCTTGTAACATTCAATTCCTCTCCTAGATTCAATTTAATCTTGGAGCAACCAGAAAATATAATTGTCCTTGCAAACAGAATTTCGTGCATTTTTTTTTTATTTCTTTTCATGATGTTCCGTTGAGCTCTTGGTTTCACTGTGTGACTCATGATTGCTTTTCCTTGTAAATTTCCACTCCTCCCATTCTCTTAGATTGCTATTCAGACAAAAGGAGAGAAGGCTCTGGAGATTGTTGAGAAAGAATAAATGGGGCACAGCTATAAATGGGTTTTAGCAAACTTAAGACCCAGTATCTCCAAGTGCCAACGCCTTCTTGGTGCCTCCACCCTCAGAAATGGGGAGTTAGCCTGTCTCCCCCAGTGTGTTGTAACTCTACTACTATCAGAGACAACTTGGCACATAAAGAACAAGGCCTTTGGACTTTGACAGTCCCAGGCTTTATCTAGAGCCAGTGACTCAAACTTGAGCATGCATCAATGTCACTTGTAAGATGTGTTAAAAACAGTGATGGCTAGGTCCCACCCCCAGAGCTTTGGGTTCAGTAGGTCTGGGGTAGGGCCCAAGAAGTTGCATCCAAAGAGTTCCCATGTGATGCTGATGCTTCTCATTTGGGGACCACACTCTGAGACTCAGTACTCAGTATCTGGGGACTTCAGTTTCTTTCTCTATACAATGGGAAGAGTAACATCGTGATTTAGTGGCGCGGTCTTGGCCGTAGGCATGTCAGATCCTGGTTTCAGTTCCAGCTCTGCTACACCAAGCTATGAACCTTAGGCAACTTCCTACTGTTTAAACCTCAGTTTCCTCACTTGTAAATCATCAGGGACAATCATAATACTTATTTAATCTTCCCAACAAGATAATGCATAGAAGACACTCAGCTGGAAATAGGCACATAATTAATGCTCAGTAGAGGATAGCTGGTATTATGAATAATAATAATCTAACAATTAGTGCATTTTGAGGCTCCAGACTGGGAGGATTAAGTGGGCTCACTGGCTGACACAACCGGAAATAAAAAATACCTCAGTAGGCTGGGATAACAGGGTCAAATGTAATGAGAAGAGACAGCACAGAGGAAAGTCCTCTGTCTGGGCCCCCCAAAATCATCTTCATTTGGGCTGAACGAGGCAGCCTTAGTTGGAAGCCACGAGCTCTGCATTAAGCAGATATATGATGGACATTTGGAGGTTCACTCAAATGTGAACAGTGTATTCTGAACTCAGATTTGGAATCCAGAGCGAGGGCGATGGCAGCTCTCTAAACTTGCAGTAACTAAACTGAGGCAGAGAATCATATTCATCTTGGAGAACATGCACTTCATGGACACAGACCAAATGGAAACAGAGGTGTCATCGAGATTTTGAGCAGAGCGGAAAGCGGAAATGTATCCCGAAGGAGGCTGATGGCTGATGTGGGCTGCTCAGCCTGAGGGGGAAGGAGCTGCAGGGCACACACATGGCCACAGTCCAATAGCACGGGCTGGTTAGTGGGTACTACAGGAAGAGAAAGACTGCCTTCACTACCTGATGTGAGATCAGAGGGCGGACAAGGGCCAGCATATGGTGGCTGACTGATACATACTTGGGTGCACAAACAGGAATAAATAGATGGACATTACATACAACAGATTGCAGCTTAAAAGGAAAGCGGATTGCAGCACTACCAGAGGAATTGGAACCAGATATGGGCTCAGGACTAGAAGATCTTCATTTGAGTTCCAGCTCCATCATTGGTTCTCTGATTCATACATTCAAACAGATACTCAGTGGGTATCAGATGGGCCAGAGAGTTTGGGTAGTGGTCAGGGTACGCACTGGTTGGCAGCTATGGAGAGCCTACGGGTCTATGCTTAGGACTAGCCTTTCCCTCGGGGGCTACAAGGAGCCACTGAAGGGTTTTAAGCAGAAGGAGGGGAGGTCAGGTTGGAGTACTACAAAGATGGGACAGCGGAAATGTATTTAACTTTATCGAACTTAGGATTCCTTATGACACCAGGATAGAAGTTCCTACCTGGTTGCAATGCTTTGAAAAGTAGAGATAGTTCAGTATCTCACAAAATGACTGCCCCAGTGGGTGACGAACAGAGTGAAGCAATCCTTAACATCACAAATTATCAAGGGCATAGCATCCCAAGGGAGGGTCACATCAGACCAATTTTCCCAGAGACCCATTTCTCCAGCTGGCTCAACATCCTCCTGATAGAGTGAAGGATTCTTCCTAAGGAGTTAAGACAATCTCAGCCCTTACACTTTTAAAGTCATGATCTGTGTTCCCTATTTGAATCACTTTAGTTACATAACATGTTCTTAAAATAATCAGGTTAAAATTCTGCCTGGTGCTTCCTTCTGCCCACCCCATCTCTGCCAAGCCATTCTGGAGGGTAGCAAGCTTGGACATTCCCTGATGTCCTCGCAAGGACGTCCTTTTAGGAGGTCTGTGGGCTGAAGGTCATGGAGGACCATCGGGTTTCACGATCACCCGTCTTCCTCAGCAGCAAACATCTCTGAGGCCACAGCAAGCTCTGAGGCTACCAGGTCTATTTTTGATTGCACTGGAGGTACAAAGGCAGGGGAAGAGTCCTGTGGCTCTTTTTGTAGGCTGCTATTGCAACCCCTGTTAGGCGCTGCAAAAATCTTTGTTGTTGGAACACCTGTTCCCCTCATGAGCTGCGAGATTTCTGTGCCTGGGGCCATCCCTTACTCCTCTCTCTATGTATCCATCTAAAGGTTGGTCCAGATCAGAAAAGCCTGAGGATGGGGACATCTGGTCTACAGCCCACCTCCTAGAAAGCTCCCAATGGGATGATTCCCACAGATCCTGCCTGTTAGAGCATCCCCTGGGGCAGTTGCCTTCGTGCGGACTCTCCAGTGGACAGAGGAACCAAGAGGAGGCGCTGTCCTCCCAGCCAGCAGGGCAATTCCCCTTCATCTCCTTTCCCTCTTTCACTGTGCCTTGTGGTGGGCAGGGAGCTAAAGGTTAGAGGGAAGACAACGACAGTTTGCGGTCCAGACCTCACGACTGATTCATCATGGGACTTGAGGAAGATTTTTCAATATCTCAGAGCACGAGTTTCAACTGTAACATGGGTTTGATAATCAGTATACCACTGTACAGGGTTCTGTGAGCTGGCTGGTCATGGGGAGAAGAGTGGCGCTCCCCCTTTCTCCTAGCTGTCAGTGGCTACCATACACGGTCGAGGACAAGGAACACTGGTTCTGCAGTCAGATAACCCTATTTGGGTTATAATCCCATCCCCACACATTGTGTGTGTGACATAGGACTTATTTATTTCAGCTCTCTGAAACTCAGTTCCCTCATTTATGAAGTGGGAATTGTATCTAATTTATAGGGTTCCTAGGAGACGTAAGAGTGGGATTTATACAAAGCATACGGTCTAGTATGTATTGGGTACCAATGAAAGTTACCTTCCTTTAGGCTTTTGCTACAAGAAAGCTCAAAACCCAATTGGAATTTGAAAGTTACCAGCCTGCATATTTAGATTACTTTTTAATATAATGCAATTACATTTTAATCCAACCTGATCTTGATCTTGTCTTCATTTATGTGTTTCTGATCTTGATTATTTATTTCTCTTATTACTGTTTTACTGTAGGTACTTTCATTGGCTATGTTCCCAAATTCTCCACAGAGCTAGATGGATAGGATCAAACTGATGTCAGGAGAAACCCATCTTAAATATGACTCTGCAAATGCCTATGTGATTGGGGCATGGAGTCTCTCTGAACTTCAGTTTCCTTGTCTGTAGAACGGGGATAATAAAAAACCTATAAGCTATCTTATGATGCACAAATAAAGATCTTTGGCTTCAGTATTTTGCAAAAGGACTTTTGTAAACTATGAAAAACTTAGTAGAAACACTTGTTATATACAAGACACTATGTCATACATGCCTCAGAATGCAAACCGTGTATATCCTATTTATAAGCGACAAGGAGTTAGTGATTTGCTTGAAATCATCTAAGCAAGGACGAGGTGAGAACGACCACATGAAGCCACCACATGTCTATTCCAGACCCCTGGCATTAGATGTCTTGAGGCCAGGACCCCATGGCTCCAAAGAGGCTCTCCATCTAGGCTCTTGTCTTTGTTTTAGCTAGTTCCTGGAGGCCTGAGTGACATGTACACCACACCACCATCTTCAGTAAGACCCCAATAAGAATAAGAATCCCTCCTTTCCTTTCTGAGTCTCCCAGACACTCTGTACCTCCACTCTCTTTATACCTTCGATAAACCCTGCTTTCACCTCCTGCTGACTTGTGTTTGATTTCTAGCCTGTGCACAGCCAGGGACCCTCTTGATTGGTCCTGTGGGACTCCCTCTGGGTCCTCGGACCTGGCCCGCCAGCATCACTATCATAGAAATTCAACAGGGATTTGTTTTGAAGCACTTTGATTTGGGCTGAAAATGAACACGGACAAGATGACACTATGAACAAAAGAGATAAAAAAGAAGATGTGAGCATGGATATAAAAAGATAGCATCAGAAGAAAGACCCGGAAAATTATCCCAGTGAGCGAAAGATCTCAGGAAAAAAAAATAATAATCAGGTATACAGGGCAATAAGATCAAAATGAGATTACTTAATAAAAGCGGCATTCCTTCAAACCGAAGACAACGCACGTTGTTTGTCCTTGAGATGTGACGCGCACTCCTTTCTCAAGAATGCTGCAGCATTTCAAAGCCAGGCCCAGCGCTGACAGAGCCCCATCGCCCTTGCAGCCCAGGGTCATTGCTCCTGTACAAAAAATCCAGACGCTCGCCTGAATGGCTGCTGCACAATTTAGCAGTCATTTGAGATAGAAAGCCCCAGAAAATCAACGTAGGTAGGGAGATGGTGACTTTAAATGAGGCAAGAGTCCACCTGTTCGATAATGAAATAATTGCTCAGGGCACATTCTTCTGTAATCTCTCCTGATGTGACATGTATTCTTGGGCTTTGCCTTTCTCAGCGCTTCCTCAACGTTTGCAAATCATCTCAGGGCCTCCTGAAGCCGACGCAGAAGCCAGACAGTCACTTCTCTAATGCCGCGAAGACAGATTCAATTTTACATACATCAGGGTGATTTCAGAAGCAATTTCTACATCTCTAGTGTAAGCATTACTTAGAATTTTTTCCCCTCAAATCTCATCCCAGCGGTTCCACAGGGCATTTTAAAAGGTGCCTGACGCATTCCAGGGCATTAAAAAGAATCCCCCGAGCGTGTTTGTGGGTATAGCCCGAGGATATCAGATGCAGAGATAGAGTCCTAAAATATTCAGTGATGCAAACAAATGAAAAATTTCTTAATAATTGAGTATAACGCCAGTTGAAATTTTTTTGTCTTTCTAAAAGCAATATCATTAAAATGTATATACATGTATGTCTGTGTATATATCTGCCTGTGTACATACGGATATGTCTGCGTGTATGTATATAAATCACACACACATCAATCATTTGGAAATACTGCCTCTCTTTACACTGAAGATGTCTAATTAGATTCTATTGGATAGCTTTCCTCTTCCCGTCTGGTGGGCTAATCTACCTGGGTCGTGGGTGCTTTATTTTTAAAGAGTCTAAGTTTTAGCCCATGGGGAAAACAGTGGTGATGTTTCCCCTTGAAATCCAAGAAATTGGTGTTACCCAGGTTTTCCCTTGAGATCAGAAAGCTTAAGATCAAATACCTATAATTTTGAGGGCATGTATCTCTGACTATAATATTTTTGGTATTCAGTCTTCCCAAAGCATTTCTACAAATGGAAAAAAGTGTACACACGAATCTGGCCTATCCAGGAAAGGTTTTGGGTGAATGGGTATCATTTGGCCAGCATGTTCTGTCAGCTAGACTTGCTATTGAACTTCCTGGCCCCTGGGCCAAAAGCAGGAGAATCCGTGATAGGTTAAACCAGGCAGAGACTCTCGGGGAGCTCTGGATGGACACACCAAGGACACACCAAGTGCATTTCCCTGTCACCCCCCTGTCTGCCTCTCCTGGCTGTCTATGCCCCTTTTCCCGGTCCCAAGGAAAGGTATGAATCCCTATGACTCATCTGTTGAGAAAGGAAAAAGGATTAGCTTCATAGGTAGGCAGACTATAAACTTGCTCTGCTCTCTGAGGAAAATGGAAGTTAAATATTTGCTCATGAAACAATCAGTATGCGATGTTAGATTTTGTCTTTAAAGCCATTACACAATCTTAAGAAGTGCGCAGACTTAGCGAGGCCAACACCGGGCAATGGGATAGCGATTGTCTGCTGAAACAACGCAGTGGGGGTATATGACACCACAGAGGTCGCATTTTTGCCGACATGTTAACCTGAATGTGATCACGATGAACAAAATCAGATTAATCTGGATTATGCCACATCCTATGGGACCACTGGCCTAGACTTTTAAAAGATGTCAGCACCCTGAAAGAAAAAAATAAAGGAAGGAGGGCCGCTCTAGGTGGAAGGTGGCAGAGAGACAGGATGAGCACATATAATGTGAGCATCGTGACTGGACCCTGGACTGAAACAACCACCACCACCACCACAAATACTTGGGGGCCACTGAGGAAATTCAACTGTAGACTGGTATATTAGATACTGAAATAAGGTTACATTTCTTGGGTAAGATAATTTTACAGTGGTTATGTTGAAGCACTGTCCTAGTTCTTAGGAAGCACATGCTGAATTCTCTGGAGATGGAGTGTCATGATGTCTGCAACCTACTTCTAAATGGCTCAGGAAATTTTATACACACACACACACACACACACACACACACACACACACACATATACACACACACACATTATATATATAATGTGTATTATATATATACATATAGATATGGGTATATACACACACACACACACGAATACATGGAGAGAGAGTGCATGTGAATAATTGGTGAGTCTAGGTACAAGGTATAGGAGTATTCATTTTACTATTTTTTTCAACCTTCTTATAGGTTTAAAACTAATTTCTTTCCTAAGGCAGCATGTCAATATTTGAAAACGGCTATTGCTTCCTTCAAAGTTCAGGGTTCTTAACCAGTGTGCCTGTAGGAACTGTCTAAATGGCTTTCACAAAATTCACATCCCACCTTACCCCTCATCTCCCTCCCCTTCTTCCCTCAGGAGATTTTGATTTAGTTGGTAAGGTGCACAGCCTACATATGTGTTCTTTGAAAACTTTCTCAGATGGGTTCTGTGTTGCACCTGAGGTTAGCAATCATGGGTCTTACTTACCCTCAGAACCTGGATCCATCGGGAATTAGCTAAGTCACTCTGAGGAGGTCAGTCAAATGCACTGAACTTTGGATACCTTAATCTACAAAATGGGATCAATCATACAAAGTATCTTACAGGGCGTGGAGAGGACAAAGATGGTCAATAAATATTTGTTTCCTTTCTTTCTTCATTTTCTCAAGGACCCTCACCACCCCAAATTGATCATATCTATGTGATTTTTTACAAATTATGGCTTCTTCCACTCACCACAGTGTGTGGAGGACATTTGTCTTATGCTCATATTCCTTTAGAGTTTCTGAATTCCCCTATCTGGAGCAGAGGCTGGGGATCTAGCATTTCTATTAAAACGAGGAAAGACTGGTTTAAAGAAAGATGAGAACAGGGCGCCTGGGTGGCTCAGTGGGTTAAAGCCTCTGCTTTCGGCTCAGGTCATGATCTCAGGGTCCTGGGATCGAGGCCCGCATCGGGCTCCCTGCTCAGCAGGGAGCCTGCTTCCCCTCCCCCCCTCTCTCTGGCTGCCTCTCTGCCTCCTTGTGATCTCTCTCCCTCTGTGAAATAAATAATAAATAAAAATAAAAATAAAAAAAGAAAGATGAGAACAAAAGTTAGCTCTCTTGAGTCTGACCACCAAAGTAGCTTTAAATGTTGCCAGTCCTGAGGTTCTTTTTGGACTAGGGTTAGCCCTGAAATCCTAGCCACTTCTTTTGGCTTGGAATCCTGTATCCACTCTGCATGAGGGCTCTGGGGCTCTTGACTGAACACCACCTGGAACACTGGCTCTGGCTTGGACCTGGCCAGGCTTGGGAGGTCTGGCTTCCAGGTCTGGATAGGTTACTCATCAGCCCCAGGACACTGGAGAACCTGCTTCTCTGAGCCTCAGTCTCCTAAGCACTTAAAACACAGACCATGATAATCCATGATGCACCCACCTTACATAGTTTATATGAAACACTGTTTTGAAAACTGTAAGACACTCAGTTTAGTGTGGCATGTTTTTCTCCTCATGGGTATAACCATGTCCTCTTTAAAAAGGCAAACAAACAAAGTATTATTAGTTTTGTTAATAAGTAGTTAAGGTGGCATGCCCCCATTTCCATCTGCTTTGGAGGACAGTCTTAAATGCTTCTTTTCCCTCGAGATGGGCTGCCCCAAGTCTCTGGCAGGGAGAACCTTTATCCTTGGAACATCCCAGGGAAGCATCCTGAGCCCATGCCCTATAGCATCTAATCACTGTGAAGGGTTCACAGCAGAGGTACCAGGGTCAAGCTGGACCATGGGCATTCCCTTCCCCTTAGTTGGCTCAACTTACTGAATCCATTAACGTCCTGAGAGCTAGAGGAGAAGCCTTCATCATTGCGGCCAGTGCTGAGCTTGGTGGTGGGTTTGTCGGCTGAGGCCACAGGCCCCATCTCCCTCTGGGCTCCACTCTGTGTCTCCTTCTGCTTCTTGGCCAGCTTCCTTTGGGACATGTGCAAGGGGAAAAAAATCACAGTAAGATGGTTTCAGTTGTATTAAAGCATTGGGAAGACCAGATTCCTCTTCTTCCCCACTCATCATCCTCAACCCCCAAACCTGGTTCGTTCTCCAGAAATAGTCATGGTGGGTCCTCCAATGCCAAGGTAGAATAAGCCTAAGACCGTGAAATCATTAATGGCTTTCCTTTACTCAGAAATATGAGACTTATCCTGACTTATTTCCAACAACAGGTATGTTCATTACATGAGCTTAAAATGGGAAATCAGTGAGACTTCCATGATGCTTCCTTTGCTCTCCTTCCAAAGGGGGTTAGGAGGTCAGATTGATCCTTCTGTTCCCAGGGCTCTGAGTGAGATTCACAATGGAGTATGACGTTTCTCAAGGACTAAGATTACAAAATAGCACACCAAACAATGGTAGACTGAAGTAGGAGGTGCTGGTTGGTAAGGCTCTGGGCGTAGTCAGTCCTGTAGCTCAAAGGAGAAAACCGAAAGCTGAACTGGATGCCTACCTATTCTCACAGGAGTAAAAGGCCCTCAGAACCAGATGCTATTTATAATACTAGCTTAAAGCAGTGGTTCCCAAACTCTGGTGTAACTGAGAATCATTTCAAGAGCTGATAAAAGCACACAGAGGTCCCAGCTCATAAAGGCAGGACAGGGGTGAGGCCTGCGTGTGGCTACCTGGTTCCCCAGGTCATTTTGACATCATCTACTGGAGGTTAGAATCATTGGTTTTGGCCAGGAAGGCCTGGGTTCATATCCTATCTCTGCTGGCTGCATGACCCTAACAAATTCTTTAACCTCCTCAAGTTCTGAACTCATCCTCCATGTACTGTGGGAAACAACTGTGCCAACCCTCTAGGGTCATGATGATTAAATGAGGCCAAGTGTGAAACACATGGAGCACAGTGTTTGGCACACAGAGAACATTCAACATGTGGCAACTGCTGTTCTTGTTTTTATGTTATCCTTACAGGTCCAACTTCATTCCAGGAGATCCACTGTGAAATCCCTGGATATCAAGTGGTAGAGATTCTGAGGCCTTCCCTGGAAGCTGAATGGTTAAAAAGTTGTGTGTTTTTTTATTTTTTATTTTTTTAAAGATTTTATTTATTTATTTGACAGAGATTACAAGTAGGCAGAGAGGCAGGCAAAGAGAGAGGAGGAAGCAGGCTCCCTGCTGAGCAGAGAGCCTGATGCGGGGCTCGATCCCAGGACCCTGAGATCATGACCTGAGCCAAAGGCAGAGGCTTAACCCACTGAGCCACCCAGGCACCCCTAAAAAGTTCTTCATATGGATTTCAAATCTAACTCTCTTAAATCTTAACTGATTGTTCCGAGATCATTAGAAATACAAAAAAATGACTAATACCACTTGCATCTAACAATTCTTCAACTATTTCTAAGAAACCAACGCGGTTCCTCTGAGATTTCCCCACATTTCTGATTCTAAATATAGTTAGTTTGTTCCTGTGATGTGGAAGGTGATGGGCACATTAAATATTTTGGGGGTAAATTCTCCCACGTCTCCTGCTCCATTCTCCATAGGTCTTGGCTTCAACTTCAATCTTGATCACTCCTACCTCAGCACAGAAACAACAGATCTCTCAGAGAAGTCAAATTCAGCACCATGTAGGAAATAATTTTCCAAAATGGAGCCTGCCTGGTCACGGAATAGGCAGCTCAAGAGGTAATGAGCTCCCTATCAGAGGAGATATGATATGGAAGAATAACCCTAGACCTAGAAGTATTTTTTTTTAATTAAAGATTTTATTTATTTGACAGAGACAGAGCGAGATAGGGAACACAAGCAAGGGGACAGGGAGAGGGAGAAGCAGGCTTCTCACTGAGCAGGAAGCCCGATGAGGGGCTCGATCCAAGAACCCTGGGATCATGACCTGAGCTGAAGGCAGATAGTTAATGACTGAGCCATCCAAGCACCCCTAGACCTAGAAGTATTTTAGGGGAGTTCATCTAGGATCAGTTCTGGTTTGACAGTGTGATAGTAACCCCCTTCACATGGGTCCCTCAATCTAGGTGTGGACTGCACAGAAAAATGACAGATGGCACACTCAAGTGGGGATAATTTGGGGAGTTTATATGCAAAAGGACCACTGCCAAGAGTAAGAAGGGTGAAGGGGAACACAAGGTCCACTGTAGTGATAGGTGAGCTGTTGGCCACCATGTGTCCAGAGGAACAAACAGAGGAAGCCGAGACCAGAACCCTGAAGGAGAGAGTTGTGAAAAGACGACCACCTGCCCAGAAGCAGCAGCCTTCTCTCAAGGGATCCAGCCAATCCTCCCAGGGAGGGAAACAGAGGCATAAACTCCCTGACTACGTCCTCCCCTCTCCCCCTGACCCCCGAACAGCAGCTCTCCTTAGCTAAACCCAGCTGGAAGCCAGAAGCATGGAGTCCATAACGATCTAGCTCTGGAAGCAGAGAGCAGAGTGGTGAGGCAGGAAGCGCGAATCTGGATCCAGGAAATCCCCACCAACAAGAGAATTCCATCTCCCTGATTTCACCCACAATTTGAAGACAAATGCAGCCTAAAATGGAATTCTTTCCTCCCCTCTTTCTTTCCCTCCTTCCTTCCCTTCCTCCTTCCTCCCTCCCTCCTTCCTTCCCTCCCTTCCCTTCTCTGTCTCTCTCCCTCTCTCTCTCTCTTTCTCTTTCTCTCTGCCTCCCATTGGCCTGAGGAAAGAAAGGCCCTCAGAAGGAATGCATCTTTTGGTTAGGACGCTTTAGCCACAGGCACTGTGTTCCAGTAGTCACTCTTCCTGGCAGACAGAAACAAGAAGGAGCAAACCGCTGATCAGTGGGGCCTTTTCTCATCATCTCCAGGCAATCAGACTGGGGGCAGGCAGAGCACCAGCGAAAGAGAAATGAGTGGGTCTACTGATGACATTTCAAAATTTTATTCTTCATTTATTATCAAAAAGGAGTGTGTTTAAAAATGTATATGTGACCTTCTTAATCATAAATTTGAAAAGATATACAGCAGATCCATTGCCTCTCTCTGAGCTCTCTCTACTCACATTGCCCCAGCAGGAAAAAAAAGGAAATCTAATAAAAAAGTTAACTTTAAAACTAGAAGTGAGTGTGTACTGGAGGCTTTGATATTTCCATAGGGGCAGAACTCCCACCAAACTCATTCCATGAGGGGTAAAGTAATAGGGAGAGAGTTGTCTTAGGCACAAATCATTTGTTTCCAAAGGAATAATAATAATAAAAAAAGGTCTCGCTGCATCTATGAAAAATGGCATTTTACGGAAATGTTTGGGTAGCTCTGAAAACCTGGATGAAAAATGAAAAACTGAGCTTCTCCAAAACATAGATATTTAAAAACTGGACAGCTAACCAAGTTGTAAAAACTGAGGAGTATGACATGCTTAGTATTTAAGCCCAGGTTGATACTGTGTTTGCGGTAATGATGATGCTTTATGATAATTTAAAAATGTATAGACAGGTGTTTCAGCAACTGGCAAATATAGCTACAAAGTGGAAATAGAAGGAAGGGATGTAGAAGGAAAAGGAAATAAAACACAAAACCACAGTCTGGGATTTATCTTTATTCTATCTGAATTCAAAATTTCAGTATTAAAAAATCCTCTCAGCAATACAGGAAAAATGTTTATTCCTTTAACCACAGAGCTTAACTGATTCCCCTTCCCTCTTTTTCCTTAAAAGAGGGGGAAAATCCAAGCCTATGAGTAGGGCATGAAAGACCCTCAGGCTATGGCTCTAGGCTTCAACTCAGCCTTATCTTCACGCACACCTCCTCTTAGGAAACACCAACTACGGTCTTCATCCCCTAGCAATTCCTCAATACCCTGTATTCCTTAAAGCGTCCCCATTCTTCTCCACTGGCCACCTCCTCTTCAGGTTCCAAGGCTCAGCAGTATTCAAATGTCACCTCTCCTTTGAGGTTTCCCTTGCTCCTCTAAATAGATGTGTGGTTTTCTCTTCTTGGCTGACTCATCTGCTGTACAAATATTTATTGAGCACCTACATGTCCCGGTCTCTGCTAGATATAAGATCACAGTGACAACAGCCAGACACGACCTTGACCTTCACAGAGCACACACACTACTGGCAAAGACAGGTGCTAAACAGATAAACACAGAAACAAATATAAAATCATGAAAGTGATAGAAGCCAGGGAGGAGAAATGTGTGGAGTCAGCCGCACGCCGATAGGTGATTTGAACCCTCTCAGCAGATCAGGGAAAGCCTTGTTGCCATGTCAGCTAAGCACTTGTCTAGTTGAACTGAAGTGATTCGACTCTCCCACCCACTAGGGCAAGAACCTCTTGGGTGAAGGGCTTTTGACTTCTTGCACCTACTCCAATCTCTTGCTAAGTGTCTGGCACATAGCCAGTGCTCAATAAATTTGTTGTACAAATTTATATTTAAAAGTCTACAATTTGAAGTGCAGAAAAAATTGCCATGCAACTCCGACTGCAAATTATAACCACTTTAAAAAAAGATACATACAAGGAAAGAAGAAGAAAAACTTGCACAAAATTAGTTTGTGACCTGAAATATTTCTACTTTATGAATATTTCTGGCTGACAACTTAGCATTTTCTTCCGGTGGTTGTCATAGAATTTTTGTGATGTTTGCAGAATTAATGGAATGTTTACAGAAGTCAGAATATTTTTTCACTTAGAACCCACGGAATAGCCACAGCTACAGAATGTTTTTTTTAAATTGCATAAAATGTTTACATGATAAATAAGATAGTCATATAACTCATGGAATCTTCAGATCCTTCAGGACTCAAGTACTTCTGACTTCTGAAACTTGGAATTATTTCTCTAGCTGTTGTGAGATTCTTGCCAACTGGGTCACACAATTTCACCAGCAGGGGGTACCAAAAGCTGGTAAAAAGAGAACATGCATAAGCCTTTCTATTCCTCTACAGGGACATTTCTAGAGCTGAAGAATGTTTTAAGACCTAGCAATCCAAAGTTTACTGTTTCTGACAGGTGGGGACAATGTGATGTGACCATAGCTCTTGGCATTCTTTCTTCTAACAGATCACTCTGAGGTCGTTCTGACCTTTGCTTGTTAGCCGAGTGAGGGTAGGTGGCAGGGGATATGCCCATGATGGACTTCGAGTCCTATGATTTATTTTCAGCACCACATTTTATAAGGGGTAGTGTCAGGTGGAATGGCTCGAGGGAGAGGGAGAGGAATCAAGGCTGTGAAAGGTTCTGAAATCACACTTTGAGATAAGGAGCTTTGGAAACAATGGGGATTATTTCTCAAGGAGAGGGAATATTCAGGAATGCTCTCTTGACCCTTCTGAGGTCTGGCTCTGTTGTGGCCCCAGGGGCAGAATTAGAAACAGGTTGGCTTGAGACAAGGAAGAAAGAACAAAGTAGAAGTGCTTGGGTCTCTTTTGGAAATGCTAATGCCTGACTGTCCTTCCCATTTCTTCTTCTTAGGTTATCTCTTCCTCTTTTAAGTCCCAACTCAAATGCCCCCTACTCTTAGTAGTTTCTTCCTCTTTGCTCATTGATTTGTTGGAAAAATGTTTAATGAATACCTACTTTGTACCAGTATCTCTTAGAAAGAGACCATGATGTAAAAAACCAGGCATGACCTGGTTATTGCCCTGCTTAAGTTTTCAGAAGTAACGAGCACTCCATCACTGGAAAAGTTCAAGCAGAGACTGAGAAGCTACTTGGAAGAGAGGCGGTAGGGAATTCCACCATCTGGATTCTGCAAAACCCTTGAATCTGTTCTGGGCTGGGAAAAGGAGGCTCCAGCCAACTGGGGGAGAATGTTGGCGGGTTCCACCTAGGGTTTTCCCCTACATATGAAGAGCTATGCCCATGCTCCTGCAGAGAAACGGATAAGGCACTCTTTCTTTTCCCCACAGGGGTCTTACTCTGACCCATCCTCTGTTGGAATCTCTGGACAGACGTTCTGGGAAGCCACAAAGATGAGAACACTGGAGCCAGAGAGAGATCCTCAGCCCATAGGAGGTGGACTAAAAAAACAGAGAGCTTCAACTCTACTTCTATTAAAAGCTGGCACTGTACCCTTTGAAGCCAGGATGCCCCTGTGCTGGCAAGATG
The DNA here is from genome assembly GCA_002007465.1 of Ailurus styani. NCBI lineage: Eukaryota > Metazoa > Chordata > Mammalia > Carnivora > Ailuridae > Ailurus > Ailurus styani. The sequence goes on from LNAC01001073.1 coordinate 378,077, forward strand.
GGATCTTTAATTAAAGTTATGCATCTGAACTATAAGGGACCTGTACCACCCTCTCATTTTTTTCAAGAAGAAACAGGCCGGGACAGAGGAGGGGCTTAGCCAAGGCACATGGCACAATGGCAGAGGCCATGGGACACATGCCCTGCTTTCTATTTCCCAGTGCAGGACACCTGTTCTTCTTCTTCTTCTTCTTTTTTTTTAAGATGTTATTTATTTATTTGACAGAGACGGAGATCACAAGTAGGCTGAGAGACAGGCATAGAGAGAGAGCAGGGAGCCCAATTCGGGCCTCGATCCCAGGACCCTGAGATCATGACCTGAGCCAAAGGCAGAGGCTTAACCCACTGATCCACCCAGGTGCCCCATCAGGACACCTGTTCTAACAATTCTCCACCTCTCTTTATGGAATGAAATGAGAAGTGCAAATTCAGTCCATGTACACATGATTCTAGTCCCTTGTGAATGCAGCAAAACCTCATTAATCCAAACCTTACTAACTCAGAATTACTGTAATTGAGGCAGGGGCTGAGCTACACCACATCAGAGTCGACAGCATAAACGAGACTATGGATATGTGCAGAATTTAAAGGAGAACACACCACTTTCTCTTAGGAGGCAGAAAGGCAAAGCAGTTAACACACTGGCTTTGGTGCCAGACAGCCTGGCATCAAAACCTGGCTCCATCTCAGACTAACTGTATGAGCTCTTGCAAGTTACTCATCCCTCTGCATGTCAGTTTCCTTCAGTCTGAAAAGAAGGTACAATAGTACTTTCCCAGAAGGTGGTTGCAAAGATGAAATGGTATGTGGCTGGCAAAGCATTTTTCCTAGTGCATGGTACACAGTAAGCACTCAATACATGCTCTCTGGTAATCCTGTAAATACAGGAAACAGCCATATTAATTTAAATTGCCTCATTATTTATTAAATCTGAATCTTCTCAAGTAGATGCCTTGAAGAATACCTTTTCTCTAAAAACAACCTTTAATGTATTCTAGAGCCATACTTCTCAACCTTGGCTGCACAAATCATTTGGGGAGCTTTAAAAATTACCAGTGAGCGTCTAGTTTAATTGGTCTGGGGTGCAGCCTGGGCATGTGGGTTTTCGGAAGCTCTCCAGGTGATTACAATGTGCCGCCACCAAGCTTGAGCATCACCGATGTAGAACAGTGTTGTCTCTGGACCAGCAACATCGGTCTTACCTGGGAACATATTAGAAATGCAATTTCTCTGGCCCCGCCCCTGACCTACTGAATCAGAAACTCTGGATGATTAATAATCTCTCCAGGTAATTCTAACACAAGTTCAAGTTTGAGGAGCCTGAAGTTGAGAACCCGCTGTTCAGCTGGTCTGAATCAGTGAAGAGTCCTTAACATGTTTCACTTGTGGAAGTGGAGGACCAAAAGGTAGGAGATCTGGATGCCAGCTCTAGGTCTCCCAATCCCCTACTGAGTTCCAGGGACATGCCCTTTCCCCTTTCTGAGTATTGATTTCACTACAAGGGGTAGTTTGTATCTTAGAACCAAGGCAAGAACAGATGCTTTTTAAATGACTGTTCTTGGCTGCATTGTGTCCCCTCTTAAAGATATATTGAAATCCTAACCTCTGGTACCTGTGAATGGGACCTTCTTTGGAAACAGGGTCTTAAGAGATGGAATCAAATTAAGATGAAGTCATTAGGGGGGAG
>LNAC01001074.1:372-16518 GCA_002007465.1 Ailurus styani
ACCACTCCTTTGCCACTGTCATGTCCGATTCTGGCCAAGGTGGAGTGGAGTAACGGGGACTGGATTTACCTCCTGCCAGAAACAACTGAAAAGCAGACAAAATATGTGGAAAACTGTTTTCAAGAGAGCAAACATCAGCCAATGGAGGACAGTAATCCTCGAGGGATAGCATGCAAATAAGGTAAGCCCTGCAGTTGTCCCCGTCCTTCCTTGAGGGAGTCTCCATGCCACATGTCAAGGAGGAGGACCAGGGGGAGCCAAGCAGACTCCCTGGGGAGACAGAGCTGAGAGTGTTGGAGACCAATGTGGCCAGAATTCAGGAAATAGAATACAGGTGNAAAAAGCATATATTGAATATAAGAATACTATATTAAAAGTATTTTTAAAACACTGAACTTGAAATCATTTGTCTTGAGATGCACCTAGATGTAGTTGCTGTACTAAAGCCCTGAATTTAGCAATGGTTTAGTCAGAAATGTTTTTTCATACTTCTAGTACTGAAGAAGAGAAAGAAAATGACAATCAACAAAGCATTTATTCTAAGAATAATTCTTAGTCTAGTTAACGACTTTCAAATTAAGTGAGCTATGAAAAAGGCAGTATTAAAATTGAGACAAGTAATGCTGCTTCAGAATATCCATTAAGCATGATTGGAGCAAATTCTTTAAAACAAAAACTATAGGGGTGCCTGGGTGTCTCAATCGGTTAAGCATCTGCTTTTGGCTTAGGTCATAATCCCAGGGATGTGGGATTGAGCCCCACATCAGGCTCCCTGCTCAGCCAGGAGTCTGCTTCTCTCTTTCCCCCTCCCCCTGCTCACGCTCTCTCTCTCAAATAAATAAAATCTTAAAAACAAACAGGGCGCCTGGGTGGCTCAGTGGGTTAAAGCCTCTGCTTTCGGCTCAGGTCATGATCTCAGCATCCTGGGATCGAGGCCCGCATCGGGCTCTCTGCTCAGCAGGGAGCCTGCTTCCTCCTCTCCCTGTCTCTCTGCCTGCCTCTCTGCCTACTTGTAATCTCTCTCTCTGTGTCAAATAAATAAATAAAATCTTAAAAAAAAAAAGGTTTAAAAAAAACAAACAAACAAAAAACAAAAAAACTATTAATTCATTATCAGTAAAAAGAGTATGCCAGTCCCTGTTGTCCTTTCCAAAGATACTTATTCAAAAATATTTCTTCTAAGTTATCAATAAGGAGGAGTTCAAGGTAAAGGAAGGAGTTAGTAGAGGAAGGAACTCAATTTATAACAATATCCTCTCTATTCCTCCAACTCACTACAGATTTAAAAGAGCTTTTCTAGTAACTAGAAAAATGTGTAGAAGAACACACTTATATTTCAATGATGACCCCAAAGACCTAACATTGAAAACTAGAAATATTAATATTTCTTTTTCAATTTTCATAAATGAAATGTTTCATTTTATCTATAGCATTTAGTCTATTTTTAAACACTCTGGTTTACTGCTAGCAACTTATATGAAATTAATAATACAAAATTGATTTTATATTCTTATAAACTGTTTTCTGTCATCCCCTTATTTTGAAATAATTTCAAACTTATACAAAATTCTCAAAAACCATTTATCTTCAACCAAACTCCCAACTGTTGACATTTTACCATGTTTGCCTTCCCTAAATAAAGCACACACACACATTTTTTTTTTCCTGCATCCTTTGGACTAAGGTAGAGGTTATAAGGTCCCTCTGCCCCTAAACATTTTCTTAAAAACAAGGAAAAGCATAATTATCAAAATCAGAAAACAAGGATATAGTACTAATTTCTAATCTACAAACCTTATTCAAATTTCTCAATTATCCCACTAATTTTTTTTTCCCCTAGTGCAGGATCCAATCCAGAATCAGCTGTTGCTTTCTGAAAATTGCATCCTTTTTAATCTGAACCATTTCCTCAGTCTTTGTCTTTCAGGACCTTCATACTTGTGCAGAATACAGGCTTTATTTATATTGTCATATATCTCTCAATTTGACTTTGTCTAATGTTTCTTTCTGATTACCTTTAGACTACATTTTTGGCAGGAACAACTTAGAAGTGATGTTCTGTCCACAATATCTCAAATGAAAATCCACATAACATCTATTTGTCACATAACTGGTATTGTTAACTTGGTTAAGCTAGTGTCTGTCAAGTTTTTTCCCCTGTAAAGTACTATCCCCCTTGTAATTAGTAAGTGTCTTGTGAAAATTTCTATGTAAATATCCTATTTATCAAACTTTAACTGACTGTGATATTCATTCATGATTCTTGCCTAAAAGTTACAAACTATGGTGGTTGTTAAATGGGGATTTTCTAGTTTCATAATACATTATATCTACATTTACTAGTAGTTGCATTTTATCATAAGACAGTTTGCTTTTCCTCCAAGTATCCATTTACTCATTCATGTCCGTATCAACTCATAGGTTATTCTATGCATTATAATCAATTAATATCTTTATTTCTTTTGATGTTCAAATTGTCTTTGATTTTACCAATGAGAGATCCATTATGCTGTCTCCTGTGTCCATTTGACATGTTCCCAATATTCTCTTAACTTGCGGGCACAGTGAGGTGTTCCAAGGAACTGCAATTATATGTAAGCTGGACCTCTCTAACCTACCTCCCTTTTCAAACACCTTCTCTATAATCCCCTGAACAAACTTATCTCATTTCCATTCAATTAGCTGTCTTCCTGCTTTCCTTCAGTAATCTTTTTAAGGTTTCACTTGAATCTAGTCTTCTGTGGTCACTGTGTAATTTAGTCTTTGTTTTGATACAATGTTATCTTTTAATTTTTCTTTCCAGAGTTTAATCACTTTGTTTCATCTATACCTTTGAAAAAATCCAACTCTTAGTATTTCTAAATTCTGAATAATTTTGTTCATCTGTCACATTTCTAAACACTTATTTATGGGTTTATTTACATTTATTTATATTTATGGGTTTATTTATATTTCATCTTGGAGTTACCATTTAACAGGTTTTTTCCACTTTTCCATTGTTTGGGGGCAACAACTTCATCACCTGAACAGCTATAAATTATCATTTTGCTTTCTTCTTTATAGTAGTTTGCACAGGTGAAAATTACTGGCCTCACTGAACTGCAATGGAAAGAACTGACAGTGGGAGGATGGACCATTCAGTATGGTCTCTTTAATGGAAGCCTTTTTTTAAGGCATCAGCAGTAGGGAGAGGAGTTCTGTATCATTCAATATATTTTTTTGTACTTTTTTATCTTGAAGGATTTCTGTAACTCTTCCCTTCTTTTCCATTCAAACAAACATTTTCCAAAGATTACCTCTGCCTTCCTTTATACCCTCTTCTCCAAACAGTTACCTTCCCAAGACAACTTCCTTGAATATCACCTAAATTTTAAGTCGTTTAATCTCTGGTCTGTTTGATCTATAAGTAGTATTTTTTCAGAATTTTTGTACTTACTAGGGTAGAGTTCCCCCCTTTTCAGTAATGATTTCAAATCAACTTTAGACAGTCACAAAGTCTCTTCTCCCTTCCACATTGTTTTTCCTGAAGTATGCATGCTTATGCCAAAGACTTGCAAAAATTGAAAAATAGCACACTCTAAGTTGGTAATATTTCCCTAAAGTTAAAATGAATTTGGACACTGTTTGCTTTTTAGTTGTGCCAAGGTTGTAGGTTTCATATAATTTTATTTGTTTTTTATGCTTTTCTGTATGGATTGTTCTTGGAAATTATGTTGAGTGAATCAGGATTTATGCAGTCCCCATTACCTTGATTACTAAGAATTCCTCCCATAAATTTTGATCTCTGTTTTGAATACGTTTTGTCATTTCTGGAGATTTTCTCTGATTCTTTCTTGTCTTTGTCACTTTTGGTCTCTCTTCTGCATTTAGAGTCCCCTTTAGTATTTCTTGCAGGGCTGATTTACTGGTCATGAACTCCTTTCATTTTTGCCTGGGAAACTCTTCCCACTTAAAGTTAAAATGGTATCTTGAATGATAAGCTATAGATTCTTCCCATTCAGTACTTTGAATATATCATGAAACATGTTAGATATTTAATTTTAACTATCGTCAAATTTAAATAATCCTTAAAGTATCACTATTTCAGTTTTAGCCAAAATAAACACAAATTTTAAATCATTTTACTCCAGGACTACAATTACTATAAAGAAAAAAACAGAACTAAAAGCCTAACCCCCCCAAAAAAACTCATTACCTCTATAAATTGAGACAAATCTGTTTTACCCTAAATATTTTTTTGGATTTTATTATCAAATCTGGGACTCATATAATTTTCTGAATTTAACAAGGGTGGACTGCACCATCTCTCAAAGACCATCTATATTTAAGGTCCCAAGTGCCTGCAAAACTTCTTACATGCTATATACTTGGCATGTCTTTATTGTTGAATTTTTTTGAATTCAACAATTCTAAACATTACTCAGTGTTCATCAACATAAGTATACTTTCAGACCCCTTTATCTACTTCACATATCCTTCCATCCACCTCATCTTCCTCTGGCAACCACCAGTTTGTTCTCTGTATTTAAGTCTTTTTTGTCTCTTTTTTCATTTGTTTTGTTTTTAAAATTCCACATATGAGTGAAATCATATGGTATTTGTGTTTCTCTGTCTGCCTTATTTCACTTAGCATTTACCCTTTAGGTCCATCCACGTTCTTTTTTTATGGTGGAATAATATCCCGTTGCATATATATACACAATATCTTCTTTATCCACTCATCAGTCAATGGACACTTGGGTTGCTTCCTTACCTCAGTTATTATAAATAATGCTGCAATAAACATAGGGATATATAAATTTTTTGTAAATTAGTGATTTTGTTTTGCCTGGGTAAATTACCCAGTAGTATGATTCCTGGATCATAAAGTAGTTAATTTTTAATTTTTTGAGAAGCCTCCACATTGTTTTCCATAGTGGCTGCACCAATCTGCATTCCCACCAACAGTGCACGAGGGTTCCTTTTTCTGCACATCCTAACACTTGTTATTTCTTATCTTTTTGATTTTAGCCATTCTGACAGGTTATTAAGGTGATCTCTCATTGCAGTTTTGATTTGCATTATCCTGATGATTAGTGATGTTGTTCATGTGTCCACTGGCCAACTGTAGTTCTTCTTTGGAAAAATGTCTATTCAGGTCCTCTGACTCATTTTTTAACCAGATTGCTTTTTTTTTTAAATAGTATTGATTTGTATAAGTTCTTCATATATTTTGGATATCAACCCCCTGTTGGATATACCATTTGCAAATATCTTCTCCCATTTAGTGGGTTGCCTGGTTGTTTTGTTCATAGTTTCCTTTTCTATGCAAAAGCTTTTTATTTTGATGCAGTCCCAACAGTTTATCTTTACTTTTGTTTCCCTTCCCTCAGGAGACATCAAGAAAATTGTTTCTACATTTGATTTCAAAGAAATTATTGTCTATTTTCTTCTAGGAATTTTATGGTTTTGAGTCTCACATTTAGATCTTTAATCCATTTTAATTTTGTGTATGTTTTCAGACACTGGCCCAGTTTCATTCTTTTCCATGTAGCTGTCCAGTTTTCCCAGCCCCATCTGTTGAAGAGACTGTCTTCTCCCCTTGTATATTCTTGCGTCTCTTATTGCAGACTGACCATATAAGCATGGGTTTCCTTCTGGGCTCTCTATTCTGTTCCATTGATCTGTATGTCTATTTTAGTGTCAATAGCACAGTTTTTTATTACTATAGTTTTGCGCTGTATCTTGAAATCTGGAACTGGATACCTCCAGCTTTGCTGTTCTTTCTCAAGACTGCTTTGGCTATTTGGAGTCTTTTGTGGTTCCATACAAATTACAAGATTATTTGTTCTGGTCTGTGAAAAATGTTGGTACTTTGAAAAGGATTATGTTAAATCTCTAGATTGCTTTTTGTAGTATGGACATTTCAACAATTTTTGTTCTTCCAATCCATGAACATGAAATATTTTTACAACTGTTTGGGTCACTTTTAATTTCTTTCATCAGTGTTTTATGGTTTTCAAAGTATAAGTCTTTCACTTATCCTTGGTTGAGTTTATTCCTAGGTATTTTATGATTTTTGGCATAATTTTAAGTGGAACTGTATTCTTTATCTTTCTACTACTTCATTATTGTGTATACAAATACAACAGGTTTCTGTTGTATATTAATTCTTTCTGTATATTAATCTTGTACCCTATGACTTGGCTGAATTTATCAGTTCTAATAGTTTTTTTTTTTTTTTTTGGTGGAGTCTTTAGGGTTTTCTACTCATGACACCATGTCATCTGCAAACAGCGACAACTTTATTTCTTCCTTACCAATTAATTCAGATGCCTTTTTGAATAAAAGTGGTGAGAATGGACATCCCTCTTTTATTCCTGGTCTTAGAGGAAAAACTCTGGTTTTCACCATTGAGTAAGAGGTTAGGTATGAGTTTTTTCATATATTGCTTTTATTATGTTGAGGTTATGATCCCCTTAGATCCAGTCTATTGAGAGTTTTTATCATGAATGGATGTTGTACTTTGTCAAATGCTTTTTCTGCATCTATTGAGATAATCATATGGTTTTTTACCATTCTCTTATTAATGTGATATGCCACATTAATTGATTTGTAAATAATGACCCATCCAAAACACTCTTCTATCCCTGGAATAAATCCCAGTTGATCGTGGTAAATGATTTTTTTTAATGTATTGTTGGATTCAGTTTGCCAATGTCTGGTTGAGGATTTCTGCATCTATGTTCATTCAGAGTTACTGGCCTGTTATTTTTCTTTTTTTGTGGTATTTTGTTTTGTTTTGGTTATCAAGGTAATGCTGGCTTCATTGCATGAATTTGGAAGCCTTCCTTCCTCTTCTATCTTTTTAAATACTCTGAAAACAGTAAGTATTAACTCTTTATTTTTTTTAAAGAATTTATTTATTTATTTGACAGAGAGAGACAGATCACAAGTAGGCAGAGAGGCAGGCAGAGGGAGAGGAAGAAGCAGGCTCCCTGCCGAGCAGAGAGCCCGATGCGGGCCTCGATCCCAGGACTCTGAGACCATGACCTGAGCCGAAGACAGAGGCTTTAACCCACTGAGCCACCCAGGCGCACCAAGTATTAACTCTTTAAATATTTCGTAGAATTCACCTGTGAAGCCATCTGATCCTGTGTTTTTATTTGTTGGGAGTTTCTGATTACTGATTTAATTTCACTGTCAGTAATCTTTCTGTTCAATTTGTTCCAGTTTGGGTAGGTTGTATGTTTCTAGAAATTTAATCATTTCTTTTAGGTTGTCCAATTTGTTGCCATACCATTTTTCATAATACTCTCTTATAATCTTCTGTATTTTTGAGGTATCAGTTGTTATTTCTCTTCCTTCATTTCTGATTTCATTTATCTGAGTCTTCTCTTTTTTCTTAATGAGTCTGGGTAAAGGGTTATCAATTTTGTTGATCTTTTCAAAGAACCAGCTCCTGGTTTCATTAATTTTTCCTGTTGTTGTTTTAGTCTCTATTTCATCTCTTTCTATGCTAAGTTATTTCCTTCCTTCTACTAGCTTTGGGCTTTGTTGTTGTTTTTTCCCCCTAGCTCTTTTTGGGGGTAAGGTTAGGTTTATTTACATTTTTCTTGTTTCTTTGGGTAGTCCTGCATTGCTATAAACTTCCCTCTCAGAACAGCTTTCGCTGAATCCCAAAGATTTTGGACCACTGTGGTTTCACTTTCATTTATCTCCATGTATTTTTTCATTTCCTCTTTGATTTCTTGGTTGACCCATTCGTTGTTTAATAGCATGTTATTTAGCCTCCGTGTTATTTAGCCTCCATGTTATTTGTGTAAACAAACTGAACAAACTGAAAATCAACAACTCTTCTTATATCCCTCAGTATTGAAGTCACAGAGCAATTTCTGCTCCCCAAATTAGAGACAGACAGGCAGACACAGAAAAACATAAATTACCAGAGCCACAGCAGAAACTGTCACAAAAAGAAGTACCAAGGTAGAAAACCCAAATTGTAATTCCTAAAGGTTCACAGCAAATATAAGTTAAAAACTCCTGGGGGGGGCCAGGCTTAGGGGTACATGCATACACTTTTGTGAGTTTTATGCCTATCAGGTTCTCACAATAAAGATCAGAGAAAAATCCCCCTGTGCTTCCAGCAGGGCAAGTGGGAAAAGTAGCCATTTTGAAATATGTCAGAACGTTCTGTTCTTCACAAGGCCTGGCTTCAAGACAAAGTATTTTAGGAGAGCAGAGCCCAAGTGACCTAGGGAAAAAGAAATATCCAGCTCCAGTTCCTTCTAGCCTTTAACATAAGCAAAGGGAAATACTCACCTTTATACCACTCTATCCATTCTGTCCCATCTAAAGACGGGGGACAGGGATTGAGAAACAGGTTTAAAGTACACAGGCCACAGGCACAGGTTCACTAAGACTGAGAACTAATCATAGGACTACAGAAGACTTCCCCTCTCCCCATACCATTCCACCACATTACTAAAGGCCTTTTTATTGCAGTTCCTTTTACCCAGTACATCATGCCTGGTTCAACAAAAAATTACAAGGCATACTTCATGGCAAAAAAACACAGTTTGAAGAGACAAAGGAAGCATCAACAACACTCAGATATAGCAAAAATGTTGTAATTATCAGACCAGCAATACAAAATAACTCTAATTATTATTACTCTAATTGCTACTCTAATTATTACTCTAATTAACATGCTAAGGGGGTCTAACGGAAAAAGCAGACAATATGCAAGAATATGTGGGTAGCGTAACTAAGAAAGACGGAACTTCTAAAAAACTTTTTTTTAATGCTAATGATAAAAAACACTCTAACAGAAATGAAGAAAGTCTTTAATGGGCTCATTAGCAGGGTGCAAACTGATAGGAAACTCTAAGCTAAGGGACATGTCAACAAAAACTTCCAAAATTAAAAATCAAAGAGGCCAAAGACTGAAAAAAATAGAACAGAATATCCAAGAACTGTGGGACAACTAAAAAGGTGTAACATACGCATAAAATGAATACCAGAAGGGGAGGAAAATGAAAGTAAGAAACATTTGAAGCAGTAATATCTGAGAATTGCCCCCAAATTAATGTCAGACTGCAAACCACAGATCCAGGAAGAAAGGCAACAACCCCTGCCCCGAAACAAACAAAACAAAACAAAAAAACCAACCACCACAAAAGCTACATCTAAGTATATTCTATATAAACTATAGAAAATAAAAAATCTTTAAAGAAATCAGGGGGAAAAAAAACACCTTATCTACAGAAGTACAAATACAAGAACTATATGCAATTTCTCCTCAGAAACAATGTAAGGAATAAGACAGTGGAGTGATATATATATATATATGTGTGTGTGTGTATATATATATATATGTATATGTATATATACACACATATAAATATGGTATTAAGGGGAAAAATCCACTAATCCGAAATTCTGTATCTTGAGAAATTATACTTTAAAAGAAGCAAAAACCCTCTCAGACAAACAAAATTGAGGGAATTCATGGTCTATATGGCCTCTGCTTTCGGCTCAGGTCATGATCTCAGGGTCCTGGGATCGAGACCCGCATCAGGCTCCCTGCTCAGTGGGGAGCCTGCTTCCCCCTCTCTCTCTCTGCCTGCCTCTGCCTCCTTGTGATCTCTCTCCCTCTGTGAAATAAATAAATAAAATCTTTAAAAAAATAAAAAAATAGAATAAAATAAAAGTGGGTGTTAGTCTCCTAATTGGTATACTATTAATTAGTAATGTTGCAACACAGCTACATTTCAGCTCATATATTTCATGTGAAGCAGATAACATAACATAAAATTAGGCTAGAGAATACCTCAGTAGGGAGGCTGCTTGTGCCTCTGCCCCTCCCTCTGGCTCTTGCTCTTTGTCTCGCTCAAATAAATAAATAAAATCTTTAGGGGGAAAAAAGCCTCTTTTGTTAACTTGTACCTAATACCATTACCAAAGATATAATATGATGACCTAAAAAATGAGCTAGTATCACTCAGAAAAGAACCAGGAAAAAAAGAAATCATAACAGAGATTAAAGCCACAATAAGGAAATTCAAAGAATCAAAACAAAAAATAAAAAATTAATATGAATAAAGACATCAGGTATGGTCAATAGAAAATATACTAAAAAAGCACACAACAATTGGAAAGAAAAATATTTGTTTAAAAATAAAACAATGTCAGAGAAATTTCTGCCTGTGTTCTTTTCTGGGATTTTATGGTTTCACATCTCACATTTAGGTCCTTAATCCATTTTGAGTTTATTTTTGTGTACAGTCTAAGAAAGTGGTCTATTTTCATTCTTTAGCATGTAGCCTTTTCTGACACTGGTCATAGCAATATCCTTCTAGATATGCCTTCTGAGGCAAGAGAAATAAAAGCAAAAATAAACTCTTGTGACTACACTGAAATAAAAAGTTTCTGCACAGCAAAGGAAACAAATGACAAAACTAAAAAACAACCTAGGGAATGGGAGAAGATATTTGCAAATGACATACCCAATTGAGGGTAAATATCCAAAATATATAAAGAACTTAACTCAAGACCCAAAAAACAAATAATCCACTTCGACTTAGAGAACAAACAGATGGTTACTAGAGGGGAGGTGGGGTAGGGGGATGGGTGAAATCGGTGAAGGGGATTAAAAGTACACTTATCTTGATGAGCTCTGAGTAATATATGGGACTTTGAATCACTATATTATACACCTGAAACTAACGTAACATGCTAACTGCATTGGAATTAAGTTAAAAAAAAAATTAAAAGAAAGTATAGCCATATAAAAAGCCATATCAAATGAAAAAAATTTAAAATTAAAAAGATAAAACATACTGAAAAGCCACATACCTTACACACATACAAATGTTAAGTAATCAAACTCATGGCATATTCTGGATAAGTTACTGAATGTCAAGTCACTTGTTGGAGAAAAGAAAAATATACTCAGTCTGATGCTGGCAAAATTGAAAGCCAGAATGCCTTGAAATAATCTTCACAATGTTCTAGGGAAAAGGAATGGGGTCCTAAATTGTTATACCTAGCCAAGCCATACTTCAAGTACAAAGCAACAAACATTTTCAAACATAAAAATACTTAGGAAATATAGCACCCACAAGCCCTTCTTGGAAGAAAAACAAAATAAAACTACTTGCTGAAAAAATCTAGCCATCTAAGTAAAATATAAATTCAGAAAGACTGGGTTTTTTTTTTTTTCAGTTGTGTTCAATGCTGCATACTCAGTTTCTAAAATGCCACATGACACTGAGTGGTGCTAAAAAATTCTCTAAATTAATTCATAAACCAGGAAACAGAACAAAAGGAAGGAAAAACCACAGTAAAGAACCACTGATAATCAATGAATCCTTTCAATTTAGAACTATGATTAAATACCTGGAAATCAGGATTACAGAACAGAATAAAACTATTAATTTTAACAATATTAAAAAATAACAAATTGAGATTTCTGACAAGATGTTGACACAGATCTACCTCCCTTAGAACTAAAACAGTGGTGGGGCACCTGGGTGGCTCAGTTGGTTAAGAATCTGCCTTCAGCTCAGGTCATGACCCCAGGGTCCTGGATAGAATCCTGCACTGGGCTCCTTGTTCAGCAAAGAGCCTACTTCACCCGCTGCCTACCGCTCCCCCTGCTCATGTGCTCTGTCTGTCTCTCTCTCTCTCTCTCTCTCTCTCTCTGGCAAATAAATAAATAAAACCTTTTAAAAAAATTAAAAATTAAAAAAAAAGGCAGTTTCAAGGGTGCCTGGGTGACTCAGCTGATTAAGCATCTAACTCTGAATGTCAGGTCATGTCTTGAGCTCAGGGTCATGAATTCATGTCCCACATTGGGCTCCCTACTGGGCATGGAAGTCTACTTAAAAAATAAATAAAACAAAACAAGACAAAATAAAAAGAGCAGTTTCAGTTCAGTTTATGCCTCTCATCTTCATTCCTGGGCCACCCAATACCTACCACCTCACAACAGGGATTAACATCAGAGCATCACAGAAACACTGGTTGGCACAGGAGTCCGAAAAACATGGGTAGGGACTGACTAACCTCTGGCATTGGCTTCCTAACCATTCTTAATCAAAACCTCCAAGGTTGGAGCACCTAGGTGGCTCAGCTGGTTGAGCATCTGACTCTTGGTTTTGGATCAGGTCCTGATCTCAAGGGTTGTGGGATCGAGCCCTGCGTTGGGCTCCCACTCACAGGGGAGTCTGCTCGAAAGACTCTCTCCCTCTGCCCCTCCCCCAATTCATGCTTCTGTCTCTCTAACTAAGTAAATCTTAAAACAAAGCAAAATAAAAAAACCCTCCGGGGTTGGTAGATTTAAAGTATCTTCTTCTTCCAGTGCTCTCTTCCGTCGGGGACACTCTGTGTAAAGCTGCAATCTGAGAAGTTCTTTAAGGATACAAGGAGTGATAGGATTATGACATTTTTATTGCCTGAGGCCCTCAAACAAATTGAAATCAGTAAGACGGTATAAAATAGTGCAAATATACAAACAATAACAAAGAATAAAATTCAAGTAAACTGCAAGAGATATTATCAGACTAGATGAAAAAAATTCAGCCATATCCTATTTACAAAACATATACTTAAAGCATAAGGACATAGTAAGGTTGAAAGTAAATGTAGAGAACTAGACCTACTGAGAAAACACTAGCTGTAAGAAAGGTATAGCTATGTTAACGTAAGACAAAGTAGATTTAAAATTGGAAGTCTCATTGAGAACAGAGAGGACCAATACATATTGAAAAATTCATCAAGAAGGTAATATAACTCTAAATATGTATGAGCCTAATGGAATGTAGTCCCAAGATATATAAAACAGCATGTATTAAACTAATAAAATGTAGAAAGAAATTGACAAACCTGCTTCTAGGTAAGATGAAGTAACTGATGGAAGACCAAACAACCCACTGATATCAACCAGAAAAACAGGATAAAATACAACAAAAGTCACTGGAAAGCTCCTGAAGGAAGAAGGACTTAAGTTGCCAAGACTCTAGAGGGGTGAGAACCTGACAGATGTGAAATGGTGTTCTGCAGCTGTTTTTTTCCCCTGCAGTCCTTTACAGATTCAGGGTATAGGGAAACTAAGAATCTAGCCTTTGTTTGGACAATGGGTTGCTGCTAATAAAGAGCTTTTGTCCTGGGAGTTGAAAACAGAAAACTGAAAACTCCAGGGATCAATAAACTAGTGAGAAGGGAGGAGTAGAAACTGAGGTGGTCACTCTGAGACTGAATGAAGTAGGAGGTTAAAAAGAAAAGAAAAGCAAAAAGCCTCAAGCAGAGTTTTCTGTATTCTTCCTATGCTGAGAAAACAAGAAATTTGAGAGATGCTCCAAGGACGGGGCCCCAAGAACACACAAAGGGATCAATGTTTGAAAGGCTACTCCTGAAAGTAGCCTCCCTGAAGGGCAACCAAAATCTTCATCAAAACTACAACCTAGCCTCCCCTCTCAGGTCAATCCCTAGTTGGCCTAAGCTATTCAGTACGAATGGTAATTTCAATGGTAACAGAAAAGAGTAAACAATTTCTGCAGGAAAGTGCCATAATATCGAACATGTATAGTATCGTTCATATACAGTGTCTGATAGCTCATACAAAACCTTAAGACATGTCAAAAGAAATGACCATATAATCGAAAACAAAGAGAAAAAAGGGATCAGATATCAACTTACAGGTAATCCAATATAGCAGTTAACAGACAAGAACTTTATGATTAGTATTTTCCAAAAAATAGTGGAAAAAATATGTGAAAAGATGGACAATTTCACCAGAGAACTGAAATCTATAAAGAAAAAAAGAAATTCTATAATTGAAAATATACTACCAGAAATTAATAAGTTACAAGGTATTATAACAGCTAATTTTGAAAAACCAAAAAAAGGATTACTAGAACACAGAAAACATTACTAGAAAACAGGTCACTCACTATAAAACATTCAAATGGGAGGACAGAGAAAAAAGAATAAAAATGACAGAAGAAAAAAGTATAAGAAATACATAGGACATACTCAAAAGCACTAAGTTACATAAGTTACATGTAAGTGGAATGCCAGAGAAGAAAAGCATGAACATAGGGAATATTTGAACACTATAATCAAAAAATTTACTACAAATAAAAAAGTAAAAATCTTAAAAGTAACGGGGAGGGGGTGGCGCGCATGCGTGCGCGCGCGCACACACACACACACACACACACACACAATCTTCAAAAACAGGAAAGGAAATATTGAAAGCTGATCCCTCCAAAGAAATGATAAAAGTGACATGTTGGAAGACAATGGTTTGGAAGTATTAAGAGACTATTAACTGTCAATCTACAATTCTATAACCAATGAAAATAGCTTCCAGGGCCCCTGGATGGCTCAGTTGGTTAAGATCTGCCTTCGGCTCAGGTCATGATCCCAGAGTCCTGGGATTGAGCCACACCTCAGACTTTCTGCTCAGTGAGGAGTCTTCTCTCTCTCCCTCTGCTCCTACCCACCTCCATGCTCACTTAAATAAATCTTTTTTTTTTAAAGATTTTATTCATTTATTTGAGAGAGTGAGTGAGCACAAGCAGAGAGGGAAGGCAGAGTCAGAGGGAGAAGCAGGCTCCCTGCTGATCAGGGAGCTTAATGTGGGACTTGATCACAGGATCCCGTGATCATGACCTGAGCCTATGGCAAACACTTAACTGAGTCACACAGGTGCCCCAAGAAATCAAACAAATAAATAAAATCTTAAAAAGGGGGGAGGGGCAGGGAGGGAGGGAAAAAGGAGGGAAGGAAGGGAAGGGGGAAGGAAGGAGGAAGAAAACAGCTTTCAGGGGTGCCTGAGTGGCTCAGTCAGTAAAGCATCTGACTTTGGCTCGGGTCATGATCTCAGGGTCCTGGGATGGTGCCACTAGTCAGGCTCTTCCCTCAGCAGGGAGTTTGCTTCTAGCCCTCTCTCTCTCCCTATACCTCTCTCCCCACTCATGCATGCATGCTCTTTTTTGCTGAAAAAAATAAAAAATAAAATAAAATAAAATAAACAGCTTTTAGGGCGCCTGGGTGGCTCAGTGGGTTAAAGCCTCTGCTTTCGGCTCAGGTTATGATCTCAGCGTCCTGGGATCGAGGCCCGCATCGGGCTCTCTGCTCAGCAGGGAGCCTTCCTCCTCTCCTTGTCTCTCTGCCTGCCTCTCTGCCTACTTGTAATCTCTCTCTCTGTGTCAAATAAATAAATAAAATCTTTAAAAAACAAAACAAAACAAAAAACCAGCTTTTAAAATGAAGATGATACAACTCCATAAAAAACAAAATTAGGCAAAGGATTTGAATAGACATTTCTCCAAAGAAGAATACAAATGTCTAACAAGCACATGAAACTGTGTTCAGCACAGTCATCAGAGACCTGTAAATCAAAACCATGATACACCAGTTCACACCCACTGGGATGACTATAATCAAAAACGCAAACAACAAATGTTGGCAAAGGAACCCTCATATAATGCTGATGGAAAGCAAAATGATACAGACAACTTTGACAGTCTGGCAGTTCCTCAAAATGTTAAACTTTAGAGTTACCACATGACCCAGCAATTCCACACCTAGGTATATCCAAGAAAAATGAAAATACGTGTTTACACAAAAAAGTGCACACGAATGCACATAGCATTATTTATAATAGCCAGCAAGTGGAAACAACCAAATGTTCATCAACTGAAAAATAAACAAAATGTAGTATATTCATACAATGGAACTTATTCAGTCACAATAAAGAAGGAAGTACTAGCACATCCTACAAAATGGATGAACCATAAAAACACTATGTTAATCAAAAAAAGACAGTCACAAAAGATCACATAGTATATGACTTGACTTTTATGAAATATCCAGAATAAGCAAATTTATAGAAAAAGAGAATAGGCTGCTGATTTCCTATGGCTAGATGTATATGGGGGGAGGAGAACAGAGAGTGACCCTAAATGAGTATGGGGTTTCTTTCAGGGGTGATAAAAAGGTTCTGGAAGGGGGCACCTGGGTGGCCCAGCTGGCCAAGCATCCGACTCTTGATTTCAGCTCAGGTCATCATCTTACAGGTCGTGGGACTGAGATTATACTCCCTGTGTAGTCTGCTTCAGATTCTTTCTCCCTCTCCCTCCCTCCCCCTCCCACCCC
>LNAC01001074.1:16822-96166 GCA_002007465.1 Ailurus styani
TGCACAACTCTGTGAATATACAAAAAAAAAAAACAAACAACAAAAAAAAACAAAAAAACCCCCACTAAACATTAGTATATTTTCATTTCAAATGGGTAAATTGTAGGATATGTGAATTTTAACTTCAATAAAGCAGTTTTTAAAACTGGGATGAAAGAAAGACATATTCAAATAAAAATAATCGAAGACTTACACTAATGGAAATAACAAAGGGAGCTCTTTAGGAACAAACTAATCCCATATAGAAACATGAAGGACGAGCCCTCAAAAGGATCAGTGTGTATTTGTGTGTGTGTGTGTGTGTGTGTGTGTGTGTGTGTGTGTGTATGAATACTAACTGTGTAAAACTTTGAGTTTTAATTAATTTATCACATTAAAATGCATAGTAACAAAAATGCAATAAGCAGGAAGCATAAATAGATCCAAGTGTGCAGTTCTAAAATCGGGGAAGAGGTAAAAGAAGTAATGTGTGTTATACCAGTTATTTTGTTAATAGGTCAAGAATATATGCTGTAATTTCCAGGGCAAGCCACTAAAAGAAAGGCAAAACAATACGCAACAAAGAAATTACTAGAAGAGAAAATAATTTTAAAAATGTAAATCAAAAAGATGGCCAATGAGGGGGAAAAAGAGGAACCTAAAATATATATATATATCTGCAATTAAATTTGTTACTTTTTTAAAGATATTTTTAAAGATCTATTTATTTATTCGTGAGAAAGAGCAGGAGTGGGGGAGGGGGGAGGCACGCAGGGGTGGCAGAGGGAGAGAGAGAATCATCCTTTAGCAGACTCCCTGCTAAGCAGAAAGCTGGATGGACTTGGGGCTCAATCCCAGGACCCTGAGACGATGACCTGAACCAAAACCAAGAGTCTGCCACTTAACTGACTGAGACACCCACCCGTTTGCCCCAAGAAAAGAAGACTATGATTATATGATGGGATAAAGAGTTAAAGTCTTAGAAGAGATCTGCCCTAAATGTAAGGATAATGAAAGGCTGAAGAGGATACAAGAAGATATAACAAGCGAATAATAAGCAAAAGAAAACTAATGTAAAGTATACTAAGAACAAACAGCTTGAAGGCAAACAGTAGTAGTTATAATAAAAAAGGACATTTCTTAATGCTAAAGGTGTCAATCCATCAAGATAACAGGAGCTTAAATGTATATTCAACTCACAACATAGCTCCAAAATGCATAAAGTAAAACCTGAAACTGAAAGAGAAATACACATGTCCAAATCTTAGCCAAAAACTGTAACACAGCCAAAGATTATCTATCAGTAGTTGACAGAACAAGCAGCCAAATAATCAGAAAGGTACAGTCTTTCTGTAGGCCTGAAAAACACAATTAAGATATCTAATTTTCTCTTGCCTGCCTCTGCTCCTCACATATGCATACCACAGTAACCAAAAATAACAATATGGCCTTTCAAGTGCAAATAAACACTTATCAAAACTGACCAAAAGCCTGGATCCTAAAGCAAGCCTCAACACATTTCAAACAGCCTCAATCATTTGGAGCACATTTTCTGAACATACTGGAATCAAGCTAAAAATCAGTAACAAAAAAAAGATAGTAAAAAAAAAAAAAAAGAAAAAGATATCTTAGAGATTCTGCAAAACATTTCCAAATAACTCATGTATTAAAACAGAAATCCCAGTATAAATTTGAAAATATTTTCGGCAGAATAATAATGAAGGTAAGAAGTCATTACAATTTGTGACACACACACACTGTTCAATCAATGCTTACAGGGGAAAACAGAATTCTCTAGGATTTGTTAGGAAAAAGAGAAAGGCTGAAAAATCAATAACTAATGTAAAAAAAACAACCACTGTCCAAGAGGAGAAGACAAGACAGAAATAAATGACATTTAAAATAATTGTATGATAAAAGTACTTTAGTAAACTAAAATGTTCATTCTTAGAAATGGTTAATAATTATGGTGACTAATATAACACAATAAAAAAAGAAGAAAGAAAGGGTTAATAAAACTGACATACTCTCAGGAACACTGATCAAGAAAAAAAAGACACAAAGTAACAATATAAGGAAGAGAAAACAAAATATAAAAGAGAATATGAGCCATATGAAGAAAATAAGAGCATAAGAACACTGAACTTCAATAATATTAACAATTTAATTAAATTGACAATTTCTTGAAAAACCCAATTTACCCAATTGACAGAAAAAGTAGAAAAATATGAATCACTCTGTCCCTATTACAGAAATTAAATATTTACTTTAAGAAACTCTCACAGAGTAAACCCCAAGTACAAACAGATTTACTGGTAAACTTTCCAAGTATGTATTTATTTATTTATTTATTTATTTATTTATTTATTTATTTATTTATTTTTTAAGATTTTATTTATTTATTTCACAGAGGGAGAGAGATCACAAGGAGGCAGAGAGGCAGGCAGAGAGAGAGAGAGGGGGAAGCAGGCTCCCCGCCGAGCAGGGAGCCCGATGCGGGCCTCGATCCCAGGACCCTGAGATCATGACCTGAGCCGAAAGCAGAGGCATTAACCCACTGAGCCACCCAGGCGCCCAACTTTCCAAGTATTTAAAGAAGAAATATACTACTATTACACAAACTTCTCCAGAGAACAGGAAACAACACTTCCCAACTCGTTTTGTAAGGCCAGCATAACTTGTCATAACCTAAGAATGACATTACAAGAAAAAAAAAATTACAGACTAATCTCACATACACATATCTGCAAAAATAAAAAATGGAGTATGAGCAAATCAAATCAAGTGATATATATAAAAAGGTTAACACATCACAAATAAGGTGTATTTCAAGAATTGCTTTAACATTTGAAAATCAACCAACCCAGGATACCACATTAAAGAAAAAAGGTGAGAAAAATACCATAGAATTCTCTACATAAACTCAGAAAAAGCATTTGATAAAATTCAATACTGATTCAGGATAAGAAACAGTGGCATTAAAAATAGCAGAAAACTTTTTTACTGATAAAAAGGATCTTTTCTTAAAACTCAGTGAATATCATAATTAATGATCAAATATTGAACTTTTTTCCTAACATTGAGAATTGAGACAAAGGATGCCCACTACGTCCACTCTTATTCAACATTATATTGGCAATCCCAGCTAATGCAAGGAAACAAAGTAACGTTAATAAAGGATTTCAAAAAAAGTAAATCACTGTTCACAGACAACATGACTGTTTACATAGGAAATCCAAAATAATGCACATATAAACTATTAGAAATAAGTAAATTTTGAAAGTTAACTTTGCAAGATTGCTAGACACAAAGTCAACATTAAAAAAATAAACTATACTTTTATATACTTAGCAACAAGCATATAGAAAATAAAATCTGGGGAAAAACATAATGACACTAAAAAAAAATCCAATATCTAAAAATAAACAAAATAAGAAATGTGTAAGATCTGTGCATTGAAAACCATCAAACATTATGGAAAGAATTAACAAAAACCAAATGTAAGATAACCATATTTATTTATGGAATACAAGAACTTAATACTGTAAAGATTTCAGTTCTCCCTAAATCAATCCAAACATCTGAATTCCAGTAAAGTTCATTTTGTTTTCTTAGTGAATATTGACACTTGGTTTCATTTGGAAAGAAAAATGGCAAGAACAACCACTCAGTCATGCAGAATATCATGGTAGAGAATTTCTACTACCAAATATTAAACTACAGTAATTAAGATAGTGCCCAACTGAGCAAGGATATAAAATACACAAATGGAACAAAAGAGAGTTCAGAAACAGCCCCACATGTGTATGATTATTTGATTCACAGCAAAGACAACCCCTGTCATGCAAGGGAGGAGAGATGGTTCTTAAAACAAATTGTACTGGATGAATCGAATACTTATCAGGAAAACAAATCTTAAGCCCAACACCTCAAACCATACACAAAAATAAATTCTAAACAGATAACAGATCTAAAACATGAAAGGTAAAAAACAAAAGAAAGCATAAAAATAATCTTTATGGACTTATGATAGGTAAATATTTCTTCAACACAACACAAAGAGCATTAGCCATAAAGGAAAAAAAGAAGGTAAACTGGACAACATTTAAAAAAAAAAAAAAAGATTGAAAAAGTGAAAAGGCAAGCCATGATATGAGGGAAGTTATTTGTAATGCACATAATGAACAAAACACTCAGAATATATTATATATAGGATGGATACTAAAAATTAATAAGAAAAAGGCAGTCAGGTAGACTACCTAAGAAAAGGTAGTCAGGTATGACTTAACAGGTAAGTCATAAAAGAAGGTATCTAAAGGGCCAATAAAAATACGAAAAGGTGATCAACTTCATCAAACATGAGTAGTAGCTTTAAGTACATTAAATGGATCTTTAACTTAAAATTAAAATGTTACTTTTGCTCAGCCACCAGAACAGCTAAAACGAAAGGGGTAAAAACTAGTAACGGTGAATATTTAGAGCAGCTGAGCAGCTGGAACACACTGTTAGCAGAGTATAAATTATAAATTAGTACAACTACTTTAGAAAACTCTACTGATCACAGATACACTTTTTGACTTAGCAACTGTACACCTCGGTATATATCCAAGTGTTCATATGTACCAAACACACATACAAGAGTATTCAAAACAGCACTCTTTATTAAGAGTCTCAAAGTAGAAAACAACCCAAAAGTCTATTTACAGTAGAAAAAATAAGTATATGCATTGTGTTCTATCCACCCAATGGAATATCATAAATCAGTGAAAATGTATAAAATACATCTACATGTATACCCAACCCACACGCAACACTAACATTAATTTCACAAACATAATGTTGCCCAAAGGAACACATGCTGTTCACATAAATTCAAGAAGAGGAGTAATTAATCTATGTGTTAGAAAGTCCAGTTAATGACTTTCCTTCCCTGGGCAGGGAGATAATGCCTGGGAGACAGGACAGAGAGTTTCCAGGGTGGTGCACTGGGGTATGATGCCTACATGGCCAGGTACTTTTTGCAATAACTCACTTAGCCACACTTAGGATTTGTGCGCTTTTCTTTATGTTATACTTTAATACAAAATTTACTTTTTAAATAAAAATGTATTATGCCAAGAAGGACAAACACAAGGTTTTACCAGAAACTCTCAAATGGAAGTCAAGTGAAAGCTTCCAAGTAGAAGCGAAGTAAGATGAAGCAGCTCTTTAAGCTCATGATAGTGTCAACCCTAAGAGTTTTAATACACTGTTCTAATGACTTGAAGTGTGATTTTATCTTAGTAGCTCCAAAAATCTAATCATTAAAAACTCTATTTGCTATTACCTCCTTCAGTACTACTCCCTAAACTACCCAACCAGAGGGTTAGTAGTTCCTTCCATAAACCCTCCAATCACCTAAGCTCACCCTCTATCTGCCATATAGTTAAATCTCTTCTGTAGGTATATATTTTTAATGAGTTTCCAGTGCTTAACACATACAGTAAGTATTCAAATTTGGATGAATGACATATATTCTCTACAGCACAGAAACTTTTCCCCATTTTAATGCAAGAATAATGAAACTTTTAAATCAGAATCCACAAATTCAAAATGACAAATTATGTCTCTGCCTAATCAAACCTGAAAACTAAATTGTCCAACAACCGCTTCTGTATCTTTTCAGCATTCTTCACCAAAGTCATCTGAGAAGAAATTCAGACACCCTTGCCCCATCTGGCAGCTTGATAAGAAGATGACTTAGGTAAATTCAACATATTAACAGGCTAATTCTAGTTGCTGAGTATAGTGGCTAGCTCCATCTTTTAATAATATCATTTCCTTAACTTAAAAAGTTCCATTACATAATCACTTACATATTCCTAGCTCCTTTTTCTCTCTAAACATGGGGGGTCTTTTCCACTGGTAGATCCAGTCTATCTATGCTGAATTTAAACATGACTATGGGATAATGAGAGTTCAGGGAATGTTATGTGCTTTGGCAGTTCTCTGCTCTTATGTTATTCCCTTAATAAACCCTATTTTACATTTATATTGCATGTGTTCATGAAGCAGGTTCCCCATGCCTCCTCTACCTGTCACAGTCTTCAGATTTATGAAGGGACATTTACCTGCAACCTTGCTTAGAATCATTCCTTTGGAATGATGGAGTGGTTATTTTATCACTCTCCCATGTTTTATCAACCTTCATAAAGAATCATACTGGGTGAGCCTTACTACTTTAGCTAAAGTGTTTTCATAAGATGAAACAAGAGTTCTCTTCATTTAGGTCCAGTGACAACTTTAATCACTTCCACTTACTTCTCTACCAGCTACTCAGCTGAGTTTTGTCTCCAATTATATTCATATTACCAGGTGAACTACTATTTAGACTCTGCAGAATATATCTTTAGTACTGTTCTGTTCTTGGTTAAGCCTTCAGAAACCAGCTTTTCTGGAAATTTCTCCTGAGAGACAAACTTTCCAGCGCAGCATCCCCCCCCCCGCCCCGCATATGCTGTGACTACTATATTATTTAAAATACTCTATGAAACTATTTTTCCTTCTTTCCTTTAAACCAAGAGTTTGGCAAACTTTTTCTTAAAGGGCCAGGAAGTAAAGATTTTAGGCCTATGGGCCATACAATGTCCTGAGCAACTACTCAACTATGTTGTTACAATGTGAAATCAGCCACAGACAATATATAAATAAATGCACATGGCGGTGTTCCAACAATGATTTGTTTATAAAAACAGCCAGCCTGCCCATGAACCATAGTTTGCCAATCCCTGCTCTAAAACCTTATAACTTTCTGGTCTTCATATATCAGTATTATAATTATCTTGAATTTGTAAGGGTTTACTGACATTGGTGCTGAAAATTAAGTTCAATGTATTTTATCAATTAAAACTGAGATCAACTCATAAATGTTCTAGAAATATTTGTGATAATATCAGGTATAAAAAAAATTCTCATTATTTGTTGGTTAACCAGAAAATTTAAGTGACTAAAACACATTCACTGATAACTATAGTTAACTTAGGTATTCCATAATTATGAAAATAGAGGTGATAATTTACAATAATTAACGTATTAAAAAATAACAAACATAATCAAATGAACAAAAGACTAATATATTACAATAAATCTAAACAATGGACAGGAGTGGTGGGACCACAGTGATCTTTTCTTCTTTTCCCCTATGTTTTCTATAATTAACATCTATGATTTCTGTAATAAGAAAAAAAGGTTTCTTTAAAGCACATGATGACAAGCTAAAAGTGTTTAAATTTTATTTAGTTTGAAAATAAAAATAGACTTGAAATTAAAGAAAAATTCAACCATTCTATCCTATGTTCCTCTTTAAAAAAATATATTTACATCAAAAATGAATAAGTTAAAATTTTCATTTACCTGTCGGTTCCTTTCATCCATTATGCGTGTGATTTGAATTTTCTTCCGCCCCATTTTCAGTCACCTTTCCTTCCTTATATTCCAAATTTTAATTCAAAATTTATTTTCTTCAATACCCTAATGCATCGTACACAGCTTCTATTATTTCAGCTTCTAGTTCAAGGGCTACAGTTGAAATTTTCTATAAGATCTAAAAGAAAACACAAATTAGAAAATTTAAGTTCTATAAGTTTGTAAATCATGAAAATGTTATACAAATTTCAAACCTGCTTCTATGCTGCACATAGGCAGCTGTATTAGTTGAAATTCCTGGTTACATAAAATTGGTAGTTAAGTTGAAGCTTCGTTAACTTCACCCCTAAAATATCTCTTCAATCTTTTTGTGCCTCTAGTTCTGGCTGAAAGAGTGCAATTATAACCTTTGAGTTTTTCTCAATACATATAATAACAACAACAGCAAGAGCTTACTGGGATTTTTCTATGTGCCAAGCACTTTTCCATGTACCTGATAAACCTTAACTCATTCAATCCAAACTGCAATCGTTTTGGTTATAATTATCATCACCATTTTATAAATAAGGATACTGAGGCAGAGAGATCCTAAATAATATGTCCAAGGTAACACACACAGCAAAAGACAGAGCTTGGAATATGAACTCAGGGACTCTGGCTCCAGAACTTCTCTGCCTTAATACTATAGAATATCCTTGGAAAGTTACTGATATCTTCCATGTCAAAGGATGAACTAATAATCTGGGTAGGCCCAATCTGCCTTTACAAACTATTCTTGGAAACTGCCCTAGCCACCACCCAAATTACTGTCAATCCACAAAGGCACCATATGATTTCCTAATAATGTCCACTTAAATAAAATATTGTTCCTTTTAGCCAATAAATAAAATCCTTCTAATTAATCAAGATTCAGTACCCCCTGATAGAGTAAACTATAGCACCTTACACTCTGTGGCTATGTGTATAATAAATTCTAAGTCCGTATTCCGGAGACTGTGAATCCTTCAAGAACAGAATTTTTTTTTATTCCATTGAGCTCTGTAATTCAATGACTGGCAATGATATAATTTGTCATGTTTTGAATGACAGTTGTGTCAAAGACCTGGTGTTTTCAAAACTTACATAATAAAATATTTACAAGAGAATGGAGGACAAATAGTAAAACACAATAATAAATTATCAGGGGAATTTTATTCAAGTATTTTTAATATTGTGCATGTATAGCCATAAAACTTTAAAAGTACTATGCAAATCCATGTTTGATTAAATCTGGCTTCTGCTCAAAAGCAGTGAGGTTTTCAATTCTTATCACCACCATCATTACTATAAGCATGACACTTCTTACATATCTTCCCCATTTTCAATTCATTCATAAAAACATTAACTGAATATCTATTAACAATTGATAACCTATTAACTGATCACCTACTTGCAAAAAAATGTACTTCCAAAGACTGAACGAGGCACATAGGATAAAATGTTTAAAAAGGGGGGGTGGGTGGCATGATTTCTGATCTCATTGAGTTCATAGTTTAGAGGGGAAAACAGACATTAAACTATCATATAAATGAGTCTGTACAAATTAAAATTAGGAAGTTAATTTATCTGACTTAAATTTACAAGTTAGGGAAGGCTTCCTTACCCAAACCTGAGTAAGAGGGTATACATTCTAGGCAGAGAGAATACCATGTGCGTGGAAGCGGGAAAAATTAGAAAAACTGAAGGATGGCTAGTCAACAGGTGGGAACCAATCAAACAAACAGCTGTGCTGTAGGATGCTTTTGTTTTCTTATGAGACTGCAATATAAACCAATAGAAGTCAGTCTATTCGAATCATGTTCCCTAAGAGATCACATTGCATTCAATTACCATTATAAAAACTTGCAGTGTAGTAGGCAAGATAAATATTCATACATCGCAATTCTGCCTATAAGGTATTATGTACCATATTCTCTTTTATAATCTGAAAAATTCTGAATATTAGACCATATCTGAGCATTTTGCTTTTGACAACAGTTGAGTAGGTTACTTCAACCTTCTAAGATTTACTTATTTTAGAGAGAGGGTGAGAGAACACAAGCGAGCACAAGTGGGGGGAGGGAAAGGTAGAGAATCTTCAAGCACACTCCCAACTGAGCACAAAGCCTGACAGAGTGCTCAATCCCACAACCAATGAGATCACAGCCTGAGCCAAAAATAAGTCAGATGCTTAACTGACTGAGTCACCCAGGAACCCCAAACCAACCTTCTTCTAATAATGAGAAAACAACAAGAAAAGTAATCTGTCCAAAACCACTGGAGAACTTTCAAGACAGAACTGAAGGGCTGAGAACTGGAAGAAACAGGTGAGACCACACTTCAGATTAATCCCCCCCCCTAGTTATTAGTATATTCTTAAAATATTGGCTGAGCCCTATGTCAGGTTCCCTGCTTAGCGGGGAGTCTGCTTCTCCCTCTTCCTCTCCATCTGCCCCTCCACCCACTTGTGCTCTCTTACTCTCTGTTTCTCAAATAAATAAATAAATAAACATATACATGTGTGTGTGTGTGTGTGTACACACACACACACATATATATGTTTATTTATTTATTTATTTATTTTTAACCTAAAAGCTTGGCTGAGAGGGTGAGAAGCTAAACAGAGCTTTCAGCAGATCTATGGGTGGGACACAAAAATAGATGCAGGGCCTGCCAAGGAATAGCCCAGCCCCAGGAAACATACCAGGAATCAGGAGGGAATCCAAAAGAATCCCTAGGTATAAATCCCTAGGTATAAAAGTAAACTAGATATAGACCAGGCCAAAAAGGAGAAAAGCATAGCTTCATATCATCTCAATCCCTGGTTAGGTTAAGGTAATCCGGGCTACCTAGTGTCAATTAGCCTAGCTACATGCCAATAAAAACTTCTGAAAAGATTTTAGCAAAAGTAAACCTTACCAGCAAAAGTTAACATCATCTAGAAATTTAAATGATCTTAGCATTATTATATAAAGTGCCTAAAAATAAAAAATAACCAGTCAAGATTTGACTGAAAACTAAGATTTTTAAAATGGCAATACAATCAGACCATAGTAGATCCAAGTAATGGTGTTATCAGAAAAGAACTGTAAAATAAGTTAATGTAGTCAAAGAATTAATAAAGACTATTAGCAGACAAAGCTAAAAGTATGAAAAACAAATAACTGAAAAATACAATTTTGAAAAAAATAAGAAAATCGATGAGTTTCACAATAGGTTAGAATATAGCTGAAGAAAGAATCAATGATCCAGAAGAAAGAGGAAAATACTTATACAGATGCCCAAAGAGACACAAATTGGGAAATACAGAAAAGAGTGTGAAAAAATTATGACATATGGATCCAAAATACATGTAACCGGAGTCCCTGAAAGGAAAGAGAGAAATGTTTAAAGACATATAGTTGAAAACTTTAAAAACATACCAGTAACATCAAGGCACAGAACCGAGATCTACAAAGTCAAAAGAAAAATAAATACAAAGAAAACCACAACCTAAAGCACACCAAAGTAAAAAGGGTGGATGGAGGGAAAGAGAGAGAAACACACAAAGAGACACAGCCACAGATAAAGAGATCTTAAAAGTAGTCAAAAAAAGAAAGACTTATAGTTGACTTTTTCAGATAAGTAATGGAAGTCAGAAGACAATGAAATGATATCCTCAAAGTGCCAAAAGTGGGGAGAAATGCCAAACCAGAATTGTATATCTGGCAAATAATACTCTTCAAAAACTTGCAGTGTAACTCTGTAAAAACTTGCAGTGGAAAAAAAAAAAAGGGACAAAACACAGACATCTGTGGTCAAATAGAAACAAAGAATTTAACACCAAAAACTCTGAAGGGACTTCTTCAAGTAGAAAGAAAAAAGGATACCAGACACAGCTTGGATATTGCACCAAAAATTAAGTGAGCAAATAAATAAATAAGAACAATGAACAGAGTAAATATGTAACTCTAATTGATATTGACTAAATATGATAATAATACCTTGTAGAATTTAAATATTACAATGCACAACAGTACAATACAGTAGTAATTAAAGTTCTAAAACCCTTTCATTTAATGGGAAATAGAAAAAGTACTTGTTTACTTTTTGGACTTCGATTAAGTCAAAGATGCAAGTAAGAATAGTAAAAGTACATATAGCTAACAAGCTAATAGAAGGGGAAAATGAATTCATAACCCAAGTTGTATTTAAAAAATTTGATGATTACAGAAGTACATCTTAAATATGAGTATATAGAAAGAATGAAAGTAAAAGCATGGAGAACAACAGACTGTGTAGAACACAAATCAAAAGAAAGTTGTGTAGCTATACTTTATCACAGTACATTTTATTTTTTTTTAAGATTTTATTTATTTATTTGACAGAGAGATACAGCAAGAGAGGGAACACAAGCAGGGGGGAGTGGGAGAGGGAGAAGCAGGCTTCCCACCAAGCAGGGAGCCCGATGCAGGGCTCAATCCCAGGACACAGTGAAAGTTCAAATCACCAAAGCTAACAATTCTAAATCTGAATAGACCTAATAACACTTAAAGTCAGGAATCTGTTCCTTAAAATCAGATACTCTGTGCAAAATCCTAACTAGGACCTTATCTCCCATTATTTTAAATAGGAAAAATTATGTTACATATAAACTCACAATTCCCAATCATTTCTCTTTAAATAGTTAACTGAAATACAGAAAATGTCCATTTATAATAGAAAATTATCATGTTTAGGATGTAAAATACTACATGACTTCATATGCAATAGCCTTCTCACTGGCTTTGTTTCCTTCTCCACAATTTAACACTTTCTGTGTTAAACAACTTTTGTGCTTTCTACAAAACTAAGCAAATCTAAGGGCCAAACACAAAAGGCAAAAAGAAACTTATTCAAGGGCGCCTGGGTGGCTCAGTTGGTTAAGCGACTGCCTTCGGCTCAGGTCATGATCCTGGAGTCCCGGGATCAAGTCCCACATCGGGCTCCCAGCTCCATGGGGAGTCTGCTTCTCCCTCTGACCTTCTCCCCTCTCATGCTCTCTTTCACTCTATCTCTCTCAAATAAATAAATAAAATCTTAAAAAGAAGAAAAAAAAGAAACTTATTCAAGACAAACACATATGGCAGATTAACAGCTCAAAGGCTTATAATACGGTAACCTCTTACTGCCAGCAGCAACAGAGACACACATTCCCTCTGTTGACAGAACATGCTTCAAAAATGTCTACATGTGATTCTAATATTCTACAAATTTATGTGAAATGACTTTTTATTTGAAATGACTTTAATCTGTGACTTTTCCCATACATCAGTTTGTTAAAATATTGTACTGAACTCTCAGATGTAAAAACATACTTTTGTTTTCAAAATTTATTTGAGAGAGAGAGAGTAGGGTAGGGAGAAGGCAGAGGCAGAGAGAACCTCAAGCAGACCCTGCTGAGCACAGAGCCCGATACGGGGCTCAATCTCAACAACCCTGAGATCATGACCTGAGCAGAAATCAAGAGCCGGACACTTAAGTGACTTAGCTACCCAAGAACCCCAAAAACATACTTTTTCCAAATAAACTTCAGCCAGTACCAAGGGAATGACTAAGTGAAGACCACAATTCTAGCAAGTTGATTTTAACACAGCTTTCTCAGTAACAAATGGAACAAGCACACCACAATAAGGAATAGACCAGAAGAAACAGAAAAAGATTTGAATTTTACAACTACCAGCCTGACTTATAGAACAGTACACCTAACAAGAGCAGAAAATAAGCCTGATGATTCACAGACCTGTACCCCGGGGGCGAATAAATAAACAAACAAACAAACAAATAAATAAATAAATAATGCCCTTTATAAGATTTCCCCTCCTGGGGCTTCCTGCAGGGGTTGTAGGCTTGGGCTGTAGGCTTTGCTGTAGGTGACAGTGAATCAGAATGAAATGACAGATTTTGTGTAGATGCATTTGGCTGCTGTAATTTTTATGTATATATTAAACTTACTGTAACTGTACAGTTTCTGTTGTAAAACATCATTAAACCATTTTCCAAGTGAAAAAAAAAAAGAAAATACATTCTTCATAAGTGCATAAAAACGTTTCCCAAAAGTGACCACATGCTGGATCATAATGCTAACAAATTTCAAAGGACAGACATGTTTCTCTGACCACCAATGAATTAAGCTATGAATTAATAACAATATAATTAGAAATGCTTATATTGTGAAATTAAGCAATAAACTTCTAATCAACCCATGGGTCAAAGAAGAAACCACAGTCAAAATCGGAAAAGACTTTGACTTGAACCTATTAAATTCAAATCATATCAGAAGTTATGGGATGCAGCTAACACCATACTTAAGAGGGAAATTTATAGCTTTAAAATACATATATGGAAGAAAGGCCAAAACCAATGTTCTCATCAACCATCTGAAACGGTTATAAAAAGAACAAATTAAACCCAAGACACTACAAATGAAGAAATAAAAGAGCATAAAGTAATGAAATATAAAACATACAACAAATATCAACAAAACTAAAAGTTCTTTCGAGGGAATAATAAAACTGGCAAGTCCCTGGAAAAAGTAATAGAGGGGGACAAAATAAAAAACATATCTGGGCCCAAAGGTCATAGATTTAAAAATATGAACTTTTTTTTAAAAAGGTTTTTATTTATTTATTTATTTGAGGGGGGGTGGGGGAGAGAGAACATGAGAGGGGAGAAGGTCAGAGGGAGAAGCAGACTCCCCATGGAGCTGGGAGCCCAATGCGGGACTCAATCCCGGGACTCCAGGATCATGACTTGAGCCAAAGGCAGTCGCTTAACCAACTGACCCACCCAGGCACCCTGAACTTGTTTTTTTATAACATGTGCTGTATTTATCACATGATGATTAATACAAATGACCAACAAAAATCTGAAAGTAAATTAATCAAACTTTTTATCAAAATAAAGAGGTATAACTCTTTAACCACTACCTCCCATATTTCTGGCTCGAACGCTCTAATAACATAATTTTAACACTCTTTAGATCCCATTAGGTGCTACAATTTAATTATACCTACCATCATTTCACTGTCCCTCACCCAGCTTATGTCTCTCTTTATCCAGTTAAATTTTTATATACCCTCACTCCCTTGGCTCTTACTCTCCCTCTTCCCTCAAGTCATTTCCTGGGAAAAAACCCAATCTTGACTACCTGCTTGCTTCCATGTAGCTGAATAGGCTGAGAATAAACAACCATGCTAACCAGGCTAATTAATCTGTCTTTAAGTTTAGCAATTTCCCATTTCCCAATTACCTGCTTGATTATTTTATGCCATATTTTCCCTCTTCACAACTCCAACACTCATCACTCATCCTCACTTCCGGCTGATGACTTTGCTACCTATTCTACTGATGGACAAAACAGTAATCAGAAGAGAAGCTCCACAAGTTCCTGCCATCACAATAATCAATCCATCAGCATCTGTCCCATTATACACGCCTTCTTTCCTATTTAGGTCTTAGCTACAGCAATTCCTCCTTTCTTTCCTTTGAACTCAAAATTTTCTTCTATACTGAAGCACTCCCACTGGCAAAAAATTAAATAAAATAAAAGATGCTATTATTTCAGTTACCCAAAACAAAACAACAAAAAAAATCTTGATCCTGAAATTTAAAATACACTAATAGGAAAATCCATCTTTGCAGATTCTGAGAAGTTTCAATTTCATAAAGATGTCAATTCTCCCCAAATTAATCTAGAGATTCAATGCAATCCTAATCAAAATACCAGCAGGTTTCCTTTTATTACATGCAGAAACTAACAAACTTATTTTAAAATCTATTTGCAAATATAAAGAACAGTCAAAACTACCTTGAAGAAAAGGCTCATACAGTCATTTAACAGACTTACTATAAAGTGATAGTAATTGAGATGGTGTGATTTTGCCTCAAGGGCAAACTCAAATCTAACAGAAGGAAGGAAATAATAAAGATTAGAACAATGATAAATAGAGAATAGAAAAAAGATTAAAAAAAAAAACCAAAAGCTGATTTTCCCAAAGGTTAAAAAAAATGACCATTAGCTAGCCAAAGAGAAAGCAAGACTCAAATAATTAAAATAAAAAAATGAATGTGAGATTATTACTACCAATTTCATAAATAATTATGATTGTAAGAGTATGAATAATAGTAATGCCAACAAAGTGGATAATTTACATAAAATTGACAAATTCCTANGAAATAATTATGATTGTAAGAGAGTATGAATAATAGTAATGCCAACAAAGTGGATAATTTACATAAAATTGACAAATTCCTAGAAACACAAAACCTACCAAAACTGAAACGAAACAGAAAAGCTAAATAGATCCCAGTAAGGAGACTGAATTAGTAATTAAAAACCTCTTGACAAAGAAAAATACTCAACCGGGAGTTCTACCAAACATTTAAAGAGCTACCACGAGTCTTTCTCAAACTCTTCCCAAAAACCAAAGGAATAGGAACACATCCTAACTTATTCTACAAGGTCAGCATTACTTTGGATCAAAGTCAGACAATGACACTACAAGAAAACTATAGATCAATAGCCCTTATAAAAACTGATGCAAAAAATACTGAAGAAAATACTAGCAAACCAAATCTGACAGCATGTTAAAAGGACTGTACACCATGACAAAGTGGGATTTATTCCTGGAATGCAAGGATGACTCGACATACTAAAATTAATCAGTGTGATACACCACATTAAGAGAGTGAAGGAAAAAGCCACATGACCCTCTAAAGTGATGCAAAAGAAACATGTGGCAAAATATAATAATACTCTTTGATGATAAAAACAATCAACCAGAAATAGAAGGAAACTACATCAACATAATAAAAACCATATAGGAAAAACAGCTTATAGCATGTTCAAATGGTAAAAGACTAAAAGCTTTTCCTCTAAGATCAGAAATAAGACAAGAATGACTGATTTCACCCCATAGATTCAACAGTGGAAGTACTAGTCAAAGCAATTGAGCAAGAAAAACAAATAAAAGGTATCCAAACTGGAAAGGAAAAAGTTTAAGTATCTCTATTTGCAGATGATGTGATCTTATATGTAGAATCCACTAAAGATTCCACAGAAACCTGCTGAACTAATAAATTCATCAAAGTAGTAGGATACAAATGAACACATTAAAATCAGTTGCATTTCTATACTAACAACGAACAGTTTGAAAGATGAAAATAATCCCATTTATAATAGCATCAAAAATCTTTTAGAAAATATTTTAGAGTGTGCATGCAAGAGGGGGGTAAGGGCAGAGGGAGAGGAAGAGAATTCTCAAATATGCTCCCCACAGAGTGCAGAGCCCAATGTGGGGCTTGATCTCAGGACCCCGGGATCATAACCTGCGCCAAAATCAAGATGCAAGAGCCAAAGCCGAAATGCTTAACTGACTTGAGCCACCCAGGTGCCCCCACAATAGCATCAAATTTTTTTAAAGACTCAGGAATTAACTTAGTCAATGTGAAAAACTTGCACACTGAAAACTAAACAACGCTGATAAAAGAAATTAAAGAAAACAGAATAAATAAAGACACCTTATGTTCACACACTGAAAGACTTAATGTTGTTAACATATCAATATTACCCAAAGTGAGCTACAAATTCAATGCAATCCCTATTAAAATTCCAATGGTGTTTTCTGCAAAAATATGAAAAGCCATCCTAAATTCATATGTAATCTCAAAGGTCTCCAAATAGCCAAAACAATTTTGAAAAAGAACAAAGTTGGAGAACACACACTCCCTAATGTTGAAATTTTCTATAAAACTACAGTATTCAATAAAGTATGGCACTGGCATAAAGACAGACATATAGATCAATGGAACAGAATAA
Source organism: Ailurus styani (assembly GCA_002007465.1). Classification (NCBI taxonomy): domain Eukaryota; kingdom Metazoa; phylum Chordata; class Mammalia; order Carnivora; family Ailuridae; genus Ailurus; species Ailurus styani. The sequence continues at coordinate 34,062 of LNAC01001074.1, forward strand.
AGAGCATAGATAAATCCATGAACACATGGCCAAATGTCAAGAAAGTGTCCATGGATACTATCAACACAGTAAAAGAGCAACCCACCAAATGGAAGAAAATAACTCTATATCATATTATCTGAGATTAATATCCAGAATATATAAAGAACCCCAAAACTCAACAACAAAAGTAGGCAAAGGACTTGAATAGACATTTCTCCAAAGAAGATATACAAATGGCCAATAAGCACATGAAATGATACTCAACATCACTAATCATTAGGCAAGTGCAAATCAAAACCACAATGACATACCACTTCACACCATTTGGACAACTACCATTAAAACAAATTAAAAAAAAAACAAGTCTTAAAGTGAATGGGGATAAATGTGAAACCTTGTGCATTGCTTGGGGGAATGTAAAATGGCATGGTTGCCGTGAAAAACAGTATGCCAGTTACTCAAAAAATTAAATAGCGAATAATCATTTGATCCAACAATTCCACTTCTAGGTCTGTACACAAGAGAACTGCAAGCAGGGACTTCAATAATATATTTGTACATCTATGTTCATAGAAGCATTATCCACAGTTAAAAGGTGGAAACAATCCCAATGTCATTGGCAGATGAATGGAAAAACAAAATGTGGTATCTACATACAATGGAGTATTTTTCAGCTTTACAAGAAATCCTATCACTTGGGGCGCCTGAGTGACTCAGTCAGTTAGGCATCTGCCTTCACCTCAGGTCATGATCCCAGTGTCCTGGAATCAAGCCCCACGTCAGGCTTCCTGCTCAATGGACAGCCTGCTTGCCCCTCTCCCTCTGCCCCCAGCCCCACTCAAGAGCACATGCACACTCATGCTTTCTCAATAAATAAATAAAATCTTAAAAAAAAAAAAAAGATACCTTCACCGGTGAAACTGTTATAAAAAAGAAATCCTATCACTTGTTACAATATGAATAAACCTTAAAAATATATGATAAAAGAAACAGGTCAAAAAAGACAAATATTAGACAATTCCTTTATACAAGGTACAAAGAGTAGTCAAAATTCATAGAGAAAGTAAAATGATAGTTCCCAGGAAGGACAGGGAGGGGCAAATGGAGAGTTATTGCTTAATGGGTACAGAATTTTAATATGGGATGATGAAAAAGTTCTGGAGATGGTGGTGATTGTTGCACAGCAATATGAGTTTACTTAATACCACCATACCATACATTTAAAAATGGTTAAAATGATAAATACTGTGTTATGTACATTTTACCACAATTTCAAAAAATATAAATAGTAAAAAAAAAGTCTGTACGCATCTTTAAAACAATTGCAGGATTATGATTTTTATTAATTTAAACTAACCACTAACACATTAGGTCAACTGAGTACTAATTTCTTCTATACGATAAAGCTAAAGGAATTATAAGAAATTGAAACATTTAAAACCAACTTTTGAGACTAACATATACCTTTAGCAAACACAGATGGGCATCTTTCCTACAAAGTAATATATCTTACCCCTGGGGGGGGGCAGGGACTCTCGCTCAGTCCCTAGGCCTCTATCTGTGCTCAGGCAACATTAGAGTAAAAAATTAGTTTAAAATGAACTCTCAGTTAACGGAAATTCTTTTTAGTGGGTCATTTTTATAAAATTAGAAACTAGATTTAAAAAAGAGCTTCCAATATGGGTTCTGCTGTCTTAATTTAAGAAATACCAGGGACACCTGTGGTTCAGTCAGTAGAGCATACGACTCTTGATCTCAGGTTATGAGTTCAATCCCCACAATGGGGGTATAGTTTACTTAATTAAAAAAAAGTAAAGAAAGAAATATCATAAGTCTAACATTCAAATTCATACTAATACTGATCACAGCTGTTCAGTCTTTTCAAATCGATTTTGTTTACTGGTTTAGGAACCTTGTTGCTTAAGTAACTAAATATTTTAAGAGCATGAACTTTAAACAGAAGGTGAACTTTACTTTTTAAAGTTTGCTCTTATTAAATAAATACCAATCTCTAAGTTCATCAGAACATCACATTTTGATGATTCTGGTCAAAATCAATTATTAATTTTTTTCAAAAACTACTAAAAAATACCTTTGGAATAAAGTAACTGGGTACGATCAACAATTGAGCTTTTTAAACAGATAAGTATTTAACAAGAGAAAATCTTTACTGATTCATTACTGCTTTAAAAGAAGAGAACTTAGGGAACACCTAAGTTCTGGGTGGCTCTTCAGTTAAACACCGGCTCTTGATTTCAGCTCAGGTCATGATCTCAGGGTCCTAGGATCCAACCAACCCTCTGTTGAGCTCTGTGCTCAGCAGGAAGTCTGCTTAAGGATTCTCTCTCTCTCTCTCTCTCTCTCTCTCTCTCTGTCCCTCCCCCAGCTTGTGCACACATGCACGTGCGTTCTCTAAGAAATAAATAAATCATTAAAAAAAAAAGAGAACTTTTCGGGACATATTCAATTTGGGACATATTAATCTTGAGATGGTCACAGATCATACAATTGAAAACATCAAACAGGAAGCTAGATATAAGACTCAGAGATTAGAGCTAAAAATATGCCTTTGGGAATCTTGGGCATATACATATTATTAACGTGGTGGGGAACAACGTGCTCACCTAGGGACAAAACATAAACTGAAAACAGCACCAAAGTCCCAAGGAACAAAATATTTATTACTGTTGCAAATGAATACCCCAAAACTATCCTCTAGACATAAGGTTTTTAAACAATGTGGTCAATTTAAAGAAAAAAAAATTTTTTTTAAGATTTTATTTACTTATTTGAGAGAGAGAGTGTGAGCAAGAGCAGGGTGAGTCTGAGTCTGGACAGAGGGAGGAGGCTCACCAGCAAGCAGGGAGCCCAATGGGGGCCTCGATCCAGGGACTCTGGGATCATGACCTAAGTTGAAGGCAGACACTTAACCAAATGAACCACCCAGGCACCGCTAAAGAAAAATTTATTTTTATTTTTTTCAAAAAGAAATCTTTCAGGGGCTCCTGGGTGGATCAGTTAAGCCTCTACCTTTGGCTCAGGTCATGATCTCAGGGTCCTGGGATCGAGCCCCACATTGGGCTCTCTGCTCAGCAGGGAGCCTGCTCCCCCTCTCCCTCTGCCTGCTTCTCTGCCTACTTGTGATCTCTCTCTCTGTCAAATAAATAAACAAAATCTCTAAAAAAAAAAAAAAAAGAAAAGAAAGAAAGAAAAAAAAGAAAGAAAGAAATCTTTCAGCTTCTCTTGAAAAAATGCATTCTATTTTGAAGTAGTAGATAAGGAAAAAAGTTCCTACAAACAACAATACAATGGTTGCTTTTAAATTTAAGAAGAAAAAAAAATCCTGAAAACCAAAAATCATGAACTTTAAACATCAGTGAAATCTTCCTTCTGCTTTAGCATTTTGTGCCACTTCCAATTACTCTTTCTTCACAACTTGCTTGGAATTTCAAAGCACTATCTGACTGAGAAGGTCCATTACTATTTGAGCAAGAAACATGGGTCCTAGATATGAACATTTCACTAAATTAGCTGCATAACCTTTGGTATCTGACGATTTCTAAAACTAACATTTTATAAGAGGAAAATTGAAATTATACATATTATATGTACCACATGGGACTAGAACAAAATGCTACACAACTGTAAATATTTGAGGGAGATGGGACGCCTGGGTGGCTCAGTGGGTTAAAGCCTCTGCCTTCGGCTCAGGTCATGATCTCAAGGGTCCTGGGACGGAGCCCGCCATTGGGCTCCCTGCTCAGCAGGGAGCCTGCTTCCCCCTCTCTCTCTGCCTACTTGTGATCTCTCTCTCTCTCTCTCTAAGAAATAAATAAATCCAGGCACCTGGGTGGCTCAGTGGGTTAAAGCCTCTGCCTTCAGCTCAGGTCATGATCTCAGGGTCCTGGGATTGAGGCCCGCATCGGGTTCCCTGCTCGGCGGGGAGCCTGCTTCCTCCTCTCTCTCTGCCTGCCTCTCTGCCTACTTGTGATCTGATCTCTCTCTCTGTGTCAAATACATAAATAAAATCTTTAAAAAAAAAGAAAGAAAGAAAGAAAGAAATCTTTAATAAATAAATAAATATTTAAGGAAGAGTGAATCATTATTACTACTAACAAATATATTTCCAAGCATATTAATATTTATGATCCAGAAAAAAATGAGTATTTACTATATTCATGCTATTTCACATATTTACTTTCTTTGAAACATATTAATACCTTTTTGAACATACAATAGAAATTAGGAGAAAAAATTAAATGGAAATATTACCTTATAATTTTCAATAATTAAATGTCAAATTGGTATCTAAGGTTATACCACATAAAAAAGCAAACTAAAACACAAAATAGATAAAAGTATAATATATATATATTACCTACATAGTGTCTATATAGTTTAAATTCTTTTCCTTTAGCTTAGTAGATACTCTGATTTCTTTCTTTTTCTATAGTTTATCAACGAAAAGAAGGGGAAGTGCTGAGTAAACACTGTTCTAGGACCTATTTTAATCGACACTTTCTTCTTTAGCAAACTTCAATCAAGGTGCTTTAAAAAACAACAGAATCTTGTAATTTCCAAATTACCTTAGAAATCATCTTGTATTGCTCTCTTCCTCTTCCCCTAAGAGGCATGAGGTGATCTCTGAAAATGGTTCACTATTCACCTGACCCAGAAAACCCTACAAAATCATGCTAATCAAGAGGTTCAAATCTTCATGTTCACTTTAAGAACACATTTGAACTGCCCAGCCCATTCAAGAGTATGCATATCCGAAAAGCCACCAAGTATCTGAAAGATGGCACTTTGCAGACCCAATGTGTGCCATCTGTCATTGTAACGGAGTTGGCAGGTGTGCCCAAACAGTGGGGCTGCACACAGGGCCAGTGGCTGAAAAAGAGTACTTAATTTTACTGCACATGCTTAAAAATGCAGAGAGTGATACTGAACTTAAGGGTTGAAATGTACATACAGATTCTCTAGTCACTGAACAACACATCTAGGTGACCTAAGTCCCCAAGAGGTGGCACAGAATTTACAGGATTCATGGTCAGATTAACCCAGATATGAGCGCTCCCTGGCACACTGAGATGACCGTTACTGAAAAAGAGTAGACTGTTCCTAAGCCAGAAGAGGAGGCTGCACAGAAGAAAAAGGTAACCCAGAAGAAACTAAAGAAACAAAAACTTATGGCCGGAGGGGATAGGGGGAGAGTGGGAATTCTGCATATGTATATATAAATATGATACATAATATATATAATAGTGATAACTGTAAGTACCATAATTATATGGTAACTATATATATAAAAACATGTAATATATAATACACAACATGTATCACAACTCAAATCACCTAATTTGTAAAAACACACGCCTGAAAATAAAATCTTCAGTAAGAATGAAATTTTTAAAAAATTAGTATTAAAGATACTAGTTAATACTAATTAATGTTAATACCAATACTAGTTATGTATTAGTATTATGCATTATGTAATTATATATCAAAGAATCCCATCTCACATGTGTACTTCATCAAAAAAGGAAAAGATCTGTGCAACATTCTCTGAAAGGGTTGGAATACTGAATTAGTCCCCAGTTAAAAGAGTCACTTTTATTCAACAAATTTTTGACTCTAGAAATTCTAGAGCCTTCTTCCTGAACCTGAAATTTCAAGCAATTATTAGAAATAGGTACTATTCCATTCATTTTGCCATTCAGTCTGGGGAAAATACTTTAAAAAAAAAAATCTTCTATCAGGCCTTTCCAGTATCTTCTCATAGTATTCAAATTATGTTCACAGTTCATCAGATAAGTTCCATAACCACAGGATTCAGACAACGAGTAAGTTTTCTACTATGTATTAGTTGGTTCAGTGGAGAAATGTTAGTTTTTCAAGAGCTCTGGTACATAATAACATCAAAGCACCACCCACACATTTATCTTCTTAAATTCTTATAACTTCTTTACAAGATTATGATTATTATTCTTTTAAATCTGAGAAAATGGAAACCAAGGCCGTAAGTATCTTTTCCCCAAGGTCGCAGCTGCTCAACAGCACAGCCAAGACTCAATTCAGGTTTATATAACCCCAGAATGTGCTCTAATAGTTAGACTCTGCTGCCTGAATAAGAGGATCAAGAATCTAAAAGCCCTGCATCAGTCTTCCCAGAGCAGCTACTGTCAGGTGCCAAATACCAGACTTGACCAGTGGACCCTGAGTCCAGGGCTACCCTAGGTCAAAAGTCTGGCCACGAAAAGCCTTCATTTCACTGTTGGCAAAAAGCATGATGGGGGAGAAGGGAGAAGCCAAAGACCACCAACCCTAGTAGGATAAAGAAACCCTGCCATCAATTCCATAGCCTGGTTCTTTCCCTTCTTCCTTCTCCCTTTCATCCTTAATGGGCCAAGTCAGGAGCACCACAGCTGCCTCCTTCTCCTCCTGCTTTGCCCACACAGTGGGACACAGATCTTCCTTAACCTACTAATACCATTCTTGCACAATTTAAAATTTGCATATGCTTCAGAAGAAAATATTTAAAAAGTCTTCAGCGTGTATATTAATGTTTATAACCATTTAGAAAAATGTTTATTTTGGGGCACCTGGGTGGCTCAGTGGGTTAAGCCTCTGCCCTCGGCTTAGGTCATAATCCTGGGGTCCTGGGATAGAGCCCCGCATCGGGCTCTCTGCTCAGCGAAGAGCCTGCTTCCCCCTCTCTCTCTGCCTGCCTCTCTGCTTCCTTGTAATCTATCTCTGTCAAATAAATAAAAATTTAAAAAAAAAAGAAAAATGTTTATTTTTTAACTTTTAATTTTTTTAACTTTTTACTTTAAATACCTCCAAACTTACTGAAAGATATAAAAACAGCATTTACTCTCTCCCTCATTGTGTGAGAGTGCATGTGTGCTATAATCCACATATAAATATCAAAACATTATTGCTCTGAACCACTTGGGGATAAGTTGTATATATCATGCCCCCCAAACTTACAGAATTTCTTAAGAACAAGAATATTTCTTACATAACCAAAGTACAATTATTCAAATTTAAGATACACATCACTGATACAATACTTTAAAGTGCAAGCCATATTCTACTTTTTATCATTGTTCCAATAATGTTCTTTAGAGCTTGTCCCCCTCTTCATTACAGGATCTATGTAGATCACGTATCACATGCAGTTGTCAATCTTTTCAGTCTCCTTTAATCTGGAAATGTTTCTGGGCCCTTGCCTATCATGACATGACATTCTGAAGACTACAAGCCATTTTTCTATAAAATATTTCTCAATTTGGGTTTGTCTGATGTTCCCACACAATTCCCAGCCAAAATATTGCATAAATGATCTTGTATCCTTCTCACAGTATCACACACCCAGAGGCATCTGATGTCCACCTACCCCTTTATTGATGTTTATTTTGATCATCTGATCAAAATGTCATCCAATTTCTCTCCTCTATACACCTATTTCCCCTCTTGAAAATAACAAGCTATCTGTGGGAAAACATGTTAAAACCCTATAAAAATGCCATTCCTCGAACTTTTGCCCTGGACTTAGAATGCCTTCATGATTCTTACCTAAACTAATCTATACCACAAAAATTATAAAATGGCGGTCTTCCAATTCCATTCCTATTCCCTCTACACTTACTGTGAGGAAGAGCCCTCTCCACTGCTCTGTATTACTTATGTATTTATCTGTTAGTTCCCAGTATGGATAAGTATATTCTTCTTTTATTCAATGAGTTATAATCTGTTAACCTCCTTACTAAGTATGATACTCAAATTATCCCCGATTTGGCCAGTAGGGACCCCCTTCCCAAACTGGGGCCTAGGTCTTTATAATATATGCACTCATCACTGCTTAGATCACTTCCTTACTTTTGGCCCAGCAAGATGTTCCAGACTCATCTGGTACTTTCCTGAGCCATCCCCAGAATAATCCATTTAATCCAAGTGATTCTGGTTTCTTTCACTGGGGAATAGTATTTAGAAGCCAAGATCTGAGTGGTGCTAGGTGTGCTCATTGCTACTGTAGTGCCACTGTTTTAAGCCATTTCTAGGAAAATATAATATGAACATATGTTCATACTGATACCTCCAATTCCCACAAGGTTCTTCTCTGCCTTTTCTATTCCCTCTTTGTTCTTCCCCTCCTCTATGATAAGAACCTTGGCCTGCAACACCAATAGATTTACTCATTTGCTTAATCCAAAGTTTCTCAACTACAGCACTATTGACAATTTAGAATAAATAATAATTCTTTGTTGTGGGGGGAGAATGGGAATCCTGTGTATTCTTGCATGTTTTGTAGCACAACCTGACTTCTACCCACTAGATGCCAGCAGCATCCCCCTCTAGTCATGAGAATCAAAAATATCTCCAAAAACTACAAATGTCCCCAACAGGTCAAAAGGCCCCAGGGAGAGAAGCACAATACACACAAAATAGTTCGGAATTGCCTCTCTTATACTATCAGCAAAAACAAAAACTGGAAAAAAAAAACACTAAAAAAAACCTCTGTATTTGTTTTACAGTTCCTTCCCCCGCCCCCCGCATCCCAAAGCATAAACACATAAAGTCAAGTACTATATTCAAAAGTTATTTGGACTAGTTCCCTTTTTTCCCCTCTTCAGAGTGGTGGTTGCTATTCACTTACTACACCACTGGGTTCACTTCCATTTGCATTCAATTTTAGGACTATTTTCCTTCATCCTTTTTAATTTTTTTTTAAAGATTTTTATTTATTTTATTTTGATAGAGAGAGGGATCACAAGTAGGCAGAGAGGAAGGCAGAGAGATGGGGAAGAAGGCCCTCCGCCGAGTGGAGAGCCCGATGCGGGGCTGGATCCCAGGAGCCTGAGATCATGACCCAAGCTGAAAGCAGAGGCTTAACCTACTGAGCCACCCAGGCGCCCCCCTTTTTAATTTTAATAAAAACTTTTGTTCTTATTTTTTTAATATATATAACATGAACATGTTTCTACAATTCTCAACCATACCAAAATCTAGAATCAGAGAATGTCCACTTCCCCCTACCTCTCTCTCCTGTCCTCCCTCTTATAAATAACCAACTTCAACACTTGTTAGTTTTTCTTTCCTGTTTCTTTTCTACAAAAAGAAGATCCATATATGTTTTCTCTCTCACACAAAAGTAACATATTATATTTACTCTTTTGCAACTTTGCTTTTTTCACATATATCGTTTTTCATTTATTGTAACAGTTCAGAGATCTTCATTTTTTCCACTGAAATTCACTATAAAGTCTATTATTAAAATTACACTATGAAAGACTTAAAACCAGATCTTGAAATTTTTTAAACTCAATATAAAAAATTCAAATTATTAATTTGTTAAAGGATTTATTTTAGAGAGAGGGAGGATGCGTGCAGTGGAATGGGGCAGAGGGAGAGGGAGAAAGAAACTCAAGCAGCCTCCACAGAGAGCAGAGCCTGATGTAGGGTTCAATCTCACAACTCTGAGATAACGACCTGAGCTGAAACCAAGAGTCGGACACTCAACCAAACACGCCACCCCGGCTCCTCACTCAAGTGCTGAATTTTAAAAAGAAAAAAAAAAGAAGAGAGATTCTAGTCCAAATTATTTTTTTTATTGACAAAAGAAACTAAGGTTTAGAAGTAACAGTCTCAAAGCCACAAAGTTCAGCCCAATATACCACATAACTAGCAAATAAGTATTAGATACTATGCTAAATATTAAAGAAACAAAGGTGAATTTTTAAAAAAAATCTTTCTACCTTCAAGATAGCCAGCCATGTAAATAAACATCAATACAGTGTTACATTCAGTGACAGACATAAACTGACCCATGAACAACACATGGGTTAGGGAAACCTATCCCCTCCCTCCACCATGCAGTAGAAAATACCTGTAGAACTTTTGTTTCCTCAAAACTTTACTAAACAGCCTACTCCTGACCTGATGCCTTACTGATGATATAAAGTTAACACATATTTTCTAATTCTTACAATAAAGTAAGCTAGAGAAAAAACAAGGTTACTAAGGAAAACATAAGGAAAAGAAAATACATTTACAGAACTACATTGTCTTTATGAAAAAAAAAATCTATGTATTAAGTAGACCCACACATTTCAAACCTGTGATGTTCAAGGGTCAAATGTACATCATTTACAAACAGTGGAGGAGGGAGAAGAGTAGTTAAGTGTTTGCTTTATTAGTTTGTTTGATTTCAGGTTTGTTAATATGTTTACTGGGATAGAGGGCACATGGTATCAAAGAAAAGGATGTGGAATTTAAAAAACAAAACAAAACAAAACAAAACCCCAAAAAACCCTAAGGAGTTAGAATGCCTGGGCTAGGGCACAAGGAAGGCATTTGTAGGAAAATGAGAAAAGATGATACTGGTGAAGCAAGCAGGAGATTTATGGACTTTATTTTAAATGTGATGGGAAGACATCAATAGTTTTATTCTGGTTCTGCTATTAATTGTATGACCTTGGAAATGTCATTTGACTTCTCTATGCCAAACTAAATAAGCCAAGGATAATAACATATGTATCTAAGTGTATTCATAAGAATAAATACAGTGATAGCCATAAAATCCTTATTAGAGTGCCAAGCACATATGTTCTATAAATGCTAGCCAGTATTTCAACTCTAACATTCTACAATTCTAATTTATATTTATAAAACACTTCTAAAAATGAAATCTACAGTATCATCTGAAGAATATAATCTCCGGTGAACAGAGATTGATTGTATCTTTGTGAATACTATGTAAACATAAATCAAAACTGAAATGATAGTGAGGAAAGCTGAAGGACATCCAAAGAGTTATTAAAGATAGAATTATTAAGAAAAAAATGTTATGCTTCACAAACTTGACTTTGACAAATAAGATACTATTTTCTTCTACACAAAATTTCACACTTTTAGGGAAACAACAAAATGCTGTAAAGGGTTTTAAAAAATCCTACATTGATTTTTCCAAATCCTCTCAAGTCAAGTGTGATAGCTCTATAACGTACCTCTCTGATGTCTTCCTTTCTCACAGTAATCATGGTAAATGTTTTGCAACTCAAGGGAAGGATCTGACCTGTCGCTCCACATAGTAAGAACACAGTAACAATTTCATAATTGCCATTTCTTTGCCATTCCAAAAATGTGTGTTGGTTAAAAAAATTAATTATAAATATATATTGTAGGTAAAAAGTGCAATTTAAAAAATTGACAATCAGGGTGCCTGGGTGGCTCAATGGGTAAAGCCTCTGCCTTCAGCTCAGGTCATGATCTCAGGGTCCTGGGATCAAGCCCCGCATCAGTCTCTCTGCTCAGCAGGGAGCCCTGTTGCCCCTCTCCCTCTGCCTGCCTTTCTGCCTACTTGTGATCTCTCTCTGTCAAATAAATAAAAATCTTTAAAAAAAAAAATTGACAATCATCAATATTTAGAGCCAAGAAAACAAGCATTACTACTTATCCAGTGACATCTAACCAGGAATATGGACTTTGACTGCATCAACAGAAAATCACCTGTAAAAAGTTCTGAAAATTATAGCTGCACTAAACATATTTTTTCGTAAGACTTCATTTTACTAATTTAAAGTGCTTTAATGTCCAATAGTTAGAAATAGACATGGATCCCAATCTCTTTCGGTTATCCATAAGTAAACTGTTGTCAGAGACAACAGGAAGCACACCCAATACCCCAAAGCTGGACAGGAACAGAAGTGGGACTGATAAAAGTATCACAACATAATATTTTTTTAAATTAACATATAATGTATTATTTGTTTCAAGGATACAGGTCTGTGATTTATCAGTCTTACACAGTTCACAGGACTTACCATAGCACATACCCTCCCCAATGTCCATCACCCAGTCACCTCACAACACAATACTTTAAATGACATTAATGCAAGCAAGGATTTCATTTTTAAAAATATTCTCAAAGAGAAGGATAATCCCCAAAAGGTAAAAACTTCACATGTTTTCAAGACAATTAGATTTCCAGACAGAAAGACCCACAAGATCATAAAGAAAATAATTCTTCAAATTCAGTGAAACCTGCCCTGTTTATCTGATAAGGTATTACTGACTACCATTAAAGAGAAATGTATTTTCAGAACAGCCAAGGGTAAGGAATAAAACTTCACGTGTTACAATATTTAGTTATATGTGAAAAACAATACAGTAAACATGTCAAAGCACAGAGACAATAGACACATACACTCCTATAAAGAATATTCTAGCTCTATATAGCATCCCACGTTATGATCATCGTTTTCTATAGACAAAGAATGTAAAACAATCAGAGAATAAAAAGCTTTACCCTACATCATTTTATTAACAAGTCTATGGCCATTATACTAGAGGAGAAGCAAGATGGCAGAGGAGTAGGAGACCGATTATCATCAGGTCCCAGAAATTCACCCAGATAGTTATTGAACCATTCTGAACACCTACAAATTCAATAGGAGATCCAAGAGAAGAAGAGCAGCAATCCTAGGAACAGAAAATCAACCACTTTCCAGAAGGTAGGACATGCGGAGAAGTGAATCTGAAGCGACGGGAAGATAGACCCCAGGGGAAGAGGCTGGCTCCTGGCAAGCGATAGAGCAATGTAGCACAAAATCGGAACTTGTAGAAGTCAGCTTCACTGAGGGACGTCACCCCAGAGGCTAAGCGGGGGATGAAGCCCTTGTGGGGACAGTGTGGTCTCAGGACTCACAGGGACATAAAAAGACCAGCGGTGTCTGAGAGCAATGGAGCTCCCAGGTATCAGAGAAGAGAAGTCAACTGGAGAGATGGGAGCCTAGCTGAGAAGTTGTCTCTCAGCTCGGTGTTACCTTGGGCAGTGATCCAAAGCACAGTTGGGCCACTGCTCTTTGAGCAGGGACCCCATGGGTGGCAGATCTGGAAAGACACCCTCCTTCCTCCTCCGGGAGGAGAGGCACAGGTGCGCGCTGCAGGAATCTGCTGGGTTTGGAGATTCTAGACGGGCCCAAGCACCAGCGACCAGGGAGATGGGAGGGATGGACTGCTTTTCTCTGAGGATGCACTGAGGAGTGAGGTCTCAAGTTCTTGGCTCCTCATGTCAGAGATTAGGAGGCCGCCATTTTCATTTCCATCCTCCGAAGCTGTATGGAAAGAGTTCAGGAACAAAAGCTCCCAAGCAAACCATGGTGATTACTTAGCCTGGCCCCTGGCGAAGGTGGTGCAATTCTGCCCTGGGCAAAGACACTTGAGAATCACAGCATCACAGCAACAGGCCCCATCCCCCAGAAGATCAGCAAGAAGATCCAGACAAGACCAAGTTCACTAATCACTGAAAATTGTGGAACTCCAAAGCTAGGGGAAAGCAACACAAGGAACTCATGACTTTTTCCCTCATGATCCTTTAGTCGTTCAAAGTTAAATTCTTTGAATTTTATTTTTCTTACTCTTTTCTTTTAAATTTTTCAACTATTATATCTTATCAATAACTTTTAATCTTTTTAAATTTTCCTTGTTATAGTCATATTTTATCCCTTCATTGTATCTATTTCTTTATATACATATAAGGTCTTTATTTCTTTATGCACATATAGGGTTTTTCTTTATATACATATAGGGACTGTTCAATTCAGCAGTATAACAGAGATAGAGTCAGAGACAGAGATATAGAAACAGAAAGAGATGATGTAGATATAAATATAGAATTTTGTCCTTTTTTTTTGTCTGTTTTTGTTTTGTTTTCGTTTTTTGTTTTTTTCTCTCTTACTTCTCCCCTCAGTTTTGGGTCTCTTCTGAATACGTTAGTGTATATTTTTCTGGGGTCATTGCTACCCTTTAGATTTTGTTCTCTCATCCATCTATTCTTATCTGCATAAAATGACAAGGCGGAAAAAATCACCACAAAAAAAAGAACAAGAGGCAGTTAACAATGGCTAGGGACCTACTCAGTGTGGACATTAGTAATATGACAGAACTAGAGTTCAGAATGATGATTATCAAGGTCCTGGCTGGGCTCGAAAAGGCATGGAATATAACAGAGTATCCCTTTCTAGAGAAATAAAAACACTTTCTGGAGAAATAAAAGAACTAAAATCTAACCAAGCTGAAATCAAAAAAGCTATTAATGAGGTAAAATTAAAAATGGAGGCTCTTACTGCTACGATAAATGAGGCAGAAGAGAGAATTAGTGATTTAGAAGACCAAATGACAGAGAATAAAGAACCAGAGGAAAAGAGAGGCAAACAACTACTGGACCATGAGGGGAGAATTCAAGAGCTAAGTGATACCATAAGACAAAACAATATTAGAATTGGGATTCTAGAAGAAGAAGGGTGGGGACAGAAGGTATATAGGAGCAAATTATCGTACAATTTCCCTAATTTGGCGAAGGGAAAAAGCATCAAAATCCAGGAGGCACAGAGAACACCCCTCAAAATCAGTAAAAATAGGGCCACACCCCGTCATCTAATAGTAAAACTTAAAACTCTTAGCGACAAAGAGAAAGTCCTGAAAGCAGCTCGGGACAAGAGGTCTATTACATACAATGGTAGAAATATTAGACTGACAGCAGACCTATCCACAGAGACCTGGCAGGCCAGAAAGAACTGGCATGATATATTCAGAGCACTAAATGAGAAAAATATGCAGCCAAGAATACTATATCCAGCTAGGCTGTCACTGAAAATAGAAGGAGAAATAAAGAGCTTCCAGGACAAACAAAAACGAAAGGAATTTGCAAACACCAAGCCAGCCCTACAGGAAATATTGAAAGGGGTCCTCTAAACAAAGAGAGCCTAAAAGAAACATAGACCAGAAAGGAACAGACACAATATACAGTAACAGTCACCTTACAGATAATACAATGGCTCTAAATTCCTATCTCTCAATAGTTACCCTGAATATAAATGGACTAAATGCCCCAACTAAAAGACACAGGCTATCAGAATGGATAAAAAAACAAGACCCATCGATATGCTGTCTACAAGAAACTCATCGTACACGCAAAGACACCTCCAGATTTAAAGTGAGGGGGTGGAAAACAATTTACCATGCCAATGGACAGCAAAAGAAAGCTGGAGTGGCAATCCTTATATCAGATAAATTAGATTTTAAGCCAAAGAATATCATAAGAGATGAGGAAGGACACTATATCATACTAAAAGGATCTGTCCAACAAGATCTAACAATTTTAAATGTCTATGCCTCGAACGTGGGAGCAGCCAATTATATAAAGCAATTAATAACAAAAGAAACACACTGACAATGACACAATAATAGTAGGGGACTTTAACACCCCCTTACTGAAATGGACAGATCATTGAAGCAAAAGATCAACAAGGAAATAAAGGCTTTAAATGACACCCTGGACCAGTTGGACATCACAGATATATTCAGAACATTCCATCCCAAAACAACAGANGAATACACATTCGTCTCTAGTGCATATGGAACATTATCGAGAATAGACCACATTCAGGGTCACAAATCAGGTCTCAACCGGTACCAAAAGATTGGAACCATTCAAACCATAATGCTCTGAAACTAGAACTCAATCACAAGAGGAAAGTTGGAAAGAACTCAAATACATGGAGGCTAAAGAACACCCTACTCAAGAATGAATGGGTCAACCAGGAAATTAAAGAAGAATTAAAAAAATTCATGGAAACAAATGAAAATGAAAACACAACTGTTCAAAATCTTTNCTTGGGACACAGCAAAAGCATTCCTAAGAGGAAAGTATATACAAGTCTTTCTCAAGAAACAAGAAAGGTCTCAAGTACACAGGCTAACCCTACACCTAAAGGAGGTGGAGAAAGAACAGCAAAGAAAGCCTACACCCAGCAAGAGAAGAGAAATAATAAAGATCAGAGCAGAAATCAATGAAATAGAAACCAAAAGAACAGTGGAACAAATCAACGAAACTAGGAGCTGGTTCTTTGAAAGAATTAATAAGATTGATAAACCCCTGGCCAGACTTATCCAAAAGAAAAGAGAAAGGACTCAAATTAATAAAATCATGAATGAAAGAGGAGAGATCACAACCAACACCAAAGAAATACAAACAATTCTAAGAACATANGCACATTATGAGCAACCCTACACCAGCAAATTTGACAATCTGGAAGAAATGGATGCATTCCTAGAGAAATATAAACTACCAAAACTGAACCAGGAAGAAACTGAAGACCTGAATAGACCCATCACCAGTAAGGAGATTGAAGCAGTCATCAAAAANCCAGTCATCAAAAATCTTCCAACAAGAGCCCAGGGCCAGATGGCTTCCCAGTGGAATTCTACCAAACACTTAAAGAAGAATCAATACCTATTCTCCTGAAACTGTTCCAAAAAATAGAATTGGAAGGAAAACTTCCAAACTCCTTTTATGAGGCCAGCATTACCTTGNCGAGGCCAGCATTACCTTGGTCCCAAGACCAGGCAAAGACCCCATCAAAAAGGAGAATTACAGAAGAATATCCTTGATGAACATGAATGCAAAAATCCTCAACAAAATACTAGCCAATAGGATCCAACAGCACATAAAAAGNGACGACCAACTGGGATTTATTCCCGGGCTGCAAGGTTGGTTTAACATTCGCAAATCAATCAATGTGATACAAGACATTAATAAAAGAAAGAACAAGAACCATATGATCCTCTCAATAGATGCTGAAAAAGCATTTGACAAAGTACAGCACCCTTTCTTAATCAAAACTCTCCACAGTGTAGGCATAGAGGGTACATACCTCAATATCATCAAAGCCATCTACGAAAAACCCACAGCGAATATCATTCTCAATGGAGAAAAACTGAGAGCTTTTCCCCTAAAGTCAGGAACACGGCAAGGCTGTCCACTATCACCACTACTATTCAACCTAGTACTAGAAGTCCTAGCCTTAGCAATCGGACAACAAAAAGAAATAAAAGGCATCCAAATCGGCAAGAAGTCAAACTCTCTTTGCAGATGATATGATACTTTATGTGGAAAACCCAAAGGACTCCAGGACTCCACTCCAAAACTGCTAGCACTCATACAGGAATTCAGTCAAGTGTCAGGATATAAAATCAATGCACAGAAATCAGTTGCATTTCTATATACCAACAACAAAACAGAAGAAAGAGAAATTAAAGAGTCAATCCCATTTACAATTGCACCCAAAACCATAAGATACCTAGGAATAAACCTAGCCAAAGAGACAAAGAATCTGTACTCATAAAACTATAAAGTACTCATGAAAGAAACTGAGGAAGACACAAAGAAGTGGAGAAACATTCCATGCTCATGGATGGGTAGAATAAATATTGTGAAAATGTCTATGCTACCTAGAGCAATCTACACATTTAATGCAATCCCCATCAAAATACCAGCAATTTACTTCAAAGAAATGGAACAAATAATCCTAAAATTTATATGGAACCAGAAAAGACCCCGAATAGCCAAAGAAATGTTGAAAAAGAAAACCAAAGTTGGTGGCAACACAATTCCAGACTTCAAGCTCTATTACAAAGCTGTCATCATCAAGACAGTATGGTACTGGCACAAAAACAGACACATAGACCAGTGGAACAGAATAGAGAACCCAAAAATGGACCCTCAACTCTATGGTCAACTAATCTTCGACAAAGCAGGAAAGAATGTCCAGTGGGAAAAAGACAGTCTCTTTAACAAATGGTGTTGGGAAAACTGGACAACCAAATGCAGAAAAATGAAACTGGATCATTTCCTTACACCACACACAAAAACAGACTCAGAATGGATGAAAGACCTCAGTGAGAGAAAGGAATCCATCAAAATCCTTGAGGAGAACACACGCAGCACCTTCTTCCTAGGAACATCACCAAAGGCAAGGGAAGCAAGGACAAAAATGAACTATTGGGACAGGGCAAAAATGAACTATTGGGACTTCATCAAGATTAAAAGCTTTTGCACAGCAAAGGAAACAGTCAACAAAACCAAAAGACAACTGACAGAATGGGAGAAGATATTTGCAAATGACATATCAGATAAAGGGCTTGTATCCAAAATCCATAAAGAAATTCTCAAGCTCAACACCCATAAAACAAATAACCCAGTCAAGAAATGGGCAGAAGACATGAACAGATATCTCTCCAAAGACATCCAAATGGATATCCAATGTCCATCCAATGGACACACGAGAAAGTGCTCAACATCACCTGGCATCAGGGAAATACAAATCAAAACCATAGCGAGATACCACCTCACACCAGTCAGAATGCCTAAAATTAATAAGTCAGGAAATGACAGATGTTGGCAAGGATGCGGAGAAAGGGGAATCCTCCTACACTGTTGGTGGGAATGCAAACTGGTGCAGCCACTCTGGAAAACAGTATGGAGATTCCTCAAAAAGTTGAAAATGGAGCTACCCTACGACCCAGCAATCGCACTACTGGGTATTTATCCTAAAGACACAAAGGTAGTGNTCCTCAAAAAGTTGAAAATTGAGCTACCCTATGACCCAGCAGTCACACTAGTGGGTATTTACCCTAAAGATACAAAGGTAGTGATCCTCAGGGGCACGTGCACCCGAATTTTTATAGCAGCAATGTCCACAATAGCCAAACTATGGAAAGAACCTAGATGTCCCTCAACAGATGAATGGATAAAGAAGATGTGGTATATATATACAATGGAATACTATGCAGCCATCAAAAGAAATGAAATCTTGCCATTTGCAATGATGTGGATGGAACTGGAGGGTATTATGCTGAGCGAAATAAGTCTATCAGAGAAAGACAATTATCATATGATCTGCCTGATATGAGGAACTTGAGGGAAAGGGTGGGGGGTCGGTGGGGTAGGGAAGGAAAAATACTGAAACAAGATGGGATCGGGAAGGAGACAAACCATAAGAGGCTCCTAATCTCACAAAACAAACTGAGGGTTCCTGGGGGGTGGGAGGGTTTGTGCTATGGTGAGTGCTGTGAAAGGTATAAGGCTCATGATTCACAGACCTGTGCCCCTGGGGCAAATAATAAAACAACACCAAACAAACAAACAAAAACACCAAAAAAAAAAACCCAAGTCTGTGGCTATTATAGACAGAAGGAAGACTCCTCTGAATCCAGCCTTTCATTACTAAATAAAATCAAGACAATTTATTCTTTACAGAGAAGATTATTTTATATAATTAACAACAAATAAATGCATTCCAAGAAACTGTGTTATATTTCCATTATATTTCTATCTCTAAAAAATGTGATTCTCTCAATTTCAACTAATTTGACTGCATACCTCCAGAAAATTAAGATAAAGTTTAAACTGAAACTCTGCCTAAAACAGTATTATACTTAAGAAAATGTGCACTTAAGATTAATTACCAATGAGAGAAAGTCAACTAATCAATACATTTTTCGAAATTCTCAATTTTACACAAAAAAGGACTTTAAAGTGTAGCTACTAAATAAAAATTCAAGTTCTATAACTTCAGCTAAGAATCTTAAAATGCCTCAAGATAACAATTGTTCCTGGGGCGCCTGGGTGGCTCAGTCAGTTAAATGTTCGACTCTTGGTTTCTACTCAGGTCATGATCTCAAGCCCAGCATCAGCTCCACGCTCGGAGGAGAACCTGCTTAAGATTCTCTCCCTCCCTCTACTGCACCGCTATCCCCGAACTCATGTGCACACACATGCACACATTCTCTTTAAAAAATAAAATAACATTGCTCCAATCCTAAGAAAAAGACTCACATGGCCTACAAAACCGTAACTTTTCTTAAGCGTATCAAAATCCTGAGATCGCAGGGAAACCACGTTAATGGAATCCCAAAGGATGACAAAACTCTCTCAGCAAATAGTACACATGAACTGATTCACCTCTGGCAGAACATGGGACAAACAAAACAGGATGCTACCACAAAAGCTGCTAAGAAACTACCTCATATTTTAAAGTACTTGTAAAGGCTGAGCGGGCTAATTAGTTTAGGATCTCTGGAAAATGCAGACAAAGGGGAATGTGTTCTTTTCCACGGACCTGTTCTACATGCTTATAAGAAAGACTGGAGGGATAATACAAAAGATATGAGAGAGGCCCTTTTGGTGACATACAAACACAAAGTCTTCTCCACTTTTCAGACATCAGAGTTGTTTACTAGATACAGGACTGTGGGCTACAAACAAAATTCTCTTAGCCTTAGTTTTCAAATCTATAATATGGGAGTAATATATTTTACACAGGACTCTATGAGAATTGGTCAAAATAAAGTAACTGTTCAGCACTTGGCACATATCAGGTGTTCAAAAAATTATACTTATTACTCAACTGATTCCAACTCCAAGTACCTATTTGATCATAAAATTAATGATAGCACCACAGGTTTGGCTGCCAGCTATGGAACATCTAAAAGGCAAAGGAACCAAAAAGGGGGAGAGGGGTGAGAAGCACACAAAAGATCAATTTTAAATTCTGCTAATCTAATAAGATACTTAGAGAAATTTGTTAGATATTGTAAACCTATAAGAAATCTGCATTTAGTGAGAGCAAGAACTAGCTATTTAGGAGGAACCTGTTGTTCTCTTTTATGAAATGAAGAATCATCTCTTAATTTCCCCTGAAAGTTCATTACTTAAATATATTGGATTTTCATCAAGAGTATTTGCTCTTTTTAATATGTTTTCATTTTATACTACAGGCATCACAATAAATGGACTGGATTTATTGATAGGATCTTTATTACTTCTGATTACAGGAAGAGGGGCTTCTGACTACAGAAACAAACACTTGTTACTTTCTATGCTTTTCTTAAGTGTTCATTTTCCTTAATGTACACGTTTAACTTAAAAATAAACATTGTTAGATACTATTTATTCCTTTAGTTTCAAAAAGGAAAATAAAAGAACAAAATAAACTAGGAAAAATCCAGAGCAAAGTAGTCTATGACTAATAATTGCCTTTTTCAACCCACAGTGTAGGTCAATCACATATTGTTTAAGGGACTATGCTACTGGGAAGGAAAACTAAAATAAATTTAGAATGAAATAGGAAAACACAAAAATGACAGAGAAAAGACAGAAGAGGAACCCAAATTAAGCAACCATGGAACCAACCTAACTTTGAATTTCTTATTAGACAAGATGGTAAAATTCCATTTTGGTTAGCCTCTCTGATAATTGCAAAGAAAGCATCCTACCTGATACATACACACACAGAGTTTAAGAGTTCATTATAATCTGTTCCCAAAGAACAAATTATAAATCATTTTTTAGTGTTTCAGGTAGGCTATTTTCTTTTCTTTTTTTAAATTTTTTCAGTGATCTAAGATTCATTGTTTATGCACCACACCCAGTGCTCCATGCAATAAGTGCCCTCCTTAATAAACACCACCAGGCTCACCTATCTTCCCTCCCCCATCCTCTCCACAACGCTGTTTGTTTCTCAGAGTCCACAGTCTCTCATGGTTCGTCTCCAGGTAGGCCATTTTCATAACAAATCATAAATACTCTTTTCTTATCACTTTACAATTTTTATTCTAGATATTAAAAAAGACAAATGTTTGTAAGACCAAAATCTTCTAAGTCAAAATATCAGATGATACAGAAAAGGTTAGTAAATAAATAGACAAAATACACATATAACCTTAAAAATGAAAGTTTCCTGTGTAGTTCTAATGAAAGCTATTTCTGATATCCTAAAGGCAGCCCGTTTACCATAGTCTTTACAAGTGATGATGTGTGAACTAAGTCCTCAATTAAGAATTGCAAACAGCGGGGCGCCTGGGTGGCTCAGCGGGTTAAAGCCTCTGCCTTCGGCTCAGGTCATGATCTCAGGGTCCTGGGATCGAGGCCCACATCGGGGTCCTGGGATCGAGGCCCACATCGGGCTCCCTGCTCAGTGGGGAGCCTATTTCCTCCTCTCTCTTCCTGCTTCTCTTCCTACTTGTAATCTCTCTCTCTGTGTCAAATAAATAAATAAAATCTTTAAAAAAAAAAAAAAGAACTGCTAAGCCAGCATTCAAAAATGAGCAATCAATTCTTGTAATATACACAGATCATAATCATATGCAAAATAAAAGGCAAATTAACAAATTACTGTAACAAAGATGAAGTAGGAGATAGCGGAACAGTAAACTTGATGATTTAGCTACTCACTGCTTCTTAAATTTCAAAAGTACCTTTTAAGACTGCTTCAAAATTCTCACATCCAACCATACTAATCAAACTTCAGTTTTATTTCAGAAAAGTTCTACTGGCATAGTGAGATAAATTTTTTTCTTCACTGTAATAAGAAACCCTATAGCCACAGCTCTCAATAGTGTATCCACTGACCAAAAGAAACTTGAATACAGCATTACTTTATAGGCATACCCAAAAGACATTCCATATCAACTGATAGCACAAAAGTAAAGGTAGCAGATAGGTGATTTTTGATTGGTTGTTTTTGTTTTTATAATGTGCCTCTCACACTAAGTCCTTCTGCAAAGGGCTTACTGAGAAAAGAAAAAAGAGTACTTATTCCAAAGCCAGATCCTGAAGAAGGAGACTGTTAATACTAAGCTTGTCTTTCACTGATTTTTAGCAGGCACTAACAAGTACTGGCAAAGAAAAAGTCTTGAACTCATTCCCATTTATAAAATCTCCAGAGACTAAAGGGCCTACAAGATCAAAGCCATTACAAGATCTTGTTCCGACTCATATCCAGTTATAGCACAGTATTCTACTTCCAGAAACAGCTACTGCCACCTCTAGCCTAGGCTTTGCAATAGCCTGCAAACTGGTCTCAGCAGGCATTCTTATTCCTCTCCAATCCAATTTCCCCATTTTCATTAGAGTGATTTTAAAATGCAAATGTCACTTACCACTATTAAGTCCAAACCCGATTAACATGGCCTAGAGAGGGGCGCCTGAGTGGCTCAGTTGTTAAGCATCAGGTCATGATCCCAGGGTCCTGGGATCAAGCCCCACATTGGGCTGCCTGCTCAGTGGGAGGCCTGCTTCTCCATCTCCTACTCCCCCTGCTTGTCTTCCCTCTCTCCCTGTCTCTCTCTCTCCCTCTGTCAAATAAGTAAATAAAATCTTTAAAAAAAACAAAAAACAAAAAAACATGGCCTAGAGAACCCTGTCTAATCTTGCCCCCACCTCTACCCACCATCCTCATTCCTTGCCACTCTTCCAGTTACCCAGTAAGCTTCTGGGAACAGGCTTTTCTGTACTTAACAAAGCTCCTAAATCCTCACTGCTGCAGGGCCTTCACACATACTATCTACCAGGTCACTGTCTCTTGCTAGGTCTCATCCCAAGCACTTCTCCTCACTACAAGTTCCACAGATCCATTATGTCTCAGTATTAGCATTATTTTGTCCAAAATGTTCCCTAACACCTAAACTATATTAGGACTCCTTCTAACAACTTTCAGAGCACATTACACTTCTCTTTTATGACATTTACCACAACTACAATTAACTACTTATACAATACTTAATCTTTTTTCTCCAACCAAATTGTAAGCTCAGTGAGGGAGAAGATGAAGTATGTTGTATTTGCTCCTATAACTCCAGCAGCTACCAAAGTGCCTAGCTCAAAAGAGATGCTCAAAAAGCAGATGCACAGTTAAAGAATGAATGCAATAAATCGACATACAGAAAAATTTCAGGCTCCGGGCTATGAAAACTCTCTTAAGGGCCAATCTTTTGAGGTTAGTCAGCTGTGCATTCAACTGCAAAAGGAAAGTAACTTACCCACTTACCTAATATCTACACGTACCCATAGGTATGTTAGACATTAACGTATGCTATATTCATTTAGTAGCCACGGTAATTCTGTGGGACATCTATCATATGCTCCATTTCCTAGATGAAGCAACTGGGTGCCGAAATGGTGAGTACTCTTCTGAAGTCACAGAAGGAGACAGAGTTGAAATTCTGGCTCTAATGTCATGTATGGTATAACAATACAGCATCACCGCAGTAACTAGGCAGTAGCTAAAGAAAGGTTCTCAGTCAAAAATGTCATAGGGACACATTTGGATGGTCATAATCTCTCAGTAAATAAGCTGAATTACAAAATCTTTGAGGAGCCATGCAACTCCAATGTCATGAGTCTATGCTACATTTCAGTAGCAGCGTTAGGGGAATTTCTGATGAACTCTGCAAGGTTGCACGAGAGAAACTAGAGATGTGAAAGAACCATAGGTTGCATGCACTGTGTCCTTCCCCAGTTCCAATGACAGAGAGCAATTTACTTGCCTTTACAATGGGCTGTCAAAATACAAAGGCCATGGGCAGTTCTCAGTCAACTTAGAGAGTTCTGACCCTCTAAAAGGTCTCTCCCTCTCAAGCCCTCCTATTCTGTACAGTGATGATAATACCCTTCCCCACCTACCAAAGACAGATTTTCAACACTTGCAAAGGAACTGCAGCTTCTGTCTACTTCCCACTACTCCTCCTGCCTCAAGGTGACCTAAATAAATAAGATTCTTCCCATCTCAATGCTTGGGAGAATGAAAAGAATCACAATTTGTGGATTAGCCAACACACGGGGCTGGTCCAGGAGGAGAGGGGATGGTAGGTGAGCGTAGTTAAAATGAGATTCTCTCAGCTGCTACCACTGCTTACTATGTATGCACAAAACAATGATAATTATGTATTTTAATAATGGAGTAATAAAAATCATTGATTAAATGTACCAGTTCTCAATTTAAATGAATACTAGATTCAACTGGAGAGCTAAAACATATTTAGCATGCATGAACTTACCCTAACCCCACAATAAAACTATCAAATCATAACTGAAACTAATGCCCAAGCATGAATAATTTTTAAAAGCTCCACAGATTATTATGATACACATCTCTAGTTCAGAGAAGCCGTTTTATTATATTACAACACAAAACTCCTTATTCATTCAAACACTGATTGGCTATGTATGAGAGTGAAGTGACAAGATCACATAAAGGAGTAAACTAACTATTAGATTTACACACTGCACTTAACACACACATTAATACTCATTTTTGTTAAGAAATACCTTCTCTCCCATTTCTTTGAATTACATGGCTTTCTTAATCTTTTTCTTTTTCCCCACATTTGATGAGGAAGGATATTAGAAGAATTTTATATTCTTCTTATTTCTTCAATGAGGGGGGAAAAACAGTTTACACAAACCAAAAAGCAGGGAGAACATACATACTTGGTTTAACTGGGGCAGCCGGCTTTATGTGTATTGTGCAGGAGTAATTATTAAGTGATACCCCTCACTCTCAAAAACATGCTGGTTTGATGATAAATTATATCAGAAGTAGGCCACTCTTTTCATTTCTATATGATTTTTTAAATTTGAGGTATAATTCACTTATGTCATAAAACTAACCTTTTAAAGTATACAAATCAGAGTTTGTTTGTCTTAGTATATTCACAAAGTTGTACAACCATCCCCACTATCTAATTCTAGGATATCGTTGTCATCCCCAAAAGAAACTCAATACCCATTAACAATCATTCCTTATTCCTCCCTCTCCACAACTCCTGGCAATTACTTTCTGTCTCTATGGATTTGCCTATTTGAGATACTTCAAACAAACGGAATCATACAATATGAAGCCTTTTTTTTTGTCTTTTACTCAGCACAATGTTTTCAAAGTTCATCTGTGTTAGGTATTATCAGTACCTTGCTCCTTTCTTGGCTGAAAAATATTGTATTTTATGGAAATACCACATTTTGTTTATCAACAGCTAATGGAAATTTGAGTTGTTTCCATTCTATTATGAATAATGCTATGAACATGTGTGTGTGTGTACATGTTTTCAATTCTCCTGGATATATAGCTAGGAGCAGAACTGATGGGTCAATATGGTAACTCTATGTCATTGAATCTGTTTGGGGAGTACTGCAATCTTAATAATATTAAGTCTTCCATGGGCGCCTGGGTGGCTCAGTGGGTTAAAGCCGCTGCCTTCGGCTCAGGTCATGATCCCAGGGTCCTGGGATCGAGGCCCACATCGGGCTCTCTGCTCAGCGGGGAGCCTGCTTCCTCCTCTCTCTCTGCCTGCCTCTCTGCCTACTTGTGATCTCTCTCTCTGTGTCAAATGAATAAATAAAATCTTAAAAAAAAAAAATATTAAGTCTTCCAATCCATAAATACAGTAATTTCCTATCTTTGCATTTATTTAGGTCTTCTTTAATTTCTTTCAATGATATTTTGTGTTTCTGGTGTACAGGTGTTGCACTTCTTTTAAATTTACTCCTAAGTACTTTATTCTTTTGATGCTACTATAAATAGAACTGTTTAATTTCATTTACAGATTTCACTGCTAATATTCTACACCATTCTTGAGTTCAAGAACTTTCAACGATATAAAAAAAGTAATTAGAAAAGTTAACTGTATTTAAGTATAAATACCATGGATCCTTTAATTATGATCTACTAAAATAAGAAAAAATTAATCTAAACAAGCAAGAAACACTACTGGCTACCCACTTTGCTAAAAGAGCTTTTTGAAAAATCAGAATGAAGCACTGTCAAATAATTTTAATCCCCATGTCAGTATTGCCCAATGCAACTACATTACACACACACATACACACACACACAAAATGCCCTATATATATTCCCTTACAAAATATACAAACAAAAAACCACTAGTACTGTACAATAAATTTGTCTGACAACCTTGGGGGAAACCACCTTACTGTTAATTTTTAATGCAACCAGAGGTCACGGAATTATGGAATTATCTTTCATTACTTTTAATGTAAGAACACTCTCCTTTGTTCCCTTTAAAATAGGATGTTTTCATTACTGCTTACAAACAATTAAATTCAGGCAAAAATTCAAATTCTAAATTAATTTAAGACTATCATTAAATTACTACTGCTTTATGGAAAATGACTAAACCGTTCCATTTCAGCCAGAATTGTACATGTTGTATCTAATTATACATTTTAAAAATACAATGATATGTTGTATGTACGCAGTAACGGCCATTAGTCGCTATTTAAAAAAATGATTCAACAAGGAAAACAAACTTAAGTTCAAATATAGAGCTAATACATTCATGGTCATTACTTGAAAATGCAGCTGTATCGTAGTATGTAACTTTCATAAAGGCAAAAGGCAGCATCTACCAAAAATTGAGAGACGAGCCTTTTACTAGCATTGTAAAAACTAGCTGTGGCCTGGCTGTGACACCTCCAAATAACTATTTGTCAAAAAGTTAAGACAACTGAAATACAGGATATTGGTGCCCCTACCTGAAATCCTAACACCACAATATCACTTCTTACTATGTATTTATTTAGAATGTTTTAGGTAAAATCATCAACAGAAAAAATAATAAATAGGTTAGGGGAGGAGAGAAATCATGTAAAAATCTAAAGAGTGGTTTAAATATGGCATCTATCTTAATTTGGATTTCTCTGATTTAATAACAGGTTATATATTTTTATATGCTTTGACCCCACGCTTTTGGATGAGAGATATTTTAAAGCAAATAACAAATTTGAGAAGCTTAGGAATAAACTGTTAAGAGCCTATTCTTAGTAGGCTCTATTCCTACTCTAGAAATACAGACCTTGTTTTACACAACATATAATGAAGTGCTAAAAATTGTGTATTGATTACAAATACTGGTCACTTAAGCATCCTAAATTCACTACAGAAATTAAGTGATGGAAACTGGAGTAATTTTTTAAAAATTAGTATCACTCCCCTCACATTTCATTGTACAGGGAATCAAAGGTTCTCTAAATTGTGACACTGTGCTTCCTTAAAGCAAGAAATACTATCATTATAAAATGATATAAATTATTAATCATGATAAATAATCCAAATACTAACCAAAAAGATACTGTAACTTCAAAAAATTTTATCAGAATGACCAGTCTGTAAAATTTGTTTTACTTCTAGATATACCAATGAATCGCCATGTGATTTTCAGTGACTCACTTCCTCACTACCTCACTCAATTCTAAAGTGGAGCAAGAATATAGCTCAAACTCTTACAGAAAATTATTAGAATAAAACCAGAGGGCATCCTCAGCTCCTTACAATTAGGCACAATATTATTAAAATCACTATTAGAAAGAAGACTTTGTAAACTTCCCTTATTAAGATTAAAGCCCATCCACGCATAACCATTCATTCCAAGATTAATTACACCTACATAAGAGCAATGTCCTGTCTTCAAAAAGGACATGCAAGAGAAATAAAGGACACAGTTATGGCAAGGTATGGAAATGAAAATGAGGTTCTAGTCTTTCAATCACTACCAACTTACTCTCCATATTAACATTCCCTTCATTTGTAAAATGCAGATATTCCAAATACTTTTCAGGCTGTCATAATGATCTCTGGAAAAACTGCTTTGCCAATAATTATATCCTGTATAAAGATGAATTATCATTACTAGAAACCATATCAATTCTCTATGCTATTTTTCAAATACTAGATATATTAAAAACTTTTAATCTTATATCATCTGAATCAAACCTATACATAAATGCTGTTATATCTTTATTTATAAAGATGAATATGATTTCTAAAGTACGCCATTTTACTCAGGATCAGAAAATTTCTTAATGAATGTGGAAAGGAGTTTAGAAATGTAGACAGGTATGCAATGGAATCAGGAATTGGCATTTTTGGTGTTAACATATTATTGCTCATAAACATAAAATATATACATTTACTTGCTATATTTTTGTGTGTTTTGATTTTATTTTACATAAATGGAATCACAAATTATAAATTCTTTGTTCCTGGCTTCTTTTGAGAAATGTATTTGCAAATTTCACCTGTGCAACATGTAGCTGTACTTCATCCACTTTTATTGCTGAGAAGTATTGTATTATATGAATAGATCACAATTTATTCGGTCAACTGTTGATGAACAATGTAATGAGTTTGAAACTATTATAAATACCACTGCCACCAATGTTATTAACACATCTCTTAGTGCACATGTTCAAACATTATTCTCAGGGATATACTCATGGAAAGAAACTATTGGATCAGAGGATATGCAAATATTAAAGTGTTTCCTAAACTGGTTGTAATAATATACATTCCCACCAGCAGTGTTTATTGAGTTCCCATAACTTAACATCCTCTCTAAAACTTGTCTCTTTTTAAATTTTGACCACTCCAGTGGTTTATGATGAAGCCCCTTCAGTTTTCATTTATATTTCTCATATTAACTAATGAGGTTAAACACATTTTCCCATGTTTCTTGCATATCTGGATTTCTTTTATGAAGTGTCTTTTCATATATCTTATCATTTTTCTATTGTCTCTGTCAGACTGATTTGTAAAAGTGCTTTGAATATTCTGATATATGCTTTTTGTCTGTTACACGTATTGCAAATATGTTCTTCCACTGTGGCTTGCCTCACTATTCTCCTATTGGTAACTTGGCAAGAATAAAATTTCTTAATTTTAAGGTAATAAAATGTATCAATTGTTTTATTTATATTAGTTTTTATTTCTTTTAAAGAAATCTTTGCCTGTCAGAAGATCATTAACATATTCTCCTTATACTAGCCTCTAAAGTTTTAAAGTTTAGCCTTTCACACTGAGATATACAAATCAATCTTAACTTGATTTTTGCCAGTGGTATGGAAGATGAGTCATCTTTTTCTGTATGGATCACAAATTGTTCTAGTATCACCCTGTTAAATAAGTCTTTCCCTGCTACTCTATATTGCCAGTGTTGTCAAAAAGCATACATCCATGTACATACACATTGGCCCTCTCCCGGGCTCTTTATTTCTTTTGTTTATCCTTGTAGCATTATTTCATGAAAGTAATTATTATAGATTTGTAAGTTTTGGGTAAAGAAAATGCTTCTGCTTTGATCTTTTCTTCCAAGACTACCAAAGTTATTCTTGGGCCAAAAAATTTCCTTCAAAACACAAAATGAAAACAGACAAACTAATGAAAGTGTTATAATATTGGTAAGGATTACATCGAGATTAAGCCTCAAATGGGCATAGATTATAACATTCAGAAAGATATAACCTTAATGGGCAACTAAATTAACCCTACACAAAGAATGTTCTGGACCAATACCAACAAAGCTTTAAAGACAAAAACACCTCAGAAGGATTCAGCTGATGCCAAGTAACTTACATGAATACAAAAACAAAGCTCACCACTATGTAAAATAATACAAAAAATTTCTTCACTCAACAATGTCCAACATCCAATCAATGTCCAGCACACCACCATGTCCAGCACCCAAACAAAAATTATAAGGAATGAAAAGAAACAGGAAATGTGCCCCATACCAAGAAGAAAAGTCAATCAATATAAAGAAACTCAGGAATGATAAAGTTAATGGAATTAACAGATGAGGGCATTAAAACAATGATTATAAATAAGCTCCAAATGTTAAAACAGGTAAACAGTAATATGAGAAGAGAAATGGAAGAAATAAAACTTCTAGAGATAAAAAATAATTATCAGAAATAAAAAAACACACTGGATGAGAATTAAGAACAGATAATATATTGCAGAAGAAAAGATCAGTGAACCTAGAAACATGGCAATATTAACAATCCAAAAAGAAAAAAGAGGGAAAAAAAAGTGTAAGTGCTGAGACAATATCAAATGTATAAAATTCTCTCCTCCACCTCAAAAAGCAAACGAACAAACAAACAAACAAACAAACAAAAAACCCAACCCTGGAGTGTGATATTGGAAGAAACAGTGCCAATATTTTTCCAAATTTGGAAAAGAAAAAAAAAACTCAAGAAAACCTAAGAAGGATTTTCTCAAAGAAAACCATACTAAGGCACATCATAATCAAATGACTAAAACACAATCATTGAAAAAGTCTTAGACCAGTCAAAAAAATAGAAAAATTACAGGTGGCAGAGTAAGAAAAACAGCAGACTTTGTATCAGAAACCATGCAAGCTACTTCAGAAACGATTTCACAACATATTACCGAAGACAAAGAGGGACATCTCAAGATACAGTATTCATCAAGGATATAGAAAAAAAATAATATGCGTGCAACTAATATTAGAGCTTCAAAATACATGAACCAAGAAGTGAAAAGAGAAACAGACAAGTCCACAATTGAAGCTGAAGATTTCACACTCCTCTCTCAGCAATTACTGAAACAGAAAATCAGAGGGATAAATTTTGAAAAACACTATTAACCAATTTGACCCAATTAACGTTTTTAGAAAGTTCTACTCTACAACAGCACAATACACATTCTTCTTAAGTGGACAAAAAACATTCACAAACACAGACAACATTCTAAACTTAATAATAAATGCATAAAATATGTTCTTGGATCACAACACAATTAAATTAAAAACAAAGAGAAATGGCGCCTGAGTGGTTCAGACAGTCAAGCATCTGCTTTTGGCTCAGGTCATGATCCCATAGTCCTGGGATCAAGCCCCATGTTGGGCTCTCTGCTCTCTGGGGAACCTACTTCTCCCTCTTGCCCTGCTTGTGTGCACTCTCACTCTCTGTCAAATAAAATCTTAAAAGAAAAGAGAGAGAGAGAAAAACATATCTAAAGAATTAACCAGATATTTGACAATTAAATAGATCAAAAAAATCACAAAGGAATTTAAGAATTCTTTGAACTCTACGTAAATGAACACAAAACTTTGTAAAATGCAGAAAAAGGAAAATTTTAGCTAATAATTGCTCCTTTAGAGAAAGAAGGAAAATCTCTAATACCAGAGCAAAGGAGGGAATATCACTACAAATCCTTCAAACATTAAAAAGAGTAAGGGATTATAATATGCAAACCTATGCCAATAAGGTAATTCACCTGAAACGGATAAATTTACTTGGAAGACACAAACAACTAAAGCGTATTCAAGAAGAATTACTATAATCTGAATAGCCCAAATCAAAGAAATTGAGCTCACAGTTTAAAACCTTCCAACAGGGACGCCTGGGTGACTCAGTCCTTCAGTTCAGGTCATGATCTCAGGGTCCTGGGATCGAGTCCCGTATCAGGCACATTGCTCAGACAGAAGCCTGCTTCCCCCTCTACCTACCACTTCCCCCACTCCTTTCTCCCTCTCTTTCTGTGTCAAATAAATAAAATCTTTAAAAATAAGCAAATAAAACCTTCCCACAAAGAAACTCCAAAACCAGAGGTCTTCGTTAGTGAATTCTACCAAACAATTAAAAAAGCGATAACACCAAATGCATGGGAACTTTTCCAGAAGAGGACATCTTTCCAACTCACTCTTATCCAGATACAAAACCCAGACAAAACATTATTAAAAAAAAAAACAAAAAAAAACTACAAACCAGTATCTACTGTGAGCACAGATGAAAAGTTAACTAAATTTTAGCAAATTAATCCAGCAATATATAAAGAGTAACAAGTCAAGACCAAGTGGAGATTATCTCAGAAATGCAAGACTCCTTAGTTTGATATTCAAAAAAAAAAAAAAATCAACATAACTAACTGCATTAACAGGTAAGAGAGAAAAAAAGAGTGATCTTCTGAATAGATGCGGAAAAACTGATAAAAAATTCAATACACATTCACAACAAGAAAAAAATTCTCAGCAAGCTATGAATAGAAGAGAACTTAATCTCTTCTAAGATTAAGGGGTATCTGTTAAAAAATCTATAGTTAACATCATACTAGTGGTGAAAACTGAATGTTTTTGACCTAACATCAGGAATAAGGCAAGAATGTCAGTTCACTAGAACAGGGGGCCTGGGTGGTGCAGTTGGTTAAGCATCTGATTCTTGGTTTTGGCTCAGGTCGTGATCTCCGGGTCATGATATGGAGCCCCGGGTCTGGTTCCATACAGTCTCTCCCTCTTTCCCCCTGCCCCTTCTACTCGTGCCCTCTTCCTGTCTCACTCTCTCTCTAAAATAAATAAATCTTTTTAAAAAATCTTACTAGAACTAATAATGAGCTTGACAGAATCACAAATTACAAAGTTTAATAAAAAAATCAATTATAAGTCTACATACAAACAACTGAATTCTTTACATTACCACTTAACATAAAAATTTTAAACAGAGATCAACATAATAGGTGTAATATGTTTACATTGAAAACAAAACTCTAAGAAAAACTAAAGACAACTTGAACAGAGAGAGGTACCAAGTTCATGTATCAGAAGACTCAACATCCTTAGCATGTCAATTCTCTCCAGTGTATCCTCTAGGATAAAAGCATTCACAACTGAACTCTCACTGAGCTTTTTTGTAAAAACTGACAAGCTGATTCTAAAATACATAGAAAGAAATGGAAAGGAAGCAGAGTAGAAAAACAACTTTGAAACAGAAGAACAAAGGTAGAGGATGTACACTGCCTGATGTTAAGACTTACTATAAAACTACAGTATTCAAAACAGTGCAATACTGCCATAAGTAGGTATACAGATCAATAAAATGAAAAAGTCCTAAAAAAGACCCACATAGAATGGTCAGCTGATTTTCAAGAAAGTTACCAAGGTAATTCAACAGGGAAAAATACAATCTTTTCAAAATTGCTTCTGGAAAAATTTGATTTTTCTATGCAAAGAAATATATCTTATCCCTTACCTCATACCATATACAAAAATTAACTCAAAAGTGGATCACAGACCTAAAATATAAGCACCCAATGCAGTTCCAAGACACAAGGGAAAGGAAAAAAGGTAGAAAAATATTTGCCTAATCTCTGTACCAGCCTCCCCAATTTCTACCCTACCCCAAATTAGGACAGATTTATAGGGAAAACTCCTAATCTGAGCTCTTCAGTCAACACATGAATCTATTCAAAAAGAAAGCATTTCCCATCTACTCAGAGTAACTCCTAAGCAAGTACTTATTAACTCAAGCACAACTCTCAGAGCCACAGAAGCCTGCCATGAAGAATAAGACACTGTATACATCCACAGACATAGAGCCTAGTGGAAAAAGAATCATAAAGGATTCCATTAAGTTTAAACAGGTCTCAAAATATAACAGCTGAAGTTATCCCCACAGCCATCCCTGAGGCTCACAGAAGGTACAGAGTGCTGAACTACGGGCACCAAAATGGCTAAATTCCTATAGTGCTTTAACTCAAATCACTTAGTTTTGAACAGTTAGTGGACAAAAGAAATGTAAATAAGATAAGAAGAAAAAACAAATATTCAAAGATTTACAGAACACTAACCAAGGTTTATATTTAAAAATGGGAATTAGATTCTATTATTCCCATCTTGCCTGTATGTATACAAGTTCTGGCCTGAAGGATACTTTGCTTCAATTGAAAAAATAATGCCTTTTCATCTACTTCCCCAAACTGAAAGATAACATAAAATGGGCTCTTCCTCTGTCAAGGTTTTAAAAGAAAAATATATAACCATAAGAAACTGGTATCATGGGGCGCCTGAGTACCTCACTCCGTTAAGTGTCCAACTCTTTAATTTCAGCTCAGATCATCATCTCAGGGTTGTGAGAGAGAGCCCCGCATTGGGCTCTGCACTGGCCGTGGAGCCTGCTTAAGATTCTCTCTCTCCCTCTACCTCTGCCCCCAACCACCATCCCTCCCTCCCTACCTCTCTTTTTCTCTCCCCCTCCCTCTCTCAAAAAAATAAAATAAAAATTTAAAAATAAAAAATTTTAAAAAGAAACTGGTATCAGAATAAAACACTTTAACAAAGAAGTCATTTTATAAGTCATGTTTTTAATACCACTTAATACTCAAAAAAATTACACTTTATGTTAAATAAAACTGTTCTTAAAACAAGTACAAAAAATAAATGTCAAGTACCACTCCCTTTTTTTACTGATATAATCATAAGGCATGATCAATGATGTCTAATATTGAAAATGTTAATGTTAACTTAAAACACATCAAAAACTATCCTCTACTAATATTTTTCAAAATTTTATTATTTCAAAACATTCCGGTATTAATATAATTAACTTCTTTTGCATTTTGAATAAAGGAGAAATTCAGATAGTTTCAGTCAGAAAAACTTTTGAAGAGGACTATATATCTTACAAACTGGAACCGTGAACCTAGATCATTCTAAGTTTTTAAGTCAAATAGCCTACTCAGGGGCTTTGCAAATATGCACCTATGATTTAAGGTAGCAAATTCAAGTTACAAACATAAGTCTACATTTTTTAAAAAATCTCTTAACTCTGCTTAATTTTTTTCTTTGACCCTTCCTAAGATATTTCAAGAAATATTTGTACATTTCACCTTTCATTTAAAAATCTTTCTCAGCTTATATCTAATTCATGTCCTCAAATCCACACTTTCTCTTATTTATTGTCACAGAAAATATGGACTACTTCAGATTTTTTTCTTTTTTTAAATAAGGGTAAATGATATGGAAGATGAAGTAAGAAAGATGAGTTAGGATTATCTTAGCAGTGTCAGACAAAATATATGAGAAACTGTCAGTGTGCAACAGAATGCACTTAAAGTGGACTTTATAAATCCCTTAATTAATCTACATTAAACCCCTAAATAAACTCCAAAAAGACTACTATTCAAGCTCACAAGACAGTCTGATTTTTAAAAAAGGAAAAAATTTCCATTGTGCTTATTTACTTCGTAACATAGAAAAATGAAAAATGTCTTACTAGAAATGATGTATCAGCAAAAAAGTGCACTTCATATGATCCTTACAGAAAATTCTTCTTTGTTCCTTTTTCACAAAATGCAATTCCTAAAGAAAAAAGTATGAAATGGGTAAGTGTTCTTAACTCCAAAATAGAATTAAATATGTTTTGTCATTATAAATTTCAACTCTAAACACCATGCCTGGCAGATAGCTCCACAAATACTTGCTGAAAAATAGGAAAATAAATTTTTAAAAGTCATTTGTGGCATTTGCCTAATAAAAACATAATGGTAGTTAACAGAGAATTTCTAATGTCACTAACCTATTTTTTCAGGAAGTACTACTTAAGTGTTCAGTAATATTCTATATACTCCCTAGATTCACAAATTGGTTTCCTAGGCCCCATTTTCCTACATTCTATATCACATGATATGCTTTATATTTACCTTGTACACACAGCCGACTGAATGTGTACTTTGCTAAAATAACTGAAAGTATTCACTGTATTATGTTCTCACTTAGAAAACTGTC
This sequence comes from Ailurus styani, assembly GCA_002007465.1. Taxonomy (NCBI): domain Eukaryota; kingdom Metazoa; phylum Chordata; class Mammalia; order Carnivora; family Ailuridae; genus Ailurus; species Ailurus styani. Next base: position 70,044 of record LNAC01001074.1, read on the forward strand.
AGAGGGTCAGTGATCTGCATTGCCATAAAATATGTTTGTATTCAAATACAACACATTATGCTTGTAGCTTTCACTGTCTTTTAAAGGTAACAATGAAATGAAAATAATGAACAGAAGATCCCCAAAATGAACATAAAACTGATGTCAATAATTCATATTAAAAAAAAGGAACATTGGTGAATACTAACCAATGGATTAGTACATAAAGAATATTCTAGTTTGCTTGGAATAGTAGTAAGGTATTTAGGTAAAAAGGAAAGATGGTAAAAGCCCCTCCCCTCAGCCCCCACCTTCCTCACCCAGATTGGCCTAGACCAATTATGATGTTAATCCAATAATTTAGAATTGTATAACTGGATAATTCTACCAACTCCCAAGTAAATCTGCTACATCAAATAAAAATGGTAATTTCTCCAAGGAAATATCAGTCTTTTGAATCTGATTCAGCAATATTAATTACTGTGATACTGTAATTTTATTTCTATTTCAAATCAACACCTTCTCTAGAGGAGGGAAAAAAAACACAAATTGCCAAATATTCTTTTTGTTTTAATGAATTAAGTATTAAAAGCCTGAACCTTAAGACATACACACACACACAAATAAGCTTTTTTTTGTAAGGTTAAAAAGAGCTTGCTTTAAAAAGCCAATTTCAGCTTTTAATCTAATTATACTAAAATGTAGAAAAGAAAAAAGTTCCTTTAAAACAGGTTCATTACCAACTTCTAAAATCCAGTAATTCAGAGTGGAACTGTTTTTTATAGGTTCTCTTAGCAATTTGACCCATAGTAAATAACCAATTAAATACAAATTTGAGCAGCACCTGGTTGGCTCAGTCAGTTTAAGCATCTGCCTTGGGCTCTGATTATGAGCCCAGGGTCCTGGGTTTGAGTCCTGTATCCAGCTCCCTGCTCAGCAGGGAGCCAGCCTGCTTCTCCCTCTGCCTGCTACTTCCCCTGCTTGTGTGCGCACACTCTCGTGCGCAGTCTCTTATTCACTCTCTGACAAATAAATAAAATCTTAAAAAAAAATAAACACAAATGTGATACATCCTGGTATATTTTCTTACATCAAAAATTCATTCTCAGTTCTTTTAAATGAATTGTTATTGAAAACTTGTGTTTTGTACATAGTTCTCAAATAATTTCTAAGAGGAAACATTCTAAAAGTCAAATTATTTTATAATAATCTATAATGAAACATACTCTTACCTTCAAAATAAAACCAAAACTAAAATATTAGTGCTACATCCAATTATCATTAAATTTCACATATTAAATCTCCAAATCTCATTGCTTCTGCCCAGGCAAGAGTTAGACAATCTGCACCTCCAACTGCTATTACTCCCAAATCTGATCCCAACCAACCTCCTAGCTAGCTCCCTCTACTTTTTTTTTTTAAGAGAGAGCAGTGTGCAGCAAAGGAGCAAGGGTGGGGGGTGATGGGGGGGTAGCAAAGGGAAAGGGAGACAGAGAATCCTAAGCAGGCTCCACACCAAGCTTGGAACCAACCTGGGCCGATTCCAGAACCCTGAGATCAGGATCTGAGCCAAAATCAAGAGTCAGAAATCCAACTGAGTCACCCAGTCCTTCCATTGCTAATCAACCCGCATTGTTGTTAACCTGTACTACAAGCCATTGTCCAAACTGTCAAGCTCTGTAATTCTGTTCAAGTTTTTCCTTCTGCTGGAAACAATGTTCCCCCATCTCTTAAACAATCTTTCCCAGATTAATGGCAGATTAATTAAAGTGAGAGAGGGATAACAGGGAAAGAGAAAGAGGAGAATATATGGGAAGTCTGTACTTTCTGCTCAGTTTTTCTGTAAACCTAAAACCTAAAACTGTTCTAAGAAAAAAGTCTATCAATTAAGAAATAGCAGATAGAAACTTCTACACAAAGGAAAACCAAAAATGGTGAACAGGTGAGTTTACCACTTATTTTCTTACCTTTAATTTTTAAAAAGATAATCTGTGTAAAGCAAAAGTGGCAATAATGTAATAACCTGTAGAATGACAAAAACAGCAAAAAGAAGGGAAAAAACTGAAAATACACTGTAGTAAGGATCATTCATTATTCACAAAGTGATGGAAGTAGACCCTGATAAGTTCAAGATTGCATGCTATGAAACCACAGAGCAACTACTAAAAAAGAAACTAATAAAACTAATAAGCCAAGAAAAGAGGTAAAATGGAATGCTACAAAATAAGCAACCTCCCAAAAACAAAAAAGGAAACATGAAACAGAGAACAAATTAAAAAAACACATTAAAAATGGTAGATTTAAATCCAATTAAATGAATAATTATGTTAAATATATATGTTCTAAACGCTCCAATTAAAAGTAGAGACTATCAGACTAGATTGGAAGCAGATATTGTCAGACTGGATAAAGTTATGTATCCCCCTTTAAATATAATGATACAGATCAAACATGAAATAGGAAAGGATTAATCATTAATTATTAGAAAGCATTAATCATAAGAAAGCTAGAATACCTATATTAATATGAAAGTATGTCACAAGAGAAGGAATATCACCAGGTATAAAGGAACATAAATTATAATGCTTAACATGTCACTTTATCAGAAATACAAAATAATCCCAAATGTTTATGCAGCCAATAACAGTTTCAAAACATACAAATAATGACAGAAGTAAAAGGAGAAATAAATAAATTTACAATTATAGCTAGAGAATTCTACCGTCTCTCACAATAATCAGTAAAAGAAGCGGATAGAAAATCAATAAAGATATATAAAATCTGAACATTATGAACCAGCAAAGTTGGTCATGTCTCTTGGTATAGTCAACAAGAGAGAACATATGCTGAACCACAAAACAAGGCACATATAAATTTATAAGAGTAAAAGCAGGGGCACCTCAGTTGGTTAAACGTCTACCTTTAGCTTAGTTCATCATTCCAGGGTCTGGGGATCAAGCCCCATGTCTGGCTACCTGCTCAGTGAGGAGCCTGCTTCTCCCACTCCCCTCCCCACTTATACTCTCTCTATCCTTCGCAAATAGATAAAATATTTTTTTAAAAGAGTGAAGTCTTACAGAAAGGTTTTCTTTTTGAAGATCTAATTGGCTTTATTAAAGGATTCATGAGTCAGGCAGCCCCCCATCTACCAAGTAGAAAGGCACTCCCCAGAAAGCATTTTCTGACCACAAAAGAATGAAAGACCAATAAAAAAAATATATTGGAAAATTTTCCAAGTATTTGTAAATTAATAGATTTCTACATAACCCATAGGTTAAAGAACTCATGAGGAAAATTTAAAAACACATGGAACTGAATAATAAAAATACATTATCTAGATCCTCAGGGGCACGTGCACCCGAATGTTTATAGCAGCAATGTCCACAATAGCCAAACTATGGAAAGAACCTAGATGTCCATCAACAGATGAATGGATAAAGAAGATGTGGTATATATATACAATGGAATATTATGCAGCTATCAAAAGAAACGAAATCTTGCCATTCGCAACGACATGGATGGAACTGGAGGGTATTATGCTGAGCGAAATAAGTCAATCAGAGAAAGACAATTATCATATGATCTCTCTGATATGAGGAACTTGAGGGGCAGGGTGGGGGGTTGTGGGGGGTAGGGAGGGAAAAATAATGAAACAAGATGGGATGGGGAAGGAGACAAACCATAAGAGACTTCTAATCTCATAAAACAAACTGAGGGTTACTGGGGGGTGGGAGGGTAGGGATAGGGTGGATGGGTTATGGACATTGGGGAGGGTTTGTGCTTTGGTGAATGCTGTGAAAGATGTAAGCCTGATGATTCACAGATCTGTACCCCTGGGGCAAAGAATAAAAAATAAAAAAAATTTTTTTTAAATACATTATCTAATTATGCAGGGTGGAACTAAGGATGCTTAGAAATTTACATCTTTTAAGTGCTTGTGTTAGAAAAGAATAAAGATTTAATAATCATGTTCTAAATTAGCTTCCACCTAAGAAGCTAGGGGAAAAAAACAAATTTAAACTGAGAGACCAAGGAAAAAAAAAGGCAAAACCAATGTAAATAAAAGCTTGTTCTTTGAAAAGAACCCCTAGCTAGACTGGTCAAGAAAAGAAGAAAGAAGACACAAATTGCCAACATCAGAATTGAAAGAGAGGACAATACTACAGATATTTCAAACATTAATTGCATATTAATGTAATAGTGCAATTCTATGCCAATAAATTTGACAACTTAAATGAAATAGATGAAATTTCTTGCAACATGCAGATTATCAACAGACAGAAAATTTATCAACAGAAAGTCTGAATAATCCTCTAATTCAGAATTTTTTTTTAAGATTTTATTTGAGTGAGAGAGCGCACATGCAGGGGAAGGGGCTGAGGGAGATGGAGAGAAAGAATCTCAGGCACACTCCCCACTGAGCAAGCAGGGTGCTGGACCCCCGGAACAGGGGTTTGATCCCACAACCCTGAGATCATGTGACTTGAGCCAAAATCAAGAATAAGAAGCTTAACCAACTGAGCCATGCAGATGCCCCTAATTCAGAAATTTTAATTCAAAAATCTAAAGGCTTTCACAAGGAAAACTCCAGACCCAGATGGCTTCCCTAGTGAATTCTTCAAACATCTAAAAAAAGACACAGTATCAGTCTTTCACAAACTCTTTTAGGAAAAAGAAGAAGAGGCAAAACTTTCTAACATATTTAATAAGGCCGTAATAATCCCAACACCAAAGCAAGGCAAGGAGACCACAAGAAAAAGAAAAAGGTGTACTAATATCATTTGTTTATATAGATGCAAATATTATTAATAAAGTATAAGCAGGTCAAATCCAGCAAAATATAAAACGTTAAACAGCAGTACAAATGGAGTTTGTTTCAGGAGTGCAAGGTTGGTTTAGTATTCTAAAAATCAATGTAACTCACTACACTAACATACTAAAAAATGACTAATTTCAATAGATGTAAAAAAGCATCTTTGCATGATAAAATACCCATTTGTGGGAGAGTGGAGGGGGACACCTCTCAACAAACTAGGCTTGAAGGAAACTTCTTCAAACCTAATGAAACTCATCTACAAAACCCTATAGCTAATGATAAAGGACTGATTTTTTTTCCTGTACAACTGGAAATAAAGCAAGGATGTACACTCTCATTATTTTTATTCACCATTTTACTAGAAGTCCTAACAATTGCAATAATGCAGCAAAGTGGGGGGGAAAAGGTATCCAAATTGGAAAGGAAAAATAAAACAGCTTCTACTCACACATGATATGACAATATACACAGGAAATCCCCCAAAATAAATAATAAAGAAGCTGAAACTAAAAAGTGGGTTCTGCAAGGGTATAGGATAAAAGATCAGTATTTTTTATAAAGACCTTAATATATTTTTTTTAATTTCAAGTAAGCTCCATGCCCAGCATGGAGCTTGAACCCACAACCCTGAGATCAAGAGTTGCATGCTCTACCAACTGAGCCAGCCCTAGATCAGTATTTTTATGAAGTCAAATTTCTATGACAAATGCAAAGTTAATCTTTTTAAAAATACCATTCATCTTAACATGAAATATTTAAAGATAAATTTAACAATATATGTGCAAGACTATTATCCCAAATACTAGAAAACAGTGAGAGAAAATAAGGAAGACCTAAAAGAAATGGAGATACATATTGTGTTCACAGATTTGTACACTCAATCAATATTATTGTGATACTGATTTTTCTCAAACTGATCTATAGATCCAACACAATCCCAATCAAAATCCCAGCAAGTGTTCTTGTAGAAATTAACAAACATATTTAAAAATTTATAATATAGCTAAGACAATTTTGAAAAAAAAAAGTGGAAGATACAGCATGTTGTGTGTACACACACACACACACACACACACACACACACACACCCCTAAACCAAGGGAACAGAATAGAGAATGCAGAAATAAATCCACACATACATGGCCATTGATAGTCAACAAAGGCACTATGGTAATTTAATGGAAAGAAGCCTTATCAACAAACAGCACCAGAACAAATAAATGAATCTTGATATTACCTCATATCACTCACTAAAATTAATTCAAAATGACCACAACCCTATGTGTAAAAGCTAAACTATAAAACCTCCAAAAGTAAACATAGGACAAAAAAATATTCACTGCTCCATGTAAGGCAAAGATTATCAGGCCACAAAAAGAATGCAAAATTGACAATTTTAGAAAGCTGACAAGCAGTACTTTATCAAAATTAAACCTTCTGCTCTTTGAAAGACAACATTAAGGAAATAAAAATAAAGCCACATACTAGTAGAAAATATTCAAAATACATTAATGAAAATGAAAATTTTACCTAGAACACATGCATTATCTCTTACAGCTCAGGGGACACCTGGGCGGCTGAGTCAGTTAAGTGTCTGCCTTCAGCTCAGGTCCCGATCCCAGGGTCCTGGGATGGAGCCCCACATTAGGTTCCTTGCTTATTGGGGACCCTGCTTCTCCCTCTACCTGCTGCTCCCCCTGCTTGTGTGCATGTGCTCTCTTTCTCTCTCTCTGACAAATAAATCTTTAAAAACAACAAAAATCTTACAGTTCAGTAGTAAGAAGGAAAAAAAACAATTAAAAATGGGCGAAAGATCTGAACAAACATTTCACCAAAAAAGACAAATGAATACCCACTAAGCAAATGAAAACTGTTTAAAACCATTACTCATCAGGGAAATGCAAAATAAAACTGTGATAAAATGCCAGTATATAACCACTAGAATGACTAAACTTAAAAAGGCTAACAACACAAAGTATGTAAAATATAGAGAAACTGCAACTCTCATTGTCAGTGGGACTGTGAAATCCTATTACTTTGGAAAACAGCTTCAGTTTCTTATAAGGTAAAACACACACTTACCATATGACCCAGAAATCTCATTCCTCGGTATTTATCCAAGAAAAATAGAAATATATGTCCACACAAAGGCTTTTACTCAAATGCACAGAGTAGCTATATTCACAATAGCTCCAAACTGAAAACAACCAAAATGTCCATGCAAGGTGAATGGAGAGACTGGTCTAGACATATAATGGAACACTAGGCAACACTAAAAACTAGGCAAAGCTAAAAACAAACCACTCAACAGATACAAACACGGATGAATCGCAAAAACATTTTGGTGAGGGGGTAAAAAAAAGCCAGACACTAGTATCACTTAATATCTGATACTAGAATTGAAAAAAGGAGATACTACTAAGGCCTTAAAAAGTAGATTTTTAAACACATAAATAGATAATAAGTCACAAGAAACCATATCTTTAAGTCAGTAAAACTTCACAGAAGCAAGCATTTAAGGAAGAAAGGGATTTTAAGCACACATGAAACTAGGGACTATTCCAATTAGAGGAGCTAAGAAAGATGACACAAACTTGAGTAGGTGTGAACAAAAAGAGCAAAGCAGAATGTAGGATGGACAGATGGGCAGAACACAATTATGCACTACCTTGAAAATACACAAGCATTTGAATTTAGTAAGACAAAAAATGCAAAGAGAAAGGCAACACTCTCCTCTCAAATGGGATAATGCACAATTCTAGCCTCAGTGCTAATAATGTTAAAAAGCTGGATTCATATACAATCCCCACTAAAACACAACCTATTACATTCTTAGCTAGTATACTAAGAAAATAGCATTGTGTCATAATGTAATAGTATTCTAATGCCAAGAAATGCCCATTTTCCCTCATGTCCTTCCACCTTCATCTAGATCTCCCAAACTACCCATGAGAACCAAAATACCTCTTCATGCAGCTTGTTCTTTTTAAAAAGTAAAGAAGAAAACAGCCTGAGAAATAATACACCATACAATTCACCCACTTAAAGTATACACTTGAATGTTTTATATTCAAAGGAAACGTGCAACCAGTACCACAATCTAATTCCAGAACATTTTCATCATCCTAAAAGAAACCCAGTACTCATTAATAGTCACTACCCATTCCTCATCTCCACTCACACCTGGAGTATCTTCTTTGTCTCTATAGATTTGCCTATTTCATACACTTTGCATAAATTAAACCATAAAACATATGGGGTTTTGTTGGCTTACTTATTTCACACAACAATATTTTCAAGATCCTTCCACTTTGTACCATGTATCCTATGCCATTCCTTTTTATTGCCAAATAATATTCTATGGTATGGAAATACCACATTTTATTGATTCAATCAACAGTTGATGGACATTTGGGTTATTTCTACTTTTTACCTATTGTAATACTATGAACACCGGTATACAAGTTTGAGTGGACATATGTGTTCATTTCTAGCTTTTGCCCTTATAATAAAAAAAATTAAGTGTCTTCAGATTTTTTCTTATAATCTCATTTCATTACCATATAACATCTCCCCACAGTGATACACATATCCGTTGTTATGTCACAGGTATAAATTAGGCATTTTAAGTAAATTAGTAGGATCTATTTTATTCTCCAAATAATTTACCAATCCCCTCAATCTACAATCAACAAGACTGACAGTTTCATAATACTTAATATTTATTACAAGTTCTGATGATGCTGTTATTCTTCAAGTGGAGGATATGACCCCTGAAATGCTGAAAGTTCCATTTATTCTACCCCTCAACCTGCCTATAAGGGCTAATACTGCCTGTATTCCTTCTCAGGCATATAGTTACAGAAACAAATAGTCTCAACTACCCAAACTCCAATAACAAGAAGCACATTTTGTCCACACACCAAAACAATAACAAAAAAAGTTTGAAGATGGGCACACTTCAAAATGTGACACTAAGCACTTAACATAATAGCCAAACATACATCATTTTGGTTAAAGAGTCTGGTAAACTGGCAAAGTGTGTCAAACAGATGTTCATATTAATAAGGATGTTGGCCAGAATCTAGAAAAGCTTGGACACTGTATTCATAATATTCTGCAACTTCCTATAGTTTTGAACTGGAAGAGGCCTTAGAAAGGCCTTTTTAGGGACACAAATTCTAAAGCTTATAGAAATGAAATTGAATCCTGTAGTAAAATCCAGACTACCAATCTAATCCACTAAAATAGGGTTCTACCTATTTAAAACAACAAAAAGACATGAACAAATGGAAAAGAAATCCAGAAGAAAAGGGTGAAATACATAAAGTGGATTATGAGATACAAACTTCCAGTTACAAAATAAATAAGTCACAGAGATGAAAAGTACAGCATAGGGAATGAGATATCAAAAAGATGGTAATAACATTGGTGACAGACGGGGGCGACATTTATCACAGTGAACACTGAGTAATGTATAGAATTGTTGAACCATTATATTGCACATCTGATGTGCACTGTATGTGAATTATGTGAATTATATTTCAAATAAATAAATAAAGTTTCCAGTGAAGGAAGGAAGGAGGGAGGGAGGGATGGAGGGAGGGAGGGAGAGAAATCTGAAAGGTCTTAAAGTTATCTCGGAAGATAGATACATAACTTATGACTTCCCTTGCAAGTTATGTGATACTTCTACAGTGCCTGAATCTGATACCTCTTTCTTAAGTGAAAGAGAACTGGGAGAAGTTGCAACTACTGCCCTAAGAACGGCACATTATCTACTACCTGTTATATCTACAATATATCCTAGGACAGTTGTGGCAATTATAAATTACTCTAACACTTTACTTCTCTGCTAAGTAGATCCATGGTTGCACATGTGCCAAAATTTCATCTCACAGCAGAAGAAAGGTTAAGAAATACTGAGCTAGATCAGCAGGGGTAAAGATGTTTTAAAGTCATCTTTTCAGAACCTTATTAGCTCAGTCCAAACCCTAGATTTTTGCACTTTAAAGTCATTGAGAGAGAGCAATATAAAGACTCATTTACATTTACCAAGAAGAACTAACACAAGCATAAATGCCTCAAATGCAGTGTACATGGGTCTACTGCCTTTAGTATAAGGTCAAACATGGTAACTACGATCAGACAGACACAATTACTGGATTTCAAAAGAAAAAACTTCTAATTGGAAGGAATCCATTTTTTATGGAAAGCAGAGCATTTAGTCTGGCCTGGGAAAGGAGACTAAGAAGTGGGATACAGAGAATGAGAAAAGGATAATCTATCTTTATTCATGCCTTCCACATGCCCTTCAAATAATGAAATTAAAGAATGAGCCTAGCACTGTGCTTTTTAAAAAGTGGTGCTGGAGTATCCTTTAAGGAACTAAGTTATATTAATAAGAAAGGACATACACACCATCTTCATGTATGGGCACTATGAAGGAAGGCACGGGTCATTTCCAAGCCTAAAAACTTTCAACAGCTCTTCCTTACCTGAAGAACAAAACCCAAACTACTCAACTCAAGGTGTTCTACAATCTGGCCTCAAGCTCTCTTTCCCACTTCAGTCTGAAAAGCCCTCCAATCTAGCCAAACTGTGTCCATTACATACTTCTCACTTTGCTGTCTTAGTTCCTTTGCTCCAACTATATAGCCTCTTGGTGGAATACCTTCAGCGTCTCGGACAATTAAGTTGATATTCAACTCAAATACCAATTCCTTCATGAAGCAACCGCCTTATCACTTCTGAACTCTCCTTCCCTGAGCTCCCCTAATCTGTTCATTATGACTAAGATTTACACATTACTTGGTAATTAGTATCACACAGTAATTAACAAGAATTTCACCCTCCCTAAGCCATTACCTCATAGAAGCAAGAGCTATATCTCACAGGTGTTTTTATTTCAGAACTAATAATATAAAAACAATAGTAAAAGCACTGAGAATAGATAAGGGATAGTTCAAAAGAGGGAGTGAGGGAGCAGAGCCATGGACACTGCTTTTGGGGCTACCATATTTACCAGTCGAAAGAAAAATGTGAGGGCAATAAAAAGAAAATGTATAAATAGCCTCTTAAGTCATTATTTAAGACTTTTGGAAACTATGGAAACAGAAATGAAAGCTTACAAATGAGGATCCAAAGACACTAGGGACAGGTACTGATTAACTTTTACACACCATTAGAAAGAGGTAGAGAATTCCAAAGATATACCGTTGATAGCAAAAAATTTTAATTTATATTATGAAAGATTTCTGATGTTTGAAGTCAATATACCTTTCTATCCTGGTTGATAATTTTATTTTTAAAAATGTATAGTGACTAGTTTAAATAAGTCAACTTCTAATCCAACAAACCTGAAACACTGACAAAAAACTTGTTAATTCTACGGAAAGACATATTTAAGACAATAAATACTTTAAATGACTAAATTCTAGAACCAAGCATAAAGAACTTCCACACATAATTCCAACTTCATGTTAAATTTCTCACGTTAACAAGACAGATAAAAAGGCTAAAAGAGGGCGCCTGGGTGGCTCAGTGGGTTAAAGCCGCTGCCTTCGGCTCAGGTCATGATCCCAGGGTCCTGGGATCGAGGCCCACATCGGGCTCTCTGCTCGGCAGGGAGCCTGCTTCCTCCTCTCTCTCTGCCTGCCTCTCTGCCTACTTGTGATCTGATCTCTCTCTGTGTGTCAAATAAATAAATAAAATCTTTAAAAAAAAAAAAAAGGCTAAAAGAACCAATTAACTTTAGCTACAGTAAACAGCTTTAGTGCCATCTAATTAAACATAATAATGAGTGTGTAGCCAAGGAATAACGCCACACCTACTATTCATTATAATCAAGAAAACTGTCAAGATCATAAAACGGAGAAAACTAAAAGAGAGTAGAAAAGGAATGAAAAGAGGTACATGTAGTTCAATTTCAAAGAAATTAACATCTATCAGATCAATTCCCAAGTTTAAAAGTTACCTTTTTCAAAAAGTTCACATACTACATTGCTATTGGAACAAACAAGTACCAAGAAGCCCTTGGCTAAAATAGGTCTATAACTCATTCATGTTATAATAAAACCAAGGCATTTCCCACATACAGTCTAGGAAAAAACTTTAGAATTAATAATTTTGCTTTACAAAAAAAAAAATACCTTAAGACTTTTGCAATGACCCAGAAACTGTACTTGCATGCTAGAAGAATGAAGTAAGAGTATTTAAATTTAAGTAATTTCTCCTACAAGGTATTTTCTGGAGTCTCCAAGCTCCCCATGGAAGCTGACTGCCTATTTCTCTTCCTAACTAAAGGCTTTGTAATTCTGGATTCCTGCTCCCTTCCTCTAAAAGTAGAGACTTCAGTAAGGACAATCGTGATGGTATATATTTAAGTAACTCTGAAAATATTCCCCCAAACCATATGAAAAAACAAGACAGGAAAAGGAAATTCTACACAAAACCATGCTTTCAGCATAGCCTTGAAGATAAAGAATGCTGATACTGCAAAACAAACATGAGTGAAAACAGAAAAATCACCAAATCCTAGCACTTGATCTCTCAGGCTATCACTCCACCCCTACTAGAACACAGACCTGGTGGCAAGAAGGCTAGCAAAGGAGCACCAGGGTCACTGCAAAATGACCATTGCAAAATGTCATTGCAAAATGACAATGAAAACTATGAAACCCACCCAAAATCTGAATATACTAGAAAAGTAGGCAGATCAGAACACTGATGCTAGGTAAGAAAGTTCAAAGTTCTGGTGATTTAAAGAACAGGTGCCATTTAAGGCACTCGCTGCCACATGAAGGGGCACAACTTTGAAACACATAGCTTCTGGGGGAGACAATGGGCAAAAAGGAAGGGAAGAGTGTCCTTCTGCAACTGGATAGTAAAGGGAAAAAGAAAAAGGATAAAATTTAGGGTCTTGAAAAACCAAAGAGAATTATAAAACTGGAAGTCTCACTACCCTTCTCCAACCATTAAAACCAAAACCACCGAACAGGACTGTTCTGTACTGACAGAAGAGGGCACCATTAAACTAGGAATACTGTAAAACACCCCAATACCATAAAAATGAACAAAAGAAAAGTGAAATCCAGAAAATCAGGAAACCGAATTTGACACATACCAACTGAGGAAAAACCCCTGACCAAAAATAACTTCCAACAACCTCAACAACAAAGCAGGAAAAAAGGTGAGTCAATACACCAAACAGAATTAAAGATATTCAGACAAGCATTTAAGGATACAAAAACCACTTTGAATCAGAAATTAAAAAACTAAAAACAAAAATGGACAAAATACAAAGAGAAATTTTAAAAGGTGAATGAACTTTTAAAAAAGAAATGGAAGAAATAAAAAATTATTACAGAAATGCAGAATAAATTGCAAGGAATCCAAGAGAATTGACTCAAATGAAAATGAGCTACCACAGCCTACCACAAGAATTATGAGCCACATCCATCCACATTTGGTGTTATTTTTTCATCTGATTTCAGATAACTGTCTGTCTACCACTTTACAACCACTCAAAAGCCACAACACTCCCAACACTCACATAAGGAAACTTCATCTCTTTTCCATAGTAAAGTGCCATCTTTACTCTGCATTACTTAAACATTCAACATGTCTAAAACTATGCTGTTATTTTAAATTTATTAGGTCCCTCTTTTTAATGTGTCACTGACAAAGTTTTTGAGTATTATTCCCCTAACTCCCATGAACCCTATGGTTTTTACTGGATGACTTTGCATAGCATTAGATTTTTAGGAACATGTATACTGTGTCATAGGAACTGACTGTAGAAGTATATGTGTGGGTTACTAATTCGTGCATATACTTCTTAGCTCTGCTGAAAGGCAGACAATGACACCCCAATAGCAATGAACATACCTAGCACCCAGACCTCAGATTCTAAATGTCATCTTCCAGTAAAAGGAGTCAGGGCTCTTTGGGAAAGAGGATAATTCCAGAGCTGGGACAGGTAAAATATAAATGAACCTGGAGTTTCCTGTTAGTACCAGAAAGTAGGGAAGTTCTTGAAAAAAAGACGAAGATATGTCAAAAGGACACAAGAGTCAAAAAGAAGGGGCTTTCAATGGCTAAAGCTGGAAAATCTGAGCAATAAAATAAATAACAACAGCATCAAATTATAACCTACAAAATAAATACCTTTGAATCTATATTGACGTAAATAACTGAAAGAATAAATGAGAGAGAGAAGACAGCTCTTTAAAACAGAGGCATTTTAATTGGTAAATGAGAAGGAACAAAAAAACCCTACAAAATTGCTATTAGGTAACTATTACAGTAATACAGGTACCCCCCCACTTTCTTAAAAGTTCACATTAAGCAACTTCACTTTCATTATGAAAGACCCACAGTAGGACCTATTTTCTAACTGAAAGAAATATGGAAACGATTTTTACTTTTAAGAAAATAGGGCAAAAAGAGGGAGGGGGGAAAGGGAAGAGAAGGGGCAGAAATAGCATTCAGCTCTTCTTATTTTGCAATGAGCCATTACAGAGGCAGCACACACCCTGAGCAGCACCACCAAGCTCCCTCCCTGGTAACTACACAGCACCTCAATGTAATCTCAAGCTGCCATAGCTTTGACTTTTGTTTGTGAGCATCTGTGCTTTATCTCAGTTTAGTGTGTGCATCCAATAACGTGATGTGTCATAAGGTATCAGAAAAGCCTAAAGAGATTATTTTTTAGTCAAAAACCTCAAAAATTTTCCACATAAATTAATGGTAATGGCTTCTTTACACCAGTTCAGCTCTCGGAAGGTTTCACAGGAACACTGTACCATCAGATAGTGGGGAAATCTGGAATTGTTGCAGGTTCCACCCATGAATGCTAAAAACAAGTCAAAGTTTAAGAAGAAACAGGAAATTAACATACTCTCAAAGTATCTCCAAAATATTTATCATTTCAAAGAGAAAAACTGTGACTTTACAATGGAGAAACCAGCAGAGACCACTTTAATTAAATACTCAAGATTAACATCACCAGTAATAAGACACTGACATCATGTATCCCTGATATAAAATGTACCTCTTGATATGCTACCATTACTTCAGGGGTGTTATTGCCAAAAATGCAAATTCCAAGTTAATCATAAGAAAGCATCAGAGAAATTCAAATTGGAAGACATTCTACAAAATAATGACCAGTACTCCTCAAAAGGATCCAGGTCAGAAGGACAAAAAAAGAATGAATTAATATCATAGATGTGAGGAGACTATACAACAAATAAGTGCAATGTGGGATCCTGGCCTGGATCCTAGAACCAAAAAAACCAAAACAAACAAACAAAAAAATCATTAGGAAAAAAACCTGATGAAACGCAAATAAGATATTTAGTTTATAGTATGGTAATATCAATTTCCAGGTTTTGATTATTATACCACACGGTGGTCTAACACTAGGGGAACAATCTATATTATTTTTGCAACTTTTCTCTAACATTATTCCACAATAATTTTTTTAGTGAACTATAAAAAAAAGAATATTCACAAAATGATTAGTTTAGTTTTTACAAAAATTCACTAAGTAAATTATGATAATTCCCATGGCAATTCAAAATATAATTCATCAATGACATGGCATCATTTTGTTCCAACATTAATATACAACTCATTATATTGAAAGAACAGATAAATGCTGCAATGTGATTATTTGTTGAGACGTAAACTGCATAAGGATATGGAAATTTGATGTCGTTTTATAAAGCTTTAAAACATGAAAACCACTGTATGTTATTTAGCAATATATATGGATATATGCTCTTTAAAAAATAAATGAGTAGGAAAGATACATCCTTATTTAAGATAATGACTGCCACTGCAGAAGAAAAAAGGGCAAGAGGATTGAGAAAGATCTGTGACATTCATCCTGCTAGTATTCACTACATTATTCACTCTAATTTTTGTATGCCAGTTATGTTTCATAATTTTTAGCCACTACTGAGAACCACTGACATTTTTAGCTATCTGGGGCAACAGTCTCTCGCTTTGTTTACAAAAAAATACAAAAAAAAAAAAAGTTTTCATTGTTGTGGGGTTTGTTTGGTTTAACAAGACAATCTTACTAAGACAACCATATTTGAAATTTTTCATTTCTATTTTCCAAACCAAACAATGAAAACCTTAAGATCATCTAAAATAGGGTCCTCTGCCTTAGAACAGACATATCCTTGGGCTATTTTTATAGCTGTATACACAAATCCTCTGTTTCGAGATCACTTCATACCTTCACTTCCACAGCCAAATCCCAAGGCCCTGTCATTACCAGAAGTCCCCACTTCTGACTGCACCTCTTTATCCTTCCAGGCACTCTCTCAGGAGTATACTCATCCTAGTCTCCTCATGCCTGCTCTTTCTCCTGTGTTTCTTATTTCAGTAAACTACCCATTCATTCCTTCAGCTGTCCTAGCCATAAACCTAGTCATCACTCTTAATTTTCTTCCACCTTCCATATGCCCTCTACCACTGAATGCTTTCATTCTACCTCTTATATATTTCTCAAATCCTCCTATTTCTTCCATCCTCATCCTACACCATAGTCCAAGCCACCTTACCACTTTTAACTAATTTGCTGTAATACCCTCCTAATTATTCTTCCTGCCTACCACTTTTAACTCTCTCCAAAGAATTCTCCACAGTACAATCAGTATTATCTTTTTAATTAATTTCCTCCCAGTGTTAAGATACTTCGATTTTCCCCTAGGATAAAGTTCAAATTCCTTAACACAGCTTAAGGGCTCTTCATAATCTGGTCCCAATTTATGTCTTCAGTCCCATCTTTCACTACTCCTATGGTACCTGCATGATCCATCCATACTGTACTCAGTTTCTCCAAGCAATCCAAACTCTCTAAGTGTATCTCCTGTCCTTAACAAAGGTCTGGTAATCTACCCACCCTCTTCACAAGGCTAAGTCCTCTTGAGGTTTCAAACTAAACTAAAGGTGTCACTTCTCTGGGATAAATTTTCCTGGCCTCCCTGAAACTGGGTTAATCGCCTTCTATATGCTCCTATAGCACTCTGCATGGTACACATCAAGTATGTAGCAAAGTGGATGATAAATACATATATGTCCACACTCTCATCTGACTATGAACACCAAGCCTGTTCACTATATTCCTACCCATGGACTGAATGAATAAAGTAATAAATTATTTGGTAAAATAAATTACCAAAGTAACGCAATACTTACAAAGATAACTCTTGGCCCAGGCGCACAATACTCATTCCACTGTACTTTGTGGCACTTAATTTTATGTTCGTAAACAATTCAGTGTTAATTAGGTATAAGGCATGTAACACAGAGTTTAAAAGGATCTAGATATCATCTCATTTTATAATTAAAAAGATCCCCAGAAAGGTTATTAGCACTGAAGAACAAAACACTGTTAAACAGCAATGCCAACATTAGGTGTTTTGATGTACTTTAATTACATATTTTAATCTCAAGGAATTAAGTTTTTAAAATTTTTAAATTTAAAACTTTAAAGTTTTTCATTTCTTCTAAGATAGCAATGTTATTAAAAACAGAACAAGTGAATCACCAATTCACTTAAAAGTTTCCACAAAATTACCTAGAATGTTATAACAAATGTAAGAATATTTAATTATGGTGTAAGAGTAATAAAGATAATACTGAGTCATTATTATAATTATATATTATAAGCAACACATGGGTATCAACTGTATTCAAGGTACTGGGGAACACATTCACTGAATATACAAAGAGATACAAAACAGGATTCCTAACTCCCAAGAAGCACACAATATGTTTAGGAAAAAAGAACCAACCATTATAGAATTAAATAGAAAAATTAGGTAAAAGGACTCACTTAAATTATTAACACTTTCAAAGGAAAAGACTTTCTTCTAAGGAGTTTCAGTAATGTAAAGAGAAATCTACTGCCTGAGAAATCAGCAGAAACTCGGTATTCCTTAGGTTGGTCAGCTGACAAGGCTCTAAAACAATGAGAGCCCACTATCAAGGAGCATACCAATGGCCCAGTTCTTGGTTTCTAAATAGTCTTAGTAAGAGAAACCAGGACTCCTTGTAGAAATGGCTGATTCTATGACAGCAGCAGGAAAAGCAGATGATGAGCCTGGAATGTATTATTGTCCCAAAAGTGAGAAAGTACTCCAAACATGACAGAAACATGTCAAAGTAATCAATGAGTAAAGTGAAGGATTTCTTACTGACCAAATCGGAGTTAACCTGGAACCATTAGTAATCAAGTATAATCTGCTTAATAAAAGAGAATCTATGAATTTATATTAAGTAAGCAAATGAGAAGTAAAAGCTCTTCTTTACAACAGACTGCCAACTATGAAATGCCAAAGAATAGCTAGACAAACACCATTTTGGAACCACTGTGTAATAATGGACTCAGGCAAGAATCAGCAATGAATGCTAAAACCATTATGTGAACATTTTGGGGAGGACAGAGTATTTACACAGTATGAAAGTGCCTCCCCACAGATTATTCAATAATAACAATGAGGACAATGATAACTTTTATATGGAGAAAACTGGCAGGCAAACCTTAACTAAGTGATCCAAGTAAACACCACCAACAAAGGATCAAACTGACATCATACTGCCCCCTGATGTGCTGCATTGAGGGATATATCACCACTTAATTTGGTTGTCCTGCCAGAAATGCACAACCTGAATCTAACAACAATGAAGCAATATGACAAACTCAAACTGATGGACATCCTACAAAACAAAGGGCCTATACTCTTCAAAACTATTAATGTCAGGAAAATGAGAAAAAGTTGAAGGACTGTTTTAGATTAAAGGAAATAGAAGATATGAAAACTAGAATGCAATAGATAATACTATATTAGAAAACATTCTATTAAGGGATATTATTGGCACAACCGAAGAAATTTCAACATAAACTATATACTAAATCATAGTACCAATATTAAATTTCTTGAATCCATCATACTGTAGTTATATAAGATCATGTCTTTGTTCTTAGGAGATACCAACTGAAGCATTTAAGGGTCAAGGATCATGATGTGTGCAACGTACTTCCAAATGGTTCAGTAACAAAAATAATAATAATAATAGGAAGAGGAAAAAAAGGGAAAGGGGGGGAGAAGAGGAAGGAGAGAAGGAAAAAGAGACCAATAGAGTGAATTCTTGCTATTACAATAAATGTTGAGTTCAATGGCATTATATAACATGCTTAATATGTGGTTTCCTTGTTAGCAAAGTACACAGTGCATTAATGCAGCATTTCCATCTATCCCTTGTACGTATCTAGAATGTTTTGCCTCAAATGATTTGCCTCTGATTTTAACTGAATAAACTTGCATCTTTGGCATACTCCAGAAGATGTAGTCAAGGAGCTTCAAACTATAAATAAAACGAAATAGTAATATCTATTTTCAGACTTTGGGGCCACTCTGCAGATACAAAAAAATGATAAACCAATTGTGCTAAACATTAACAGTGTATACAGGTGACCAATATATGAGAGTTCACTGTACTTTCCTGTTTTTTCCAAAAACAAAATGTTTAAAAACAAAAAAAACCTGTCAATGATGAAATGTTACTTTGGGGAACAGAGCCATTTGTGAAAAAATCTTAACTCCCAGATTCTTTTCTCCTTTTCCCTTCATAATCCATACCAAATTAAGTTTAACACGATTATGATAAAGATTTTCAGTATTACGATAAGCATTTTGCTAAATTAGTCGTCAAATCTTTAAAAAGCCCATTTGCAAGTCAGCTGTGCAGAATGCAGAATGATTTTCACTATTACAAATAGTGGTTAAGTTTCTAATGTTGGCCACAAAAGCTCTTTGATAAATCTTCATTAGCAATACAGTTGAACTGGTCTTGTATTTCATGTACACTGTGTTAAATTGCACATCCCCCTAGCCTTTCTGAAATAAGGTGAAAGGATAAGCTGAAGGGAGGGAATGTTGGTTAGTAAGGAATAACCAGTGACCAATTATAATTTCTAACACTATTTTTCCTAGGTTGTCCATTTCAAATTGGAAATATAGCCCTCAGACAAGATGGCTACTCACTGCCCAGGAAGGAAGCAAAACGGAATCTCAGGAAATGCCACTGGGGCTAAACAGCTCTGACATTCCTGCCCCGACCCAGAATGCTGACAACATGTTAATATGTATAGAAAATGCATAAGGCAGTATTTTATAGTCTATAAAGTACCTTTATAATTTTTAAAGTGTGATTTGGATAAACTGATTTGTTTGGTCATTTTATTTGATCAGGACATCTTCCACTCAACATTTACTGAGCATTCACTATGCACCATGATAGACTCGTACGTACTGAGCATATACAAAGAATAAAACAGTCTTTGACACAGGAACTCTGAAGAGCTGAAGAAAATGACATCAATTACAATTCGTTAAATATTCTGAAAAGGGAGTTACTCTTTGAATAGTGTCTGTATCAAGAGCAAGGGAGACAAATTTTGTCTAGAGACTAAAATTGGTATGATACATGACACCTGAGCTACAATTTAAAGGTAAGAGCATTCCAGTCTCTGGCAAAAACATGAACAAAGATACAGAAGCACTAATTCAAACATTTCTGTCTTCCAGCTGTCAGGCAGTGGGCTAATACCCGGGGAGACAGTTATCAACAAGACAGACAAGGCCTCTGCCTTCATGGAGTTTACATTCAGGTAACGGGAAAAGACAATAAATAAGCTGTAACTAAACAAATAACGTGTACAAATTACGGTAAGTGTCCTGAAGGAGAGAAGATGCACAAGAGAGTAACGAACAAGATGTAAAGTTAAAAAGGATGGCCTGAATGACAAAGTGAGATCTGGATCAAGTTCCACAGGGTTAGGACAACCAGTCTTATGAAGAGCACCTTAACCAGGCAGTGCAAAAAGTGCAAAAGACCCTAAAATAAGAAAGGATACAGAAAGTTTAAAGAATAATAAGAGGACTTTGTGGCTGGCATACAATAAGTGTGGAGAAGAACAATGAGAAGTAGAAAGATTATTCAGGGCCATTCAGGCCATGGAGAGAAGTACAGACTATTTCAAGAATGGGAAGTCACTAGAAGATTTTAAGCAGAGAAATAACATGATTTAGGATCTTAAAATGATCCCTAGGGCTGCTCTGTGAAGAATGAACTTCTGAGGAACAAGAAAAGAACAAGCCCTGTTAGGAAGCTACTGCAGCAATTCATACAAGAGATAATGCCTTGAAATAAAGAGGTGGCAGTGAAGACTAAGAGTGGTAGACTGGCTTAAGATAAATTCTAAAGGACAAGAGAACATGTGGATGGACTGGATTTGAGAGAAAAGAAAAAGAATCCAGAGTGGTATCTTTAAGTTTTTGGCATGAGTACTGTCATTCATTGAAGGGAGAAGGGCCAGTGAGGACAGAAGAGTTTGGGGATAGAAGGCAGGAAGAAGGTTGGGGGAGAGAAATAAATAGCTATATTTCAGTCATACGGCTAATATTATGTTTGAGATTCCAACTAGATTTCCAAGTGGATACTGAGCTCAGGAAAATTCTGGACTAAAAAAATAAAAGTGGGAGTCATCAGCCTGAAAATACATGGCATTTTCAGGGAAGAGCAAACAGCTGGCCTTAACTGGGTCACAGAAACTGAAGGGTAGTGGCTGACAATGAGCCTGAAGAGATCAGAGAGAATCATATAAAGTGAACCATGACTAATAACTACAGCAGCAGCAACGGTGATGGTAATAGTAGTGGGGGAAAATTACTGTATTTTAGGTACCAAGCACTGTGCTAAAGGCTTTAAAACATACATCTCATTTAATCTTCTCAACAACTCTATGAAAAAGATAATATTATAATCACTATTTTTATACACCAAGACTCAAGAAGACTGAGAAACTGCCAAAGAACACAAAGTACCAGAGTGGGTATTCTAGCTTAGGCAATATTGATTTTAGAGGCTAATCTCTTATCCCTTAAATTACTGCCTCTCTACTGATTTTATGTCTTCAATGTTTTCCTTGAAAGAATGACATTTACATGTGAATTTTAGAAATATAATTCCAGTCTCCATGTAAAAGGTGAATTTCTAGGGGATAAGAGGTGAGGCAAGCAAACACAGATTTAGTCAATGCAAGAGCCAACCGTTACAAGTTATTTCACCAGGTTAAATGAAGAGTATCTCTTTGCTCCAACAGTCACAAATCATACCTCAAACTAATCCAAGTCAACATGTATAGCATGCTGCTTGTAACAAAAATAACCTGGTAACAAAGTCTAGCTTATGCAGTATACATTTATCATCTACTACCAAAATATTTCTCAAAACATACCTTTACTGATGGCTGAATTCTTTTTTAAGTTCATAAAGTTTGTATTTTTGTATAAGGAAGAAAATAAAAGTAGTACTGACTCAAGACAACCATAAAAAGATGTGCCTTCATTGATATTTATTAAAAGTCTGATTAACTAGTGTCTGTTTTTCACTCAGGTTAACAATTCATCTGGCTTTCAGCATCAACAATTATTAAACTGATGAAGTAAATTACCTCCTGTCATACACCAATGTTCAAATATTTGGTATTTTATTCACCTTACAAACCAGCTAATTTTTTTCTTAACTCGTAAGCTTGTGATTTCATCAAGTGATTACTAAGACAACTCAATATTAAATATTAGGTTTAGTAAATATCAATTAAGTTTAATAAATATAAGTTATTAAAATCAGTAAATAAACATCTGTATAAAAACACAGTATTTATTAAACAAGTGTCAACATATATTCTATGCATGAGACTAATAAATGGGTTTATACTCTTTATAATAAACTGGACACAGAGTCCATTATAGATTACACAGATAAAGCATACACAGACAAAATCATTTCGTTCCATACAGCAGTAAAAGGACATATAAAAGCTTAAAGATCACCCACTAAAGAAGAGCTATTTTTAAAATATACCTATTCCAGACAGGCAATAAAAATATTTTTCAAACTTCAAATTTTAAATACTGTATGTTGAAGACAACTCCCACAGATAATTCCTAAAAGACATATTTCACTGAAGACTATGGAAAATACTTATATTTAACTCTAATTTTTTTTTAACATTTGGAGAGACTTTTGGAGGTTACAATCAATGACTGCAGATCAAATACCTCATATAGAACAGCCAAGTAAACATTTTATGTATAATGTGACAATGCACGTAAAGTGCTGGGATTTTTACACTCAAAAAAATATATGAGCATTCTCCTGTATTTATATATTATATGAAGTCCTTCTGGTCACGGACACTAAACATTCAGGTACTGGGCACAGTACGTATATAGTCTTCATAGGAAATAAGGGAATATATAGAAAAATGGATATATGGAGGAAGGGATGAAGGGAGATCAGGCAATATGCATTTTTTTACATTAAGCCTCCGACAGTGTGCTAGGAACTCTCAGACCCATGATTTCATTTAATGCTAACAATTCTATGGGGCAGGTAGTGTAATTCCTTCCCATTTTATAGAAGATGTCTCATAACATCATAAGTAGCAGAGCTGGGATCTGAACCAAGATGTAATGACAAAGTCTTGCAAAAACAGCAGGACGTGTCAAAGTGTTCTTTTGCAGGAGGTTATCTAACTGAAAGACTGATTTGATTTTCCATATTTACACTTATTACTTAAATATTAGAAGGCACTCCTCAATTCATGAAAAATGTTCACAGATTTTCTTTCTAATCTAGAAAAAAGCAATACTGATCATGTTCAACCCACAAAACGGTATTTTCATTGCTCTACCACTAATAAAAAAAAAAACTTCAGCTAAACTTTGTAGCATTCATGTGTACCATGAGCATGTCTCCATAAAAGAAAAAAAAAAAGAAGTACGGTATGACTAAAAGGCAAAGTATTTGAAACTGGGAATGCCCACAGAAAATTCAAGACCATCATTATTATATGTTAGACTAAATTTCTCTGTCAGACTTATAAGCAACAAAGAAGAAAAAAAAAGGTAGCTTTCCAAAACCTGACTGACAAACATGCTACTTCCCCAAAAGAAACTGGCTTACAGTCTCCTCCTCCTAAATCAGAGCACAAATCTATTGAAAGATTTAACTAAAATATTTCAAATTTCAAAATCATGTTCTAATAAAAAACGCTTCCATAACTACTTAACCACCCTCAAAATACACTGATTTCTCTCTTGATAACCAATTAATGAGCAATGTTGCTATTGCCTGAATATTAATAAAATTAATATTAACCTGTATTGCATTCTAAAAGAAAAACACAAACCTATAATGCAATTGCTTTGAAAAATAAAACATCACCACTCGAAATAACTCAATAGATATTTCAAAGATTATTTCCGGATGCATTTACAAAAAACAATCTTTGACACACATACCCATTAAAGAAACATAGAAACTCTAAGAATTTGGAAGGAGATTATTCTCAAACTGCAATTCAACACAGTGACATTACAATTATTATTTCTGCACCCCTATGAGCTATTTTCCTTTCACTGAACACCCCCTACCTCTCATTCCCTCAAGCATTTTAAACTTTTGCTAGGAAGTAATTTAAGGAGTTAAACATAATCTTATCACCTTTGTTCCAAGAAAAACCATGGCTTTATACATAATAGTAATATGAATTAAATGAAATAGATATGCAAATAATTATGTTTAGAAAAGTCACTGTTACCTGACTGTTTTAACAAGCACGCTTCCAACAGAATTGTTAAAACTTGGGTCTGCAAAGTAAATCACTAGCTTTAGCGCTTCCCAGTGTTTTATTATAACACTATTACCACAACTTTTCGTTCACTGAGAATGAAAAGTGATTCCAGAATCAATCAGTGATCATATAGAACTAATCTTAATATTTTGTAGGACACATGTGTTCCTTATGTTTGTTATAAAGTAAAACTGGCAACCACTTTAATGAAAATACTTTTAATTTTTCTCCTAAAACAAAAGTTGCCATTCACAGGAAAAATAAAAGTAAAGACTGAACCACGCAAAAATATTCCAGAAAAAAAAAAGAACCCAAAAACGTACATACAAAAGCCACTAATAGCACAACATAGCTATTTTATCCTCACCTTATAAATTCATATTAAAATAAGTGCCATTTTTGTGTTTTCAAATAAAAAAAATTTTAAGCTATTTTGTTTACCTTTTCCACAGACTGTTCAAGTACTGCCAAGGTAACAGATTTTAAAAGTGACAACTGGAGTACTTGGCAGTTGCCAAAACAACACAGCTGGATTCTTAAAGGGAAAGTACCCTTGTGTAATGTACACCTCATTACAGCTTTGGAGAACCTTTTCTTCATATAGTAATAGATGATACGAGACACAGGGGAAACGTGCTGTGCTAAAAAAAAAAACAACTTGAGAACTTTTAGACATTTGTTTAAAAATTCTTATACCATTTGTTAGCACGTCACAGCAGGCCTTTCTAATAGCATGCTAATTGTAGTACCCAGCTTGTAAACTAAAATGCAGGTCAACACTATGCCGCACTTCTTTAATCTGCACACGGTTTCCCTATTGGACCATGACAGGGGGCTCGCTTCGTATCCCAGAAATCATACTTCAGGTCTCAATCACATTTTTATAGTTACACTTTTCACGAGGGGTGGGGGGTTGTTTTTTCTAATTGGGGGATGCTCACCTCTTTGAAACTTGTTTGCACTATCTCACCAACCAATTTAATCCTCGCTGTTCGAAGACAGAGGATATCGAACTAAAAGGCAAAGTTTGTACCACATAAAACCTTTCCTGAGAGCCAGGATCTACCGGGATGTCAGGGTAGCCAGCTGTTCCCTCTGCAGCCCTTCCTTCCCCGCTACGTCTCTCTGCACCGGAGGGCGTCCGCACCCTGCAGGTGCCCCCAGCCCAGGCTACCTCCCGGCCCGCCCCAAATACCCACCCGGCCACTGACATCTCCACACACGCGCCGAGAGTTCGGACCTAAATGTTCCGCCCGCTTCGACCAACCTTCTCCCAAAGCAGTAGTGGGGTAACTTCTTCAAGTCCAACCACAGGGCAGAACGCCCCCGGCACGAGGGGTCAATCCCTTTGGGGAGACCCGGGCGCGGAGAGCAGGAGGGAGGAAAGGGCCTTCGGGTGTTCCGCCCCGGAGAGGCTCCGGACCCCCAGGGAACTCCTTCAACTTTCAAGGAGGCGTCGTCCACCACCGCCCCCCAGCCCCAAACGCGGTGAGCGCCCAGGAAGGCTCCTAGCGCGGAGTCCGCGCGGCCGAGCCTCCCTCCGCCGGCCCGCGACACAGGTCAGACCCCGGGCCCGCCCTCGGGGCACCCCGCCCCCACCAC
>LNAC01001074.1:97513-291282 GCA_002007465.1 Ailurus styani
CGAGCCGCTGGGGCCGCGGCCAGTCTCCTTCTCCCCCCACCCCCGCCCTCCGGCCACGCCGGCCCCCCGCAGACCTCTGCTCGCCACGCACTTGCCCACGCTCTCACTGTGGTCCGGGCCGCACCTGTGCTCGCGTCTGGGCCGCCGCCTGCTCACCCTCACTGAGCAAGCACAATGGGACTCCAGTCCCTAGCGCGCCGCGGCGGCTCGGACCCGGGTCCAGAGAGTAGGACTTGCAGGGGCATGGAGTGGGCAACCCCTTTCAGCCTGGCGAGCCGAGCTCCCCGCGCCCCGCGCCCCACGCCCCACGTCCGGGTAGAGACACAAACTCCTACTTTCCAGTATTCATAATAGCGAATTACTAACTAACGGGGATAGCTATAGTATGCCTTGAGCGCCAAACTATGTGCTGAACATTTTGCACATGAGCGTTCTTGTATTCCTTACAACACCCCCGTGAAGTAGATTCACTTTCTATTCCCATTTTACAGAAGAGGAAAGAGAAGCTGAGCACTAAAGTGACCGTTCGAGGTCAAGGTCTAAGAGCAAAGTACTGAGGATTTGAACTCCCAACCACTCTGCATACTGTCTTTTGTGAAAGAGGTGCAAAGGAGATGTGCTTGGGACTGCCCTGCTGTTTTGTGGAGTTACTGGTTTTGTTGACGAAGGTCATCAGGAGGCTGAGCCATTGTTGGTCCTTGCATCATGAAACCTGCTCACCTCTGGAGAGTTTCTACAGCCACTCTGCCTACATCTGCACCCAGAAGTGCCTAGGCAATGAACACAAAGCCATATGATTATTTTCATTGGAGGATGAGAAATTCAGTACTGCAGCATTTTGAAACAAAATGATTGGGGTGGGTGAGCGGGTGAGCAGATGCACAGAGGCTGGGCAGAGGAACTGGGAAGTTACAAAGGAAGCTGGAGGCTCACAGGCTTCCTCTCTGAAGGGGCAAGGTACTGAGGAGAACCCAACACAAAAGCAGCACACAAACGCCAAACACTGGAAAATAAACCTGGAGTTCTGCTCAGAATCCCATAGTATCAGTTTTTAGAAGAGCCAGCAGGAAGGACTATAGGCAAGTTTCAAAAACACATTAAAACTTGGGTGTAAATCAGCGAGTCATGTGGAAATGTTATTTAACCTGCCAGAAACTGCAAAGGCAGCTGCATTTGACTGCTCCAGGAAAATAGAAGCCATTGATACTTTTCCTTCAAAGCCTCCGGCCTGAAGTGGAAGGGACAGTGAGCAATAGCTCCTTCATTCCCCATCTTTCTACTCTGGAAAGAGAAGAGAAGCAATGAGAACAGACTGTTCCAAAAGAGATTTTCACCTTCTTATTGCTCCATCCTGTCTCGCACCCCTCTAGAAGCTGATCCTCCTGGGGCACAGAAGACTAGCTCAGACTACCCACCCCCTACCCATTCAAATGCTATTGGCCACTCCAGAAAACCAGACAGAGAACTTGGTCATGACTCCAGCCAAAGTAGAAATTAAATAAATAAATAAATAAAACAACCACAAAGTTTGCATCACCTAATAGAGCACCTCTCTCCCTGCCACCTCCTGCATGTCAAAGCCCTTGTCTAAGAATTTCAGGGAATGGTAAGAAGGAAGGAAGGAAAGGAGGGAAAGAAAATGGAAGGAAGAGTAAGTATAAAATTACAGAGCAAAGCTATTGTAAAATACATTAGCAAAACATAATCACTATTATTTGCACCTAAAATAACAAATTTTAGAAAATCATTGCAGCTTCTATTCAGGTCTCAAAAGCAAGTATGTGAAGTTCAGTGTCTCCAGCAACTTCCAGCGCTCAGCTTGGCATAGACCATGTGCTGAACACTTGCGTGTGTCACTGGCTTGGAGGGAACTTCTGAGAAGCAGCGTCTTTCAGTCCTCCAACTCTCTCTGGCCTCCTTAATGCACTCAGGTATCCAGGTATGTCTGAACCGAAAGGACTCAGCATTGTAGTAGGCACTGTGATATGGAAGTGAAAAAGAACAGCCCTTCCTTCAAAGGGGCTGGCAGGCTACAGGAGAGATATACCTTAAAACCCAAGCCAGTCTGCTAACCACCAAGAGAGAGGTTTTCCAGGATACCAGTAAAGTACAGGAGATGAGTATCTAAGAAGGGAAAATAATTACATAGGGCTCCTTAGAGGAGGCAGTCCCATAGTGAAACTACAAAGCGTTCTGAAGGATGAAAAGGGGCCCTCTCATTATGTCTTGATCTGAAGAATAAAGTTCAAGTTCTCTTGGAGGCAGTGATCCCTGACCACCTGGCCAATGTCTCCCTCATCTCTTCCTGCCAGACACCTCACCATCCCCATTCAGAAATCTAAGAAGTTTCTCTGCACACACCAGGCTGTTTCTTCCTGTGTGCACGATAAACCCCCCTTATATCCATCAAGTCTCCACTTAGGCATCATTTTCTCTAAGAGCATTGCTGTAATACAGCGCCTAGTTGAAGTGCTTCTTTATTTCTGTCTCCTCCCCTTTGGAGAGTGAGTTCCTTGAAGACAAGTACTGTGATTCATTCTTCATTGATCCAAATTGCTTAGCACAGTGCCTGGCCCACAATAGATAAGGAAGTAAAGGTTCCTTAAATTTTTATGAGCCGCCTTTAGGCAGAAGGACTGCTGTATGCAATGAGTGTGGCTCAAGAGAGAATCCATGGCTAGTATTGTGTGCCTGAAGCCTGGACTCTGGATTAAGTGCTCAGGAGTGGTAGGAGATAAGGCTGGAAGAGTGAAACAGTGCAAAGTCTTAGCAAATCCAGCCAGGCCTTTGGAGTTCTTTCTCAAAGCAATGGGAAATACTGACAATTTTCAAATGGTGGAATAGTTTGATCTATTTGACATTTTGGAAGGATCACTTAGGGCAGTAGTTGGGAGTTGGTGAGAGAGAGCAAGACTGGAGGCAGGATGACCAGTTAGGAGGCATGGCCACTGCTGTGGGAGCACCCCATGGACATACTTTCCATCCCCAGAGATCTCCACAGACTGTCCCCACACATGCTGATGCCTTCCCGTGCGTCTCTGTCAAGAGCACACTTCTGGGGCGCCTGGCTGGCTCAGCTGGTAGAGCATGAGACTCTTGGTCTCGAGGTCATGGGTTTGAGCCCCACTTAGTAAAAAAAAAAATTTGTTTTGTTTTGTTTTGTTTTAACACACCTCTATAGCGTTCTGCACCAGGCAATGCACTGGCTACTCAGGCTTGGTCAGTAGACAAATACCCCCAGCTTCCTCATGCCTCAGGAAGACAATTCTGAAGCATATTCCCCAAAGTCTCTCAAGGGTGGGGGAAGAGTGGTCACAGTGGATTGGGCCCCAGTTGTCCTCTGTGGTGACACACTCGGCCACTTTTTATTCCCTCCCCTCATCGCCCCTATCTCACATCCCCATTCCCTTAGAGCCCTTGCCAGGATCACCTTCCAAATAAAAAATCCACACCCAATTCCGTGTTTTGGGGTTTGCTTTTAAAGAGACTCACTCAAGACAGATGGTAACTGAGGTAAGGAAGAAGGAGGACCTAAATGAAGACAGTTACCTACAGTAAGGAGAGAGGAGGAGCAAAACAAAGGGGTAGCTGAAAGGCAGAATTGACCTGCTTGCTTTTGCTGAATATGGAGTTAGGGAAGGTAGAGGAGTCTCTCTTTGCCACCAGGTTTCTGGTTTGGGCTCCCAGGTGGATAATAGCATCATTTAAGTGGGGACACTACTGGAGGGGGCTGGACAAGAGGAGGAGGATGAGCTCCATTCTGTTCCTGTTGAAATTGAGGTGGTCATGGGACAAAAGTGTCCTTAGCCTTGTGGGGTTGAAGAGAGATATAATTAGATGAGACTGGACAATGTAGGGAGGGCTTTCTGGAGGAGGAGAAATTTAAGCAGAATTTTGAAGTTGAAGTGTAAGGGCTGGAGAAAAAAAGGAAATAGCTTATGGAGTGGAAGAATGATGAGAGGGATGGACAGTAAAAAGAATGAATTAATAGAAAAAAGTAAGGTTATCTCAATCAGGGAAACCTTGAAGGGTTTTAATTTAATTTGTGAGCTACTTGAAGATAGGAAGCACGCCATGTTCAGTCTTGTGTCCCTGACACTTACACAAAACTAATATTTACTAAGTATGGTGTGAACCAGGCAGTATCTCAATAAATATCTTTCATGAAGTCTCCGTCTTGTATGAGCATAGATGAAAAATGAAAGGTTTTCAGATGGCAAAGTCACATGAAAAGGTGCTCAGCATCACTCATCATCAGGGAAATGAAAATCAAAACCCCAAAGAGATATCACCTTACATCTGGCTGGCTGGCTAGAATAAAAAAGACAAGAAATAACAAGTGTTGGCGAGGACATGGAGAAAAAGGAACCCTTGTGCACTGTTGGTGGGAATGCATATTGGCACAGCCACTGTGGGAAAGAGTATGGAGTTTCCTCCAAAAATTAAAAAATAAAAATACCATATGATCCAGTAATTACACTGCTGGATATTTACCCAAAGAAAATGAAAACACTAATTTGAAAAGATATATGTATCCCTGTGTTTATTGCAGCATTATTTACAATAGTCAGTATATGGAAGCGACCTGAGTGTCTATCGATAGATAAATGAATAAAGAAGACATGGTATATATATAATGGAATATTATTCAGCCATAAAAAGAATGAGATCTTGCCATTTGCAACAACAGGGATGGACCTAGAGGGTATTAATGCCAAGTGAAATGAGTCAGAGAAAGACATATCTCATATGATTTCACTTCTATGTGGAATCTAAAAAGCAAAATAAATGAATAAACAAACAAGCAGAAAACGTACAGAACAAACTAGTAGTTGCCAGAGGGGAGGGACGTGGGGAGATGACCAAAATGGGTGAAGAGGAGTAGGAAGTACAGGCTTCCAGTTATGGAATGAATAAATCCTGAGGATGAAAGGTACAGCATAGGGAATATAGTCAATGATATCGTAATCGTGTTGTATGGTGACAAATGTATAGAGATATTGAATCACTGTATAGTGTACCTGAAAGAAGTGTAATATTCTGTGTCAACTATACTTGAATTTTTAAAGAGATATAAAACAAAATGGAAGGTTTTAAATGTGTTGCTCCAAATTAGTGAATTCTCCAAATTTAACTTTGTGTCTTTTTTAGAAATATCACATATAAAAACTTCATTTACTTGTAAAGTGACTTGCTTTACTTGTATATTTTACTTGTAAACCTGACATAAGATTTAATGACTTGTAAATATTGGAGAAAATCAAGATTCCGTATTTTAAATTAAACCTAAAGACGAAAACATAATCCACTTTGTACTGTACATCACAGTTTTTTAGAGTTAAAATCATTACTGTATGGGTGCAAAGAGAGAAATCTCTGGAACATTCTTTTTCTATTCCAAGTTCCATGAAAAACACTCAGATCTAAATGCCATTTTCCAGGGGCAACTGGGTGGCTCAGTTGGTTAAGCGTCTGCCTTGGGCTCAGGTCACATGATCTTGGGGTCCTGGGGTCGATTCCCATGTCAGGCTCCCTGCTCAGTGGGGAGTCTGCTTCTCCCTCTCCCTCTACCTGCCCCCTGCTCATGCATGCTCCAGCTCTCTCTCTCAAATAAATAAAATCTGTAAAGTAAATAAATAAATGCCATTTTCCGGTAAAAAAGAACCAGAGTTCCTTGGAGAGATACTTGATTCCAGGACTGGGAAAGGAAAACAAAGTAGATAAACCCATGCTGCCAAAAAGCAAGGACTTGCTCAAAAAATGGTGGAGGCCTGTCAAACAGACACAAGAGCTCACCTAAATGCAGTGTCGATGGCAAAAGCTGGACCAATCTGAGCAAAAAATAACACTAGCATTGGATTATAACCTATAGAATAAAATAAATATCCATGAGCCCATACTGATATAAATGATTGATTGAATAAATAAACGAGGGAAAAAGTACAGATCTTGTTTACAGGAGAATTCCCATGGGGGAAAAATGCAGAAGGAATGGGAGCAATACATAAACCCCCTTCAGGGGAACACCGCAGTTAACAACCTGTTACAGGCAAGAACTACCAATAGATGGAAAAATTAGTGGGTAAAAGGGTCATGAGAAACAGGACATTCAGATAGTCTCAAAGTAGTTCCCTACAAGACATTTATTAATTACAAACAGAAAAACAGTAACTTCTCAATAGAGAAACCCAGCAGACACCACCTTAACCAAGTGAAGGAGTAACAAAGTATATGGGCTTCATGGCCCCCCGTGATACGGTGCAATGAGCGGGGCACATCCCTTCTTTGGTGTTCCTGCCAAAATGTTACAACCTGAATCTCATTGTGAAAGAACATCAGACGAACACAAATTGAGGGACATTCTATTAAACAACTATGTGCAAAATGGGATTTAGGATTGGATCCTGGTGCAGAAAAGAGACTATAGTGAGAAAACTGGCAAAATTTGAATAAAGCCTGTAGCTAATAGTATTACATCAATGTTAATTTCCTGCTTTTGATAATTGCACTACCCTTAGGTAAGATAACACTGGAGGAAGCTGGGTGAATGCTCTGTACGATGTTGACAATTTTTGGTAAGTCTAAAGTCATTTTAAGATAAAAATTTTTTAAGTGATGCAATATTTTAGTATCCTATAACTTACTCAACTCCACAATAATAACTATCATATGGAATTCATGTAAATGGTAGAAAACATTTTTACAATATCTCACAATAGCAGGCTCAACTTCAAATTGGCCAACATTGAAACTATTGGTGAAATGTTTAGGTATGTTTTGAGATGGTCATTGTTCTGAATTAAGAGGAAAAAACACAGAAATAAAATGGTTCCAGTTACTACACAAAGCAATAGGGTCCATGGCTGCCATGTGGTTGCTTTGAAGTATCAAAATGTAAAACACACACACACACACACACACACACACACGCACACACACATACACACACACACCACATGCTTAACTTCCAACGTTACCTATTACATCTTTTTCAGGCTTTAAAAATGTTGTTTTCACTTTTCTTATTTGAATATCATGTGGGCTTTTATTCTTGAATGCCTGATGATGAAAAGGATGAATTCAGATTCTCAAAGAAGGGGATAAAAGAATTTTCCTTTGCTCAATTTGTATTCTTATGTGTCAAAGTCTACATAAAGATTAAATAAACTTTAAAAACGTACGAAATGGAGTCTTTGACAGCTGGATGTTTTATGCAATTGAACTTCAAATAAGTCTTTCGATTTCTATTATACGTCGTCATTTTGTTATATTGTATTTTTTTATCTTCCGCAGTTTATTCAGACTTTGTGATTCTTTCCACAACTAACAATACATTCACTTGTCAATTATAGTCTTTCCAAACTTTGAGTTTATTCTGTTCACTTTCTACATTCCATCCAAAGAGGAGGTACATTTCACTACCCTCCCCAGTATCCCATTCACATCTATCCCGTGCATATGCAATCATGATCTCTCTCTATTGTCCACTTTCCTTGTGTATTTTTGTCATAGATGTTTCTTCTAAAAGCTGGAACTGTCCTAGTTCCCCCTAGTAATTTCTTTCAATATGCTTCCCAAGAATTACCAGGCTCTTCTACCATGTCTAATAGGATGTCCATTTAGACCTGGTCTAGACACATACGTCCCTCAAGATCCCATAGCAAAGTCAGTTCTCTCTGTGGTGGCCACATCATACAAATCAGTCCCAAACTGCAAATTAAAATCTAACAAGGATTTTTTTTCTGCAGAACTTTAGAAGACAGAGACAAATCTGGGAGTCACTGAAGAGGTAAGACAACACATTGTAGAGTCAAAATGTCCTTTGTTTAAATCACACTTTACCATTTCCCAGGCATGTAACTTTGGGCAAGTTTCTCAACGTCTCCAAAGGTTGATTTTTGTGCATGTAGGATGATGACAATCCTTATTGAAAATTATTTTGAGGATCAAGTAATCTACATAAAGCCCCCACATAAGCACCTGCATGTACCCACATCAGTAGGAGCTATGTGTGTGGTTGCTCACTGATGCAATCCACAAACTTTTCCTGGGCTCTTACTTGTGTGAGGCCCCTTGCTAAGCCCTGAGATTACAGAGAAGATCCATGTTCTCATGAAGTTTCTAGTCATGTAGACAGACAATAAAATATATATATAAACAAGAAAATGTCAGATGATGATGATAGAACCATGACAAATATAACCCAAGAACATGTGCCTAGAGTAATGGAGTGGATACCTTAGCTAGGGGTTCAGAGAAGGCTTCTCTGAGGCAGTGACACATAAACTGGGTGACAAAGGAGCTGAACAAATAAAGACCTGGGGAAGAGGGTCTCAGGCAGAAATTAGAATAAAGTCCCCCAAGATGGGACTGAGCTTATTTTGTCAGAAGAACAGAAAGAGGGCAATTATGGCTAGAGCAAGTTTGGGGCCTCAGGGTGGTTTGTAAGCCATTGGTGCATTGTGTTATCTAGGTAAAAGTGTAATAAAAGAGCAATGAATTAAATTGCCAACATGTTAGCCCAAATTGTTCCCTTCCCGTTCAAAACGTGCAAGACAGGCAAACTGTCTGTCAGAATGTTAGTCAGCAGTTTTTTTAGCTGCAAGTGACAGGGACCCAAGTCAAATCAATATAAGCCAAAAATTAAAAGAGGGAGGATTTGTTGGCTTGTTTGACCAAAAGATTGAGTAGTATTTCCAATTCCAGCATTGCTGGATTAGAAGCTAAAAATCACATTTCCATTCTCTCTCCTCATTTACCCAGTTCTGTGCCCCCCAAATGCATGCATTGAAACCTAAACCCTAGTGTGATGGTATTAGGAGGTGGGTGGGGTCTTTGGGAGGTGATAAGGTATTGAGAGTGGAGCCCTCATGAATGAGATTCGTGTCCTTAAGAAAGAGGACTCCTTTGCTCCTTCAGTCATGAGAGGATAGAGTGAATCCAGCATCATATGAACCAGGAAATGGGCTCTCTCTAGACACTGAATCTGTCCGGACATTAATCTTGGACTTACCAGTCTCCTGAACTGTGAGAAATAAATTTTATTATTTATATGCCACCCAGTCTATGATATTTTGCTATGTCAGCCTGAACGGACTAAGACAACTTCCCCTTGGAGCTTTCTTTAAATTTTATTTGCAAGATCCCAAGGTGAGCCTGGCCTAGGTCACATGTCTGGTTCTGATCCAATCACTGTGGCCTGGGGTGATAGAAAGCTCGGATTGGTCACTTTCAGGTCACTAGCCCCTCCCAGAGACCTGGGAGGGAGTTGAACTCACCAAAATTCCAAGTCCAAATGGACTGAGAGTGAGGGTCATAGTTCCCCCAAATTGGGATGCTCTTATCAGAAGAAGGAGACCAAATGCCAGGCAGACAGAAAGAAAATAGACATCACAACATCTGAGCAGCAGGTGTTGATTGTGCTCTTGTAGTTAGACTACCTGTTGCAGAAATTTGGCTGCTCCTCTCAGCTCTAACCCTGGGCTACTGAGGGCAAAGAGACACAAAAATTCAGTTAAGAAACCTAACAGAGTGTGTTGTAAGGCATGAAGTACCATGTGCTGCCTTTATATCTTTGACCCTCCCAGAGTCCTAACCGTGAGTTCCCAGTTCTCACCAGACATGCGTGCCCACTGCCCAAGCTAGCTCCTTCATCAGCCAGACCCAACCTGGTCCTGAACCTAATAGGTTTCATATCCCTGCTGGTCCACACAATTACCCAACATGCAAATCACATTCTTCTGTAAGAAATAGGGGCATCTCACCCTTCTGTTACTATAAAACTTTTCTCCCACAGCTCTTCCTGGTTCACGCTTCTCCTTAGTGCAGGCTCCATACCGCCTTGCATGGGGTGGACAGAGCCCAGCAGTTGGCACTGCTCTGTTAAGATAGACCCCAAGAGCTCCTGTTGGTGGTTCTGCGGGCATCCACACAAACTGGCAAAGCTTCTCCACACCCTTGGCTCCCAATCTCTCCTCTCAGATGATCTTCTTTAACATGAGGCCTGGCAATAATCCCATGACATCTTATGGATTATTTCTTTGGCCAGAGTCTAGATGAAGACCTAACACATAGTAGGGTTGGATAAATGTTCCCTGAGTAAAAGAATGGATCTTTGTCTTCAATCGGGCAACAGCAAAGTGTGGAACATTTTGGTCTGATGCAACTGCTTGAAAACTTGGTTTAAGTTAGAGCCAAAGTGACCAACCCAGAAAATCTGAGAATGGAAAATCTATTTTATCCTGGGCTTTACAGAGGAAGGAAATAGTGGAGGTCAGAAGCCATGGTTTTCAATGTTCACATTAGAGAAGTATCAAAATGGCCCTTTTTTTTTTAATGAGGCTTCATTTTTATGCTTACATTTTCAATGAGATCCCTGTTTTTGTCAGAAATTTCAACCTCTGCTGGGTAATTGCACAACCCCTGGCTTCGCTTGGCCTGCATAGCTTTGGCACGACTGTCTTTTTTTGGTACATGCTGTAGGCAAGATTTTTATGAGTCTTGATTCTTGTCTTGACTTTATTTGATCATGTATATCTGTAATTCAGCACAGAGATTAAAGCAGACAGCACCTCTCAGCACCAAGAGGGTGAATACTAGAGAAAATGGCAACAAAGTATTTAACGTATACATATCTTTCCAGAAATCATGCTGCAGCATGAATTATACACACTGTTTCAAGGGGCTGGGTCCTCTCCTTGAGGAGCATTTGCAAATTTTCAGCAGCTTGGGTAAGTTGGACTCAGCCTGCCAAATAAAAGACTGAAGAGTTTCAGCAAAATTCTTCCCTAGAATTCTGTGTCCTGGCCTTTGGATCTGCAAAAGGGTGAATTTTTGAGCAACCTCTCATCAGAATACCTGTTCTAGAACGGAACACAGTGGCAAAGCTGAGGTTACAGAAAGACCCCATTTTTTCACCTTTTGGATTAAAAACATGAAAAGTTTGTTAACACACCGCGTTGGCAAGGGTGTGTAGAAACAAGCACCCTCATACATTTTTAAGCGAGAGTGAACATTGGCACAATCTCTTTGAAAGGCAATTTGATTAATATCTATCACAATTTTAATGCACATACCCTTGAACCAGCAATTCCATATCTAAGAATCTACCCCATAGAAATATGTATATTCGTTGCAGAACTGCTTATAGCAGCAAAATAATCCAAAAAAGAAATGAATACCTATCAAGGTGAGATTCGGTAAATGACGTATAGTACAACTGTATAAGAGGATATATTCACTATATATATTCAGTATATACTATAGTATAAGAGAATATATTAATATATATTCAGTATATACTATAGTATATAGTATGAGTATACTGTAAGAATATACTATATACATATATATATTCCAAATTTATTGACATCTGTTACAGAAGATGCAATTCAAATAGAAGCTACCATCTGTGGCTTTAAGGTATGTAGAAATCTGAGTTATGTTTGACTACACAAGAATATAAAATATACTAATTCAAGCTACAATGTAAAAAGAAATGGTATACTCTCATTAAATTAAATGTTTTCAAATGGTGTTTTTCCTTAAGCACTAGGTAGAGACCATTTAAAAAATTCAATAACCAAGCTTAAATTCAATGAGAAACCCTATACTTATTGTGGGTGGCTCAGTTGTTTGAGTGACTGCCTTCGGCTCAGGTTATGACCCTGGAGTCCCTGGATGCTGTCCTGCATCAGGATCCCTGCTCAGCGGGGGATTGCTTCTCCCTCTGACATTCCCCCTCTCATGCTTGCTCCCTCTCATTCTCTCCCTTTCTCAAATAAATCAATAAAATCTTTAAAAAAAGATGTTCACATTGAGACACTTCAGCCCCAACTTTCACTATATGATATATGCATAGTTAATAATATAGTAGTATATGTTGTGTCTGTCTGTCTGTCTGCCTGTCTGTCTAGACCAGAATTTTCAACAGGAAGAACATCTGACAATATCTGGAGACAACTGAAAGGAGCGTCCAGTGGAAAGATGCTATAGACATCTGGTGGGTAGAGGCCAAGGTTGCTGCTAACTGTTCCACAGTGCACAGAACAGCTCCGAACAGAAAAGAAATTATCCAGCACAAAATGTCAACAGTGCTGAAGTTGAGAAATCCTTCTTTCAAATTTTCATAAGTAACCACAGTAGCTCCCTCTGAGAAAGGAAACCGAAAGACTAGATATAACCTTTTTGTCCCAATGGAAATTTTACATGTGTCTATCGTCTATATTTACTGTACTACATATTAAGCAGTTTTTAAATGTGCATTCTCAAGCTCTTTCAGGCAGGGTATCAGAAAGCAGCAGGTTCCACAAGAGGCACTTCTCTATTTTTGTCTCAGATCTCCTCCTTGCTTAGAGCAAATGACAGACACAGTGAGTAAGCTCGAGGATGAGAAAAAGTGCTTTGAATTCACAAGTTCCTGGGCCATTTCTGGTCACCCTGGGACAGAAATATCCCTGATGTGTTGACTCTAGAAGTGAAGAAAAGTGTAGCTTTCCTTTACTGCTTTCCTCTGCTCATGTTGACTCTAGAACTTGGCAGTGCAGAAAGGCAAACGTTCTTTTCCTGCCTCGCGTGTATTGGTAAGATAAATAACCTCAGGGATATACCTCTCTTATGGCCTGAATGTGCCATTTTTATGATCCAACCCATAAATGATCTCTTAAGATATTTTCAACACCGATTCGAGTTTAGCATATAAAATTTACCCACAAAAGTTTTTCTGGGTAGGTCTACAAGGATGTCCATTGCAGCATTATTTATAAGTGGCAAGAATCTGAAAATAAGGGCGCCTGGGTGGCTCAGTGGGTTAAAGCCTCTGCCTTCGGCTCAGGTCATGATCTCAGGGTCCTGGGATTGAGGCCCATATCGGGCTCCCTGCTCAGCAAGGAGCCTGCTTCCCCCTCTCTCTTTGCCTGCCTCTGCCTACTTGTGATCTCTCTCTCTCTCTCTGTCAAATAAATAAATAAAAATCTTTAAAAAAAAAGAATCTGAAAATAAGAGAGGGATCCAGGAGAAATATTATATAAACTGTATCCCAGTCATTCTACAGAATATTCTGCTACTGTCAAAAAATGAAGTCAATCCAGGGTTCCCGAGTGGCTCAGCTGGTTAAGTGTCTGTCTTCAACTCAGGTCATGATCTCAGGGTCCTGGGATTGAACCCTGAGTCAGGCTCCCAGCTCAGCTGGGAATCTGGTTCTTCCTCTCTCTCTCTCTTCCTCTGCTCCTCCCCCTGCTCATGTTCTCTGTCTCTCTCTCTGTCTCTCTCTCTGTCTCTCTCTCTGTCTCTGTCTCTGTCTCTCTCTCAAATAAATAAACAAAATCTTTAAAATAAAAAAATGAAATCAATCCGTACATGTTGATATGAGATGATGAGATGATCTCTAAGATATGTCACTTGAAAAAAGCAAGTTTCAGAACAGTAGATATAACAGGCTCCTTTCTGTGTGAATTACAAAAAAAGAATCTTTTAAATTCCATCTTGGCATATGCACATTTCACTTTCTGGAAAGAATAATAAGAAACTCTCAACAGTAGTTAAGTCTGTCTTTGGGGAAAGGGATGAGGACAGGGGGCTGAGGGAGTGTCACAGGCAGCTTCCACTGGCATTTCATACCCTCACACACTGTTTAAACATTGACTGTGTACCTGTGCATGCATTATTTTAAGTTTTTCAACAGAGGTTGTCAGGATGGTAGGAGCAGGGACTGCCTAAAATATTTTTCTTAGTGTTACTTTTTATTTATAAAAATGTACACAATGTATAGATATTATATATGGATATAATATACAATATTATATGTACAAATATATACAAATTTAGAAAACATCTACGAATGTGAAGGAGGCAAGAGACAGTGGAATTAAAGAGACAATTGAATTTAAGCTGGTTTTAAAAATTACAGCCAAGTCCATTTACAGAAAAAGGGCACAGAAGAGCCTTCAGAAGTGAGCGATGCCATTGAACAGCTCTAAATGGAATATGTCTTCCTATTAAAATTATCATTTTCATTATTATTATAGTCACCATTGTCCCTTAAACTGTTAGTATTTTTGAGCGTCTGCTTAAGCAAAAAGCACAGAGGAAGTTGAGACAGTCTAGACAAGGGCAGAGACATATACCCCTTGACGTATCTGTCAGCTTAAGCAATATGTTTTGCATTATGTCTTCAAACCAGCTAACCTGGGCTAGGGGACTCAGGCAGCTCCTTAGCAAAAATTAGGTGCATAAACTGAGCTGGTCTGGTTTGAGGACCAGTTACCGCAAAATCTCTTCCTTGTGGACCAAGACCTGAAGACTTCGCCAGCACACTGAGCCTCAGACTTGACAAAAGAGGCTGATTTCAAATAAAATGCTCACAATTACAATGCACTCAAGCAGGTACACATTTCCCAAACCATGTAAAACGATGTTTAAATACATCTTTAAACAAAAATTTTTCCTATTAGCAGAGAATGTAAATCTTAGCCAGTCGTGGGCAAAATGGGTTATTTAGAGTTGCATTATATCTAATTCAAGAACTTCTCCCCTCTTTTCTCTGACATTGACCTATACAGGGGTTGGAGTAGGAAAAGGGAGATGCTGGTTTCTGGGCATTCTCCATAATCAGTTGGCATTCCACAGGATCCACAGTCTGCTCTGGTTCTTAAAAACAGTTATCCTCCTCTGTCGTCTGTCAAGGCTGGGGTACAATGTCCTTCACCCAACTGTGAGGCTCCTCCAGGTGCCCTATGGGTCATAAAATGTATGTAGAACCCTTTGGGACAAAGATCCATAAATCAG
Organism: Ailurus styani; assembly: GCA_002007465.1. Taxonomy (NCBI): domain Eukaryota; kingdom Metazoa; phylum Chordata; class Mammalia; order Carnivora; family Ailuridae; genus Ailurus; species Ailurus styani. The sequence goes on from LNAC01001074.1 coordinate 112,298, forward strand.
GCTACCCAAGTTTTCATTCCAATTTTGTGGTTTTTGAACTCTGGCTGCACACTGGAATCAACTGGGGATCTTTAACAGATGTCTGAGCCCTGTCCTTCTGCCAGATCTCCTGATACAATGGCCTTGGGGGACAGCCTGAGCATCAGGTTTTTGTTTTTTTTTTTAAGGTCTCCAGGTGATTTTAATACGTCTCCCTGGCTGAAAAACCTGCCCTACTTCCTCCAGACAACCCACTCAGCTCTCTGAGGTCTCAGGTGAAGAGCTGCCCACCACCCCAGGGGCTTCTTTGTCAATCAGGTTTCATCCCTTCTTTACCTTCTGACATGACTATCACTGTGCTAGTTAGTGCAGACACAGCTTTGGTAACAAATAGACCCAAATGTGTGATAGCTCAACACAAGAGAAGTTTTCTTGTTCAGTCCAGGGAGTTCCGGGTAGTGTTATGCGTGTGGTAGGGGACTTTAAGCAGATCTCTGGACACACAAGGTACCTGCAATTCTTCTATCCTCAAGGGCAACTTCCAAGGTTCCTCTAGAGGTCACCAAAACAGTCAGCTGAGTGGGGACAAGAGCATGGAAACACACTTATGCAAGGTTTTGATGGCCAGGCTTGAAAGTGGCCCTTAGATCTTTTGTTCCCATTCTGTTGGCGAGAACCAGGCATACTGTCATGTCTAACTGTAAGAGAATCTGGGAAATGTAGCCCAACCATGCTCCCAAGAACAAGAGGATAATGGATTTTGATGAACCCTTAATCGTCTCTATTGCAATCGCTATACAGTTGACCTTGAACAATGTAGGAGTTTGGGCCCCCCTCACAGTTGAAAATCCAAGTATAACTTTGACTCCCCAAAAACTTGACTATGAATAGCCCACTGCTAACCAGTAGCCTTACTGATAACAGAAACAGTTGATTAACACCTATTTGGTATGGTCTAGGGATTATAGATTATATTCTTATGATAAAGTAAGCTAAAGAAAATGTGATGAAGAAAATCATAAGGAAGAGAAAATACATGTATAATACTGTGCTGTATTTATTTACAAAATTGGGTTCAAACCCAATGCAGTTCAAATGCAGTTCAAACACACTCTGTCCAAGGGTCAACTGGAGTTACTGCCCTTCTTTGCCTTCATTATAATTAGTTGGCAACACCCTAACTGGTGATGAGCTCATCATCTGCCCTCTTATTGCCTGCACCTAAATAGCTGAACTTGTTTAGTTTATGATTTTAAACCTCAAATGGGCACCCAACACTTGTGGCAATCTGATATTTCTTTAGTAAGCTGACTCTCCTACAGGCCCATATGACCTTTTTGTACCTCAACCTCTTCTCAGTCTCAGTATGTTGAAAATTGTACTTGGGAAACCCAAACGTGGTCTCTCCTGGTGCTTCCCTGTTTTGGAAAACAGCGCCATCCAGCAAGTTGCTCAACCCAGACATGTATCCATCATCCTGATTTCCCTCATTCTCTCCCCTTCATCCAACCATCATCAAGTCTCATCAGCTTTGCCTCTAAAACATATGCTAATTCTACCCTCTCCCATGTCTCTGGGCCAAATCACCGTTATCCCTCACTTGGAAAGGGGTCCACTGGCTCTTGCCTCTCTTACTGCCTGTCCGCATAGACAGCCATGGAAGAGTGGGTATTCCTGAAATAGAGGCACTAGCATGAAGCACTAGCATATCACTCCCTTCCTTGATCCCCTAGTGTGACTTCCACTGCACCTATAGAACTCAGCGTGGTGATGGTGGGTTACTTGGTACCCACTGCAGAATTTCCACCCCTCTTGTCCCATCCAATATCCCTCCTCTCCCAGGCTTCAAGACTCAAGTCTCTTTCCTTCCACAAGATCTTCACACTTGCTGTTCCCTCTGAGTAGGATGTTTTTTCTCTTGTCTTTTTAGGGATAGCTCTTAAGCATCCTTTACATCTCAGTTTAAACCCCAGTGGACAGGGCTTCCCTGACCACACTTCCAAGCAGATGTCCATTACCTCTATCACTCTTCTTTCCTCACAGCTCTCAGAACTATTTGTCATTAGTTGTGTGTGTTTACCTGCTTATTGTTCCACCCTATAAGGTTCTTAGCTACATCAGAAGGGAAGGTCTAGGTCTGTTTTGTTACTGGCTGTCCCTGATCACCTGATACATTCTATCTACATTGGTTGAATGCAACATATATGGATGAATGCTGCAATAGGTTAATGGTTTTAACATTTATTTATGTATTATGTTTTTAGGTCAAGGAACCTTTGAAACCTGATGGAAGCTTTGGGCCTTCCCCCCCTTGAAAAACCATGCACACATACCATTGCATTCAGTCATGAGTAATCCCTGGGCCTCCACAAGCTTATCCACTCAGAAATCAGACAAATAATTCTGGAACTAAATGTTACTTTAAGTTCTAAAATTCTTACAGTAATACATTTTCTTACATCAACTACTCTGTTACCAATAAAAGTACCAACAAAGAAAACAATAAAGCCTTAATAAGAAGCCACCCAGGATAGGTAAGCTTTTATGGGACAGTGAGAAGAAGCAGGGAATACTAGGTAGGACTGCAGGCTGTTGCCTTTGAAAAACAGCTGGTGAAAGACACACCCAAATGTAATCTCAGGGTAGACAAGAACCAGGAGCCATATTCCAGGCCACGTGACACGCCCCAACCCTCCCCACCCCCAAAGCCTGTTAGGTGATGTCGCTGAGAAGGTGCCTGGAGGGGAAATCCACCTGCAAGGTCATCATTGTGAGTTCCCCGAAGGGCCCTCCAGAGATGCTGGAGAGCCCATATTTCATCTTCTTGGCATCTTGACTGACAGAGGTGGGACCAAAGTTGATGGTGATTCCTTCCCCATTTCTGTATGCTGGAGGTACGGGTTCCCATTGTGTCTTTCCTCCTGGATGGCAGGGTGCACAGAGCAGCTACTTCAGGGTTGTACACCGATCTCCTGAGAAATTCTTGTCTGGATAATAAATGGATGTCATGCTGGGACCAAGGCATTCACAAGCCCCAGGGGAGTCTCTCTCTAGGGCTGGAGGCAGGAGCCCCACCCAAGGAGCCCCTCCAAAGAAGTGGGAAGCCATGTTGTACAGGAAACTTGAGGACCAGCACAGTTCATCATCTCTAATCTCTAATGTCATGTGACATGTGACAGCCCAGGGTCCTTGGCCAAACAGGTGCTAGGGCACCTGTCAACATAGCTGTTACAAAATCCAGTGAATGTCACAGAAGGAGCTCAGGGTCAGCTATCTGAAGGTAAGAAGGGGTTTGGGTAATCACAGGGTCTTCACCTACAGGTCGCAGCTGTCCCTGGCCTCAGGCAAACAGGCCACTAGCCACTAGCAGATGGCACCCGTAAGTGCTGTAGCCCAGAAGTTGATACCTTGATCATTCAGCTGTTGGACATTCTGCGAAGCATGTGTTGTTGGTTGCTGTGGTGGATGATACTAGTGCTTAAAACTCTGAAAGGAGCTTATAGATGGGCTATGGTCCCAGGAATTATTTATAAAGAAAGGCTTCTGTGCAAGGCAGAAAATATCCTGGATGGTATCAGGGCCCCATTCACCCCACCACATCTACCATCAGTGGACATTTTCTTGTTTGGAAAGGGTTTTTGTGGGTTTTTTTTTTATCTTTGCTTATTCAAGACATTTTGAAAAAGGTCATCATCAAGATTGTATATTATTTCAACTTTCAGTTAACAGTTTAACAATTAAGTTGGGACTCTATATTGTCTAATAGATGCATTTACAATAAAAATAGGATGGCATATACTAACTTCAGGAGAGTGAAGCCCTCGGTGATGGGAAGGGAAAGGGGAGGAAAGAGGAATTGAGGGGAGGGATTCTTAGTTATTTCTGTTTACTTAAAAAAAAAACCCTAAACCACAAAGAGCTAAAGCAAATATAGCAAAATACCAACATCTGTTAAATCTGGGAGGTGGAAGCTTTCTGGATGTGTGTAATATTATTTTTTGTACTTTTTTTCTAAATTTGAAACATTTATAATCAAAATAAACATTTTTTTTAAATGATGGGATATAGGAGGAAGTAGACTTTATGGAACTTTGGTATATATTGGGATATCTTAAATTCTCCATAAGATTATGATGCCTTGGAGATGAGAGAAGGGAGGTAAATGTCCCATTTAGATATGTAAAGCATAATAATAATTAGAGAAAACACCTACATATGTGCTTAGTATGTGCTAGGCACAGTTCTAAACACATTACTCATTAGCCAGACGCCAGTGCAAACCTCCATCTGGGGACCAGATAACACAACCAAAAAATGATTTCATTACTGGTGTTTCCACCTCAGACTAAGTGAAATGAAGCAGGGAAGAATGGGCCCAGAAAAGATTAAGCTTCTATTTCTCAGTGCATGGGTCTCAGGAGTAAGTGAGCCAGGGAGACCAGGGCTATAAGGGGACAGACATGCTGGCAGGGCTGCTGTTCCTAGTTACTCTCCCTTCCCTTGAAGATAACCACTCTCCCCTGCTCACCCCACTGATTACTCTTGCTTGTTTGCGACACTTCCATAAAAGGTATCATTTGAAGGGTATTCTTATGTCTTGCTTGTTTTACTTAACATTATATTTGTGAGTTTTACTTATATGATTGCACATACCAATAGTTCATTCATTTTCATTGCTAGAGTTTTCCAGCATCTGAATATGTTACAATTTATCATTCCATGATACTATTGATGGACATGTGGGGAGTCTCCAGTCTGAGGCTATTAGGAATGGTGTGAATGTTCTTGTGTCCTGTCTTTTGATACAAATATATATGTACGTTTCTGCTGCATATACCCCTAGGGGATACATTTGTTCAGCTTTTGTATACACATCAAACAGTTTTTCAAAGTACCAATTTCCACTCCCTCCATCACTGTATGAGAGTTCAAGTTGTCCTGTAATTTCATCAAAACTCAAATTTGTCTGGTCGTCATTTTTTAATGAATACTTCATCTATGCCTCTTTGTGCTCATATTCAGTATTTTTTCTAGGAAAGAGATTTCTGGTGAGACAAAAGCCTCCTTTCACATTGTTTTTCTTTTTCAAAAAGTTTCCCATTTTTTTCCTTACATACATTCTATTCTAGGTGATGTTTTTCCCTTTCGTACTTTCTATTCCAGGTGAGTCTTCAAACAAATTTATTAAGTTCTGTAAAAATGTTAGTAATTGCTAGCTTAAGGATATGTACATTTACAATTTTGGTGGATCTGGCTAAATTGTCCATCCAAAAGTGTGTGAAGGCATAGTTCTACCAACAATGAAGAAAAGTAACTATTTCCCTTCACTTTCACCAACCCTGGATTTGATGAATTCTGAAATTTTACCATAAAGTATCTTATTACATTTAAATTTGCATTTTTCTTGCCAGTAAGGAGGAGGGTTAAGTATTTTTTACATATTTATTGGTCATTTGTATTTCTTCTATGACTTGTCAGTTCATATCGTTGGCTAGTTTGTCTATTGTTAACCTATTTTTATTTCTCTCTCTATCTGCAGAGCTTTTTGTATTTTCTAGAGCTGCACTGTCCAATAAAATATCACTAGCCATATTTGTCTACTTAAAGTGAAATTAATTTAATTAAGTAAAATTTAGAAGTCAGTTCCTCTGTCACACCAGTCACATTTCAAGTTCTCAGTAGCACATGTGGCTAATGGCTATCCTGTCGAGTAGCACAGTGAATATTTCCATCATTCCAGAAAGTCCTATTGGACAGTGTTGGTCTAAATAGTAATACTTTCCCTGTATTGATATCAAAATATTTTCTCTTAGTCCATCCTTATATTTTGACTTTTGAGTATTTTCATTTGTGGTACAGAAACAATACATTTTTATGCAGCCAAGTAGATCAATCATTTTTTAAATGGGTCTTACTTAAGAAAATCTTCAGAAGTTACGAACACATTTCCCTGTGTTTTCTTCTATTTACAAGATTTGTTTTGTTATGTAATCTAAAAAAAATTTTTTTATCATAGTGTGAAATAGGAGCCCTGTTGAATTTACTCACAATCTTTCTGGTAGCATGCCTTGTGCTTAAAAGGAGAAAACCCAGAAAAGTTAGTGAACAATACTAATTATCACTACCTTTAATCAAGGCAATGAAAATTTCCTTCTGATTTGAGTTTGCTAAGCAGTTCTTGCAGGGGCAGATATTAAGTTTTCTCAACTGCTTTTTCTGTGCCTCTCAAGAGAATTTTTTTTTTCCTTGGGACAAATCCTACCCTTAGTTGGAAGTAATATATTATTTTAATTCACTAATTGACTTGATGTGCTAATATGGTATTTAGAATTTTAATATCTTTGTATTGGTATTTTGCTAATTCATTTAAAAAACTATCCATCTTTGAATGGCTTGGATTTTCCTGAATGAAGAGGTTTCTGGCAGGGGACAGTATAGAAAGGAGGAATTGGACCAGTATTGCCTTCAAACTTCATAACTCAGAGACTGTCTCCTTCTCTGCTACCACAGAGAGAGACTGCTTCCTGCAAACATGGCTCAGCTTTGCCATTCCTTGAGTGGCTCTACTCAGAGAATTTTCTTTGAATCTGATCAGGTTCAAGGGTGTTTCTGCTGCCAGTCTTGCTTACTATAGATCTTCCTATTATTACTGAAAATGGGAGATAAAAATTTACACTTCAAGAAGAGCTTCTCATTTGTTTTTACTGATGCTTCCAGATCTGCCCCCAGGGCCTCAGGCTATCCAGACACTTGCTGAGCGCTTTTCTGCAAGGCTGCCCATTCTTCTTGTAGCTTTGTTTAGTATCAGCTATTTTGATATTACTTACATGTATTTTGGAGTCTGCACATAGTATCTGGCTATGTTAGGTCACTGAAAACAGAGTAAGTTTTTTTCCCCCTTCTCCTTTCTGCTTTTGCAGGATTTCCTGGAGGGCCAAGGGAAAGATGTTGATTTATTCAACCATGTTCTTATTTGAAGTCTGACCCTGTTCTTTGACCTTGAAGTCAAAACATCCTGTTGCCATTGCTCCTGAATATTCTGAAAAATGAATTCCTACCTATTTTTTCAATATTTCAATTATGTAATTTTTATTGATTTGGTTTTTATTTTATAAAATAAAAGACTGAGAAGGTAATAGTGAAGTAGTGAATTGGGGTGGCAATTGACTCTCACTTGTTATGGAATTGACATCAATACTTAGGGGGAAACCTTATCTCTGTTCCTCTGACCATAACTCTTTGGTACAGTAATACAAATAATCAGTAAGAAATATCATAGTCAATAATTCAGAAATATCATAATCACCTCTTTTTTGGCCTTATTTTCTTCTGTATCTATCTTAGGATCTATCTTAGGATAACTGGTATTATTATCCCTCATTTTACTGATGAAGAAATAAAACTCAAAGAGTTTTGGTTCCCAAGATCCCATAGCCAGGAGGATGTCCATATAGGATTTGAATCAAAACCCACCAAACTCTGAAGTTCACATTCATTTTACTATACTATACTATACTATACTATACACTATACTGTCTATACTATGCACCATATTACACTATATACTACCTATACTATGAACATCCTATACTGTGCCATACTGTACTATGCAGTTTCCTTATTTTCTGAGGTGAATTTGCACTTTTTGAAAGTATACATACTATAAAGGCCAATTAAATAGCCCTTATTGAGTTTAAAGACAGGTACATTAGTTAAGTCATTAGGTTGCTGGTAATGACTTTTTCTTTTTTAAAAAAATATTTATTTGGTGCTAATTTTTAATTTTTTGTCCCAATAGTTTATTCCATTTTTTTAAAGATTTTATTTATTTATTTGACAGAGAGAGAGAGAAATCACAACTAGGCAGAGTGGCAGGCAGAAGGAGAGGAGGAAGCAGGCTCCCCACCAAGCAGAGAGCCCGATGCAGGGCTCAATCCCAGGACCCTGAGATCATGACCTGAGCTGAAGGCAGAGGCTTTAACCCACTGAGCCACACAGGCGCCCCAGTTTATTTCATTTTTTAATTTTAATTCCTATTTGCTTAACATACAGTGTAATGTTAGTTTCAGGTGTACTCCTTAATCCCTATCTCCTATTTCCTCCATCCACCCCCACCAACCACCCCTCTGGTAACCATCAATTTGTTCTCTATAGTTAAGAGTCTGTTTCTTGGTTTACTGACTATTTTTCTTTTATTTTTAATTTCTAAGTAACAATAAAAAATAATCCTTGCAAGGGAAAAAAGCTTTTCCCCCTCAAATTCTAAAGTTTCTTACAGGGACTGAATTTAAAGAAATTAGATAGTTTCCTAACTCAAGATCTAAGGCAGGGGCAAATTTCCTATTCAGTAAGTCCAGGAACTCCATCGTATTTCCTCTAGGTCAAGAGGCAGGGAATCCAGAGCCCTTTCAGCTCCTATCTAAAGATGAGCACAGACAGAAGATGAGCATGGACATGGGCAGGTCACAAGGCAGAAGGAGGCCAGGACAAAAATCCAGGGTTCCATTCCTGACTCTGACTGTGTGGCTCATGAGCCTTAGGCAAATTACGTATCCTCCTGGGATTTCAGTTTCCTCATTTTCAGAAAGAGTGTGTTGGACTAGGTATCTTATGTAACATATCCTTTGGGGCAAAAATGATATAATTTCATATTTTTAAAAATGGGACTATGTGAGTTATATTGTTATAGTTGGGAAAAAAAACAGAGCCTACCAAGGTAGTATATACACTATAATCAAAATAACATCTTACAGGAAATACAACACACTAAAAAAAAATCTGTATCTCTGGGTGGTAAAATTTTCTTCTGTGTGCTTTTCTGCCTTTTTCAATGTCTGCACAATGAATATGTATTATTTTTGTAATCTAAAAAAATGTATTTTGTTTTTTTTTAACACATTGGAAACTGCAAGAGAACCAAAAATAGAATAAAACAACCCAAATTTTAGTGTAACCAGGATACCAGACGAAAGACCCAACATCCCACATGTTATGGAATGTTTTAAGATGTCAGGGGGTCAGGATCTCATCTGACAGATGCACTCACCAGCAACCCAGTCCCTCTCAGCAGTATCTGGGGACAGTGTTTCTACAATGACTCACAGGGACTGTGCCAGCCAGCCAGATCACAGCCTTTTCCACTTCCAGCTCCAGAGTTGTGACGGCCTGACACTGTGGTTCTCATGGAATTCTGAAACAGGCCTGGCTTCATCATAATGACTGTCTATTCAAGGCAGAAATGGGAAGGAGGATATGACTAATGACATTTGGAGGGAGTATGGGAACAAAACCAAAAATTACAGTGACTTTCTGGTTGGGACACACTGGATAGGAACAGAACTGTGTATTCACAAATCCAAGAGTCTGTGGTCTGGCCAAAAGACCAGAGGCAAAAATAAACAGCAGACCTGCCCAATTTGTCAGTTATGAATGATGGGACTTGAGAATAGGAATGAGAGTTGGGCAAGAAGCCATTTTACAGGTAGACTCTTCAGCCCTGGGGATAAACTTCCTTGGTCTGGGAGCCATAGAGAGAAGACCCACTTTGGCATAAAGGACTCTCTCAGTTGTTCTGTGAACATGTTTCCTCTATTCTGCCCCAAAGCTACACCCATGGTACCTCACTATGCTCATGGTAGATTCAGATAAAATCACCACCATTTCATAAGCTTAACCAATTGTGTAAAACCTACAACTTCCAGGCAATCCAGTTGCCATTTATTAAAATAAGTGTTCTTACTCTGGATCTAAAGACCCATAAGTGGTCTATAGATAGAATGTAGGGGTCCTTCAACTTGAATGAGAGGACAATTGCTTGTTTCTTTTTACTAGCTTCTGACTGAAATTAGCGTCTCCTTTCATAATGCATTTGGCAACAAACTACCGTAATATTAACAGTACCTTGACATGGTCACCAATAGAGAGTCAGGATTTACTCAGCCCACGTTATAATTGTTTCACATATTTCAGAATATTTTTATGATCATTACTACTTGAAAACTAAAGAACTTATTAGATATGTTGCTAGATCTTGTCACTTAAGGCATTAATTAAGAAGTGCTTCTATTATATAAAACAACATCACAGAAAAATATTCTAATAACTATATCCACTATGCCCTCTCTCTCTCTCTTTTTTTAGTATTTGTCTGTGTTTTACTTTGTATAAGTGAAAACATTATTCTGAGAAGCTGTCCATAGGTTTCAAAAGGTGTCCAGAGGGTCCAATGTACAAAAATAATTTAAAATGTTGGCAATAAACAATGTAATACTTTCTTTTTCACCCACATTAAATATGGGCTAAATCGTTGGGATTTCACTACCTCTGAAGATTTCTGCTTCCAGCCAAGACGGAATAGCAGGGACTGGATTTACTCTCCACTAGTATAACTTAGAAACTGGGAAAAATACATAAAAAAGACATTTTTAAGACACTGGACATGAGGCAACAAAAGATTGTGATCATGAGAAATAGGAAATGAACAAGGGGAAGAACCCTACGATCCCCAGGCATATTTCTGGAAGAGAATTTTGAGGCATCAATGCAGAGAGAGGGAACACAAGTGGAGTCTGGCAGTCTCCCTGGATTGAGGAGCTGAAAGTCTGGGAGGCCAAAGTGGCTGCAGCGTGCAAAGCAGAGCATCAGAGAAGAAAGAGTTGCATGGAGAAAAGACTCTGAAGATTTTCAAGAAATCCCCTCAAGTCTTCATCTGAGGATAGATCAGCACATATGTGAGAGAAAATGACCCATAACTGAAGAGAGAAGCACCCTAAAGGATTAGAAGAAATAATTCCCGGAGCTCAGTTGATCAGGGAATAGTTATAATTTATTAGGCATTTCTTTTGCCTCAGTAGTGGGGAGAAATTTACCCCTAAACTATACACTGCTCTGGTCTCTCCTATCTAAGCTTAAAAGTAAAATCTGAAAGAATCAAACTGATCCCAAGTAACTTAACTGAATTTCAAAACAAAGCTCAAGAATATTCATAGGAAGAGGAATACCAAAATTCTTGGTATGCAACAAGGTAGAATTCACAATGTTGTATTCAATAAAAACTATCTACCTCACACCAGTCAGAATGACTAAAATTAACAATTCAGGAAATAAGAAATGTTGGCAAGGATGCAGAGAAAGGGGAACTCTCTTACACTATTGGTGGGAATGCAAGCTGGTACAACCACTCTGGAAAACAGTATGGAGGTTCCTCAAGAAGTTAAAAATAGAGCTACCCTATGACCCAGCAATTGCACTACTAGGTATTTACCTCAAAGATACAAATGTAGTGATAAAGGGGCACATTCATCCTAATGTTTATAGCAGCAATGTCCACAGTAACCAAACTAGGGAAAGAGCCAAGATGTCCATCGACAGATGAATAGATAAAGAAAATGTGGGAGATATATATATATATATATGTATATGTATATGTATATGTATATGTATATATATACATATAATATATATACACACACACACTAGAATATTACTCAAAAAGAAGATATGATATATATATGATATAGCTATGTGTACATAGATAGATAGATAGATATAGATATAGATGTGGTAGATAGATAGATAGATATGGTATATATCATGATGAATATATATGATGAATACTTACCATTTACATTGACGTGGACAGAAATGGAGGGTATTATGCTAACCAAAATAAGTCAATCAGAGGAAGACAATTATCATATGATCTCACACATGTGGAATATAAGAAAGAGCAAAGAGGATCTTTGGAGAAGGGAGGGAAACTGAAAGGTAAGAAATCAGAGAGGAGACAAACCATCAGAGTCTCGAAACTATAGGAACCAAATTGAGGGCTGCTGGAGGGGATGTGGATGGGGGGCTGGGGTAAATGAGTGATGGGCATTAAGGAGGGCACGTGATGTGATGAGCACTGGCTGTTAGATGCAACTGATGAATTCCTGAACTCTACAACTGAAACTAATGATGCACTATATGTTGATAAATTGAATTTAAATTAAAAAATAATAATTAATACATTAAAAAGAAAAAAAGACAAAAGTGTTTTACATGTTCAAAAAAGAACATTTAATTTAAAGGAATGGAAAAGAGCAAACATTAAAGCTGAACATAAACTAATGAAAACTATATCAAATTGATAACATTCATACAGATTAAATAATTATTTCAGGTAACTTAAACTCAGAGTCCTCTGGCCATATCCTTAAAGATGAGTTTATAATTTATTATGTTGTAAAATGAATCAAAGCAACAAAATTATACCACAACAGCAAGCACAATAGAAAGGCTTCTGAACAGAAGTCCTGTATCTATTCTATCTCTTCCTTTATGGAGAAAGAGCTTCCACTACAACTTTCAATATCCTGTGTAAATAAAAAAACTAGAACATAATAATAAAAAGAAATATAAAGTATCATTTTGATGGCCATTCCACAATAGTTAAAATATAATAACATGGTATCAATGAAAATATTAAAAAGATAATTTTTTTCTTTTTTCTTTTTCCTTTTTCTTATGTAGGCTCCATGCCCTGTGCGGAGCCCAAAGTAAGGCTTGAACTCATGAACTTAGATCAAGACCTGAGTTGAGACCAAGAGTTAGGCACCCAGCCAATCAACCAACTGAACCTCCCAGGTCCCCTGAAAAGACAATTTAATTGAGGAGTTTAGAAAATGTGGTATATCTATCTATCTATCTATCTATCTATCTATCTACACACACACACACACACACACACACACTAGAATATTGCCACTGTAGTTAGTAAATAAGAACTTGGCCATTTAAGAATTCTTTGACTTCTTGCATTGAAACCAGAAATTTCAGAGGAACCAGTAAAAGATGAAGGTCCAATTTTCAATGTTGGGTATTTGTAGTATTTGGGTCATAATTTGGGGTCCCTTAATTTGGGGGTAACTTGGGCCATGATGGTACTGGTTTGGTGAATAAAAGTTTCAAAAGCAACTGAAAAAAAAAAACTTCCTGTAGCAAAGAAATGTTTGATACCTGCCACTATCTCTGCAATATTTGCTGAATGAAAACAAAGAGGGTAGTGGTGTGTATTAAATAACGCCTGTCAAATACTCACTGTTTACCATGGGCATTGCTCAATTAAATGATGGAGAATTTATTTACAGTTAAATCAAAATGACTACCAGTTTTCGAACTTTAGTTTTGGTATTTGCTATTTTCAAATATGAATATTTTATTTTCCAGAATTTTTACTAATGTTAATTATTATAGCAAAAAGAAACATTCCTTGTTTTTAACCTCCTTAAAAATACTGTTTTTATTAGAGCAAAATATTAATTTATTTGGTTTTTTAAAAATATATTTGAAAGTTAACCAAAGTGATTTTTAAAAGATTTTATTTATTTATTTGAAAGAGAGAGAAAGAAAGCACAAGCAGGAGGAGTGGCAGAGGGAGGAGAAGCAGGCTCCCAGCTAAGCAGGAAGCCAAACTTGGGGCTTGATCCCAGGACCTGAGCAGAAGGCAGGTGCTTAAATGAGTGAGCCACCCAGGTGCTCCTCAACCAAAGTAATTCTTTATATTTACAGATTGAAGGGGGGAAAAACCTGCTCATAATCTTTTTAACAGATATAGGAAAAGTATTTGATAAAAATTCAACATCCATTTATGATAAAAACTCTCGGCAAATTAGGATTAGAAGGAAAATCTCTTAACTTGATAAAGCACCTACAAAAACCTACAGCTAATATATTTAGTTGTGGAAGACTGAATTCTTGCACTTAAGATCAGTGTGTTGGAGGGTGCATAGCTGGTGTATTAAATTAAGAATATGAAGATTATGCTGTGCTGAATGAGGAGGCACAGACCACCCACACTGGGTTAACAGGTAGCTCCTCATCATCTGAGTTGCCACTTTGGGCAAGTGAAAACTGAAAGTACAGTTTCAATATATTCACCCAAAGGAAAGAAAGTCACAAGATTTATTACTTACATATCCCAGAAATGGGGGGAGGGAGGCACAATGAGCCTGAGAAGAGTAGTCCTTCATCCTAGAATATGACCGAGCAGGAGATAGAATCCAGAGTAGCAAGCACCTATTACTTATAAGGTGGTTGGGATGGAGGCCATTAACTTTTGAGGGGCTCAACTGTATGTTATTTTAAAAGGTGTTCTGCAGAAAGCAAAGTGGGAACTTGTGGTAGGAATCCTAAGCTCGGGTCCTTATCTAAATGTCCAGACTCTGGGTGTGAACAGAATTGTCATACTGTAAAATACATAAGCAGTAACTCAAAATAGCTGTTTTCTCATCACAATGGAGAATATGGTGAAGATGTTCACTCTTAACACTTCCTTTCAGTGTCACACTGGTGGCCCTAGCCAATTCAATAAGGCAAGAGAAAGAAATAAATGTTATGTAGATTTGATCTATTTGGCAAGGATGTATCATAAAATCAATATAAAAATAATTAATTATATTTATAAATAAAGATTGTCAGGTAAAATGATAGTACCAATTATAATAATATTAGAAATGTGAGATAAGAATACATTTACAAAATATATGAAAGAGCTATAGACTAAAATCTCCAAATCATTGCTAAAGAAAATTTTAAGAGACACAAATAAATGGAGAGATATACCATATTCATGGATAGGAACAATGTTACAATGTTAACAATTTCAGAAGTAATCCATAGATTCAACGTGGTATGTATGAATTAAAATCCCAACAGGCTTTGTTTTTGGCGAATGTGTGTGTAGAGTTTGACAAAGTGATTTTAACATATGGCAATTCAAAGGACCCATAATAGCCAAACTTGAGAAAGCACAAAGTTTGAGCCTTCATACTGAGTTTAAAACTTAGTAAAATATTACAGTAATTGAGATAGCATGCTATTGTTTTAAAGATAATAATATATTTCAACGGAGCAGCATAGAGAGTCCACAGGTGATCTAAACATATATGGTCAATTAAATTGCAGCAAAGGTACCAAGTAATCCCATAAGGAAAGGATTGACTCTTCAATAAATGCTGTGGAAACAATTGGCTCTTCATATAAAAAAAGAAACCTAGATCCCTCATATCACGTCATACAAAAATTAAGTAGAAATGGATCACAGTCCTAAATATAAGAGCTAATGCTTCTATATTTCTAGAGGGAGGTGCATGCTTCTTTGTGTCCATGGGTTAAGCAAAGATTTCTTAAATAAAACATAGTCAATATGAGACATAAATGAAAAAATGATAACTTGAACTTGATCGAAGTGTAAATATTTTGCTATTCAAAGGTATTGTTCAGAAAATGAAAAGGCAAGCTACAGACTAAAAGAAAATATTTACAAGACATCTATCTGATAAAGGACTTCTATCCAAACTATGTAAAGAACACTTACAATGCAAGGATAAGATGAATAACCCAATTAAACATGATCAAAAGATTTGAACAGATACATCATTGAAAAACATATAAATTATAAGTAAGTACATGGAAAAATGCTCAATATTATTATCATTAAGGAAATACAAATTAAAGCTACAATGGGATTCTATTACATACCAACTTAGGATGTCTAAAACAAAAAAAGCTTGATGATGCCAAATAGAGCAGTAAGAACTCTCACACACTGCTTGCAGAAATTAAAAATTGAATAGATCCTTGGAAAATCAGTAGTTTGGTAGTTTCTTATATTGACAATTACATTTACCTTACAACACATACAAAACTAGCAATGCTAGATATTTACCCAGCCAAAGTGAAAATATATTTCTACAAAAATATGTGCACTGAAATGTTCATAGGAACTTTATTCATAATTGCTCCCAAACTCAAAAAGGCCCTAATGTCCACTAAGTGGTGAAAGGTTAGACAAATTGTGGTATATCCATTCAATAGACTATCACTCAGGAACAGAAAGTAACAAACTACTGATAACTGGAACAAGAGAGATAAATTGATTGCAAAAGTGTTGAAGCAAACTTCTTGGGGGTGATAGAAATATTCTAGATCATGATTGTGATGGTGGTTACATTTGTCAAGCCTCACCAAACTGTATACATACAAGTGCTGAATTTTATTGTGTGTAAATTATACTTCAATAGAGAAGAAAAAGTTGTATTTAACTTTTTCTTCAGCTCATGGTGCCTGCCACATTGTTAGGACTCATTAAATGTTAACTCCCTTCTTCATTCCCTCAGATGACAATATAATTATGCCTCCCCAGCTTCCCTTCTCCCACCAATCTGCCCGGGTTTTTCTCTGGGGAAGTACACTTGTCCTCTTACCATGTATGCTTCACCATTTATCCACATATTCAAGAATTGACTTGGGTGGATTAGCATATTCTATTCCCCTGACCACAGTGATTGGTTCCAGGATGGGCACGTGATCTGATTTGAACACATGAAACTCAGGAGATGTTTTCTGGAGGATTCTGGGAAAGAGATTCCTTTCTCTCCTGTGGGGACAGACTCTTCCTCCCGATGGTGGATGTGAGGATATGTGTGAGGGTATGAAGTCTGTAATGTGCTGAAGTCATTGCTACTACCTGGAAGGAGGCTGGCCTGAGATGAAGTTAACCACAGAAGAAGGCCAAGCTAGAAAGTCCTTTTTAAAATTATATTAGCTTTTCCTAGGGCTATTATGACAAAGTACCACAAACTGGGTACTTACATAACAAAATTTTATTGTCTCACAGTTTTGGAGGCTAGAAGTCTGAGATCCAAGTATTGGCAGGGTTGTTTCTTTCTGAAAGGCTGTGAGGAAGACTAAGTCAGGCCTTCCTCTAGCTTCTGGCGGTTTGCTAGCAATCTTTGGCCTGTAGATACAGCTTCTTGATCTTTACCTTCATCATCACATGGTGTTCTCTCTGTGTGAGTGTCTATCTCTGTGTCCAAATTTCCCCTTTGTATAAGGACACCAGTCATACTGAATCAGGACCCACTGCAGTGATCTCATTTTAACTTGGTTAAAGGCTGTATTTCTAAATAATGTCATATTCTAAGGTCCTGGGGTTTAGGACTCCAACATATCTTTTTGGGGGGCTAGGGGGAGGACACAATTTGACTCAAAATAGACCCCTAACTCTGAGAAGGGGTGAGTCAATTATTCAAACAGCACCTGAACTTTGCCCTACCATTGGACTTCTTAGTTCTTGGAGTTACTAAATATCGTTTTTTTACTTTAGAGTAATTGAGTTGAATTTTCTCTGTTTATATGGGAAAGACTCTATTATTGTAGACAGGCATCTAGGGAAGCATTCCAGAACTCTTTTTAAACAATGGAAAGAATATATTATTCTTTATATGTAAATGAGGTTCTCAAAGAGCAGTCCCCAGGAGCATCAGCATCAGCTGGGAACTTAGCAGAAACACAAATCCTCAGGCCTCACCTCAGATCTACCGAATCCAAAAATCTGGGTGTGAAACACCTTGTGTTTTGACAAACTGGGCAGGGGATTCTGATGCCCGTTCAAGTCTGAGAAGCACTGGATTATAAAATAGACTGTGGTTTGATAGGCACAAGCTAGAAATACTTTGTTATTCATGGCACAACCACAAAGGACATCATTTGTGGGGTAAATGAGCTGAGGCAGGAAACTATTCCACTGCCCACTATGCTTCTTTCCTCCTCTGTGAGTGTGTTTGTTTATTTATTCTTGATTGTGGTAAAAGGTACATAACATAAAATGTACCATTTTCGCCCATTTTAAGCACATTCGCCATGTTGTACAATTATCACCGCTGTCCATCTCCAGAACTTCTTCATCATCCTAAACCGAAACTCTGTCCCCATTAAACAACTTCTCATTTCTTTCCCTCTTGCCCTGTCTTGTAAATTCTATTCTACTTTCTGGCTCCGTGAATTTTTCTATTCTAGGTATCTCAGGCAAGCGCAATCATATGCTTTTTCTTTGTGTCCGCGTTATTTCACTTAGTGTAATACTTTCAAGCCTTATCTTGGGTTTTTTTTAAGTGCCCAAATCAAATGCCTTCCATCAGCTTCAGCTTGTATCTCTCAACTTAATCAACTCAAATAATCCTGTAGGATGGTCATTACTTTTCTGATCTAATATACTGACTAAATAAACTTTTTCAGAGCTAGTGTGCCACCAACATTTTGGAGATATCTCATCTGACCTTTTTTAAACATTTCAGGATGAAGAACCAGTTGCCAGGGGACTCCGGTTGGGCATCCATAACACTTCAACAGAGATTTGGGAAACTATTTCCGTTCTTTGTACTCTCTAAAAATTTTAGATTCCCTCTAAGAATTCGACTTTGATTGTGTGGAGCCTGTAGATCACAATGAAAATCTGGAATCTACTTTTTTAAATTTAAATTCAATCAGCCAACATATAGGACATCCTTAGTTTTTGATGTAGTGTCCTCTTAAATAAGGAACCATTTCAAGTTTTCATTCTGGTGACAGCTTGGGGATGTCCACAGTGTGGGGTGACAGACAGTGGACCTCCACAACAATCACAGACCTATGCAAAAGGTGCCATCCTTGTAGTCCAGTTTCAAAAGACACGTGAAATAATTTTGCAGAAAGTGTTGCTGCTTACAACTAAAATAGATTCCAAGCTTTAATTTCCAAAACAGAATTCACTCTTTTAGCACTACCCTATTAACACACTTATTTTTACTTTTTAGTATAGAAAGTTTCCAACATGGGCAAATGTGAATCTCATGTATGCTTCACCATTTATCCACATTTTGACAAACGTATTTAATGTATCCACACCTGCAACCTGTTTTTTGTTTGTTTGTTTTTTGCTGGAGTGTTTCAAATAAAATCCCCAACATTATCTAATGTCACCTGTATATTCTTAAATATGACTCTCATGGAGAAGGACTAGCCTGCATATCCATAATACCATTCTCATTCCTAGTGAAATTACTCTAGGGTGATCACCTACCAGGCCCATGATCAAATGTCTCCCTTGTTTCAAATATGGTCTTTATAATTGCTTGTTTGAATCAGGATCCAAAAAAGGGCCACGGATTGAATTTGGTTATGTCTCTTCAACTCTTTTAATCCATAAGAATTCCCTCTTTCTGTTTGTTTTATGCCATTTGTTGGAAAAAAAAAACCTGAACTATTTATACTGAAGTATACATTTTCCAGATTCTGTATTTGATTATTTCCTTGTGGTATTGTTTAACTTATTCCTTTACCTCTCATGCGTCCTGTAAACTGGGATTAGATCCTAGAAGCTTGATAGATTTCAGTTCTTTCTTTCTTTTTTCCTTTCTTTCTTTCAGATAGAGAGAGAGAGCATGAGCAGGGGGCAGGGAGGGAGGGGGAGAGGGAAAGAGAGAGAGAGACAGTCACAAGCGGTCTCCACACTGAGTGTGGCTGGGGCTCTATAACCTTGAGATCATTGCCAAAGCTGAAATCAAGAATTGGGGGCTTAACTGACTGAGGCAACCTGATTTCTGTTCATATCTTATGCTTGTTTGTTTTTACTTTTGGCAAGAATATTTCATAGGCTGCTGTGTATTTTCTGTTACACCAAATCAAGGGGTGAACCTAATGTTTGGCTGTCACATTTTTAGTGATGATTGATCAGTATAAGATTGATCAGTATATTTAAGTGTTTTCTGCCTGATTCATCTTTTACAAAGTTCTTCATCAACATTTCATCTTGTGACTTCAGCACCCATTGACAGTCATTGCAGTATGTATCAAAAATATTCAAATTCTCAGGGGCACCTCGGTGGCTCAGTCGTTAAGCGTCTGCCTCTGGCTCAGGTCATGATCCTAGGGTCCTGGGATCGAGTCCCGCATCGGGCTCCCTGTTCAGCGGGAAGCCTGCTTCTCCCTGTCCCACTCCCCCTGCTTGTGTTTCCTCTCTCGCTGTGTCTCTCTCTGTCAAATAAATAAATTAAAATATTCAAATTCTTTAAGTCCAAAAATACATTTCTAGAAATGTATTCTAAGGGGGAATAATATTATATGTAACAGAACTTTAGGAACAAAGATGTTTGTTGCAGTCTTATTTGCGTAGAAAAAAGAAAAAGAAAGGAAAATTAAGAAAAGATAGAGGAAAGAGGGAAGGAAGGAAGGAAAGGAGGAAGGGAGGAAGGAAGAGAGGGAGAAAAAGGAAAGAAGAAAGAAAAAGAAAGAAAGATAAAGAAAGAAAGAAGAAAGAAAGAAAGAAAGAAAGAGAGAAAGAAAGAAGGAAAAAGAGAGAGGAAGAAAGAAAGAAAAGGAAGGAAGGAAGGGAGGAAGGAAGGAAGGAAGGAAGGAAGGAAGGAAGGGGAAAGAAAAGGGAAATAAAAAGAAACAATCTGATAAACCCCTCCCTCCAAAAAATAGAGACTGGTTTACAAAATGGCTGTAGATTGTGAGTGCTGGGGAGCCTGGGTGGCTCAGTCGGTTAAATGTCGCCTTCAGCTCAGATCATGATCCCGGGGTCCTGGGATCTAGCCCCAAGTGGGATCTCTGCTCAGCAGGGAGCCTGTTTCTCCCTCTCCCTCTGCCTGCCACTCTGCCTGCTTTTCTGATCTCTCTCTCTCTCTCTCCGTGTCTGTCAAATAAATAAATAAATAAAATCTTAAAAAAAGATTAAGAGTGCTTTTCTGATTCTTTGTTCTTTCTCATAATTTCCAATTTTCAAAATAAATGTATGCATTACGTTTATCCTTTTTAAAAAGTTGTAACAAAAAGTTCTTAGCCAGATGGCATGGTACAGCAAAAATCTGGCTATTTGAGAGTAAAAGAGAAGAGAAAAAAATATTTCTCAGATCGTTTCTGGATCTAAAACTCCATGATTCTCTGTTCTCTCTAGTTAGCTACCACCCAGAGTAAATGAAGAGTAGCTTCCGTCACTGTGCACAGGCCGCCATTACCGAATCCTGATGACCCTGTATTCCTTGCCTCACGACTAACCTCTCTCTCTCCAACCCAAATCTACATCTTGGAGAAAGATCCAGTCAATTATTTGGTCATATCAGTTATTTCTGTGCCAAAAATGTTTATGGACTCTACGCCATTGTCTTTTTGGGGTCCTTGGGTAGTATTTTTAAAAATTGGGGGGACATTTTCTTAATACACTGAACACATGAAAAATTAGATTCCACAGAATTATTATTATATATATGTAATATTATACATATTATATATAATATTACACAGAATACAGAATTATCTGGATCAGACATCTTGAGTGTTCTTTCAGATATTATTAAAAATAGTAAAAGGTAAAAGTAATATAACCCTTACATATATTATTCCTTCTGTCAAGAGTGTTCTTTTCCCCTTTATGCAGCTAACTTCATTTCGTCCTTCAAAATTCAGCTGGGCCAAAATTCATCACCTCAGGAAAGTCTTTCTGGACATCTCAGACTATATTTGGTGCAGTTTTATGTTCCTGTAGTTCCTGGTTCTTTTCTACATTGTAAGAGGCAGCTGCACACTTATAACGAGATAATGTCTATCTACCCTCCCTTCTAGAATGTGTGTTCTCTGGGGGTGGGGATTGTATCTGATTGCTCAGATAGAATCCCCACTTTCTTATTCAGTGCTTGACACATGCCAGGAATTCAATACATATTTGTTGAATGAATGAATGAATTCTCCATCAAAACCAATGAGTTGGCTTCAACTAGAGTTTCTACTAGTAAGATTGAATTGACCACAATACAACAACATATTTGCTTGACTCAATTAAGAGAACTTTGTAATCTTTTTCTTCATAAAGGTGCTGGTCCCAGATCCATTTCCATGGACAACACCATGAGTATTCCATCTCCTCCAAGTTCATCCTTTCTCTATGAATTCTGCTCCTCATTGAACATCTTTAGCATTGTCACGTTCATTCTGGACCATATCCAGAGCTAAGTGTTCTGAAGCTGTCTGAAGTTTTTGTCTCCTAAACTTACTCAACGGTTCCTTGAGCCAGAGAATGTTTTTGTTTCTTCCAAATATCCACAAAGGATTCAACACAATAGACAGTGGTTGAGTCTTGGTGGCTGACCTCCACTAATTTATCTAACATACTTCTCAAGTATCTATAAAAGTAAAAAATAACTTGCTCATCTGATGATTGCTTCAAAGGTAATGAAGTAATTTTGTCAAAGGTGGTCATATCTAATTTGTGGAGCTGGCAGTCCTCTTTCAGAACAATGAAAGCTAGGGACTTCCTGGAAAATGCTTCTTTTTTTTTTTTTTTTTTTAAAGATTTTATTTATTTATTTGACACACAGAGAGAGATTACAAGTAGGCAGAGAGGCAGGCAGAGAGAGAGGAGAGAGGAAGAAGCAGGATCCCTGCTGAGCAGAGAGCCCGATGTGGGCCTCGATCCCAGGACTCTGGGATCATGACCTGAGCCGAAAGCAGAGGCTTTAACCCACTGAGCCACCCAGGCGCCCTGGAAAATGCTTCTTGTCAATCTGCAGTTTTAGTAACCTTGGACTAAGGTTTATATTGAGCAGAATGCACAGAATGTAGTGTAAAAATACTTTTGTTTAATCCAAGCCAGGGATGTCTTCGTGTGTGATCATTTTATGAGTTCATATTCAGGATATGCTATATAGACTCTGTGTCTCTGGGTGGCAATTATTAGAAGATGAAGAAAGAAATTAACGTGGTGTACCTACCACATAGCTGCATGGGGCAGGGTCCCATGTACACAGGATCCCATTTTATGACCTAGCAACTCTGGGGACAACTGTCATTGGTTCCATTCTATAGCTGAGGAAAATGAAGCTCAGAGAATTAAACAACTAGTCTGAGGTAACGCCCTTACTCAAGAATGGACTCAGAATTTAAACCCAGATCTGTCCAGTGGGTAAGCTCTAGATCTCTCTCCTATACAACATGCCTCTCAGACACTAGCCTGACTTTGTATAATTCTTGCTGCACAAACCTCACTTTGGGTGACTGTATAGAAATGTTGCTCACGGTCTTCTGGGTGGCTCAGTTGGTTCAGCTGCTGCCTTCAGCTCAAGTCATGATCCCAGGGTCCTGGTATTGAGTCCCGAATCACGCTCCTTGCTCAGCAGGGAGCCTGCTTCTCCCTCTGCCTGCTCTGCCTGCCGCTCCCCTGCTTGTGCGCACGTGTGTGCTCTCTCTCTCTCCATCCCTCTCTGACAAATAAATAAAAAACCTTTAAAAAAATGTTGCTCACAAGTCCTGTAATGCACATTTTCCTTTTAGGCACCAAGACTTGGACTGCACAAACTATGAAAATTGTCCTTGGGTATGTGGTAAAGGAGCATTTTGACAATAAGAATGAGAAAGCAAGCTCTTAGAATAAAAATAAGAAAGATTTTGTTTCTCTTGCCATTCACCTCAGACAAAGCTGTACAATTCCATTATTATCATTATTATTAGAAAGAGAGCATCTAATACAGTAGTTCTTTTTTAAAAAAAAGATTTATTTATTTATTTGAGAGAGAGATAGAGAGAGAGAGAGAGAGAGAGCATGCATGTGTGTGAGGAGGAGGGGCAGGGGAAGAGGGAGAGAGAATCCCCCAGTAGACTCCATGCCGAGTGTGGAGCCCAATGCAGGGCTCCATGTCACAGCTCTGAGATCATGACTGGAACCAAAACCAAGAGTCAGACACTTATCCAACTGTGCCACCCAGGTGTCCCTAAGACAGCAGTTCTAATCCCTGTTAGACTCATTGCTTTCCTTTAAAACAAAAATTTTGTTTTTCTTAAGATCCTGCAACAAAATTCATGGATAACCTACCTACATAAGTAATTTCAAAATGATTAACATGCTGTAAATAAATACAATATAAAGAAGAAAGAAAAGAAATTAATTTATAATAAAATAACATGTATTTCAATATGTAGATACTCAGGCATGTCCGGGCTAGAGGGACATAATGTACTAATCAGTTTTTTGCACCAATATGTAGAATCACACTTACAAATACAGCCTGAGCCTAAAGTGTTATATTGAGGGTTTAAATAACATAAGCAGTGTTGCTAATGGAGATGTGATCTTCTGAAAAGGTGAACAATTCTCAATGGAGTTTCAAACAAAATGAAATACAGTCTTTTCTAAATTTATGTGATAGCTGCATTCCTGGAAAATTCAGCGCATATTAAAATGTGCAAATGTTACTTTCTGTTTACATGTAAAAGAGAGTATTATAAATGCAGATAATTACAGGCAGATTTCCCCCCTCCATCAATGTCTGGGAGGATATTCCAAAGTTGTGTGGGGCGAGGAACAATTCTTTGCATTGCACAGTTGCCCCATAGGCATTGTCTAGTATTCTTTGTCTCTGGCCTCTAAATACCAGTAGTGTCTTCCCAATTATTGTGGTAACTACAAACATTCCCTTCTACCCCCAACCACATTCCCCAAATTTCCCATTGTGAACCACTGATCTAATATGTGCTAGGCACTCTGCTAAATTCCCCATAAATATCATTAGTAATTTATTATTATTTTTTAATTCAACAAACATCTCATTGCCTCTTACATGCTAGATACTGTGCTATGCTATAGATACACAGTTGTGAACAAGACAGTCAATGGTTCTTGATCACAAAGAGTGAATGATCTGGTAGAGGAAACAAACAACAAAAACTTACAAACAAATGAATATGTAATTACGGATTGTGTCAAATGCTATGAAGGAAAGAATTATATACTGTGAGACAGAATAACACTTGAACCTGTTTTATTTATTTTATTATTATTTTTTATCTACTTGACAGAGGGAGAGAGAGATCACAAGTAGGCAGAGAGAGGAGGAAGCAGGCTCCCCACTGAGCAGGGAACCCGACTCAGGGCTAGATCCCAGGACCCTGAGATCATGACCCGAGCCGAAGGCAGAGGCTTTAACCCACTGAGCCACCCAGGCGCCCTTTGAACCTATTTTAAAGAGGAGTATCAGGGAAACCTCTCTGAGTCAACAGTTTAGGCCAAGATGTGGAGGATGCCAGGGAGGCAGAAATGAGAAGTTATTCTGTGCTTCTCACGGAAGATGAAAATGAAGCCGGGGAAGTACTCAGTCCAAAAGTACAATGCTCCTAAATTGCTGAACCTATTTGAACTCAACTCTCTCTAGGTCCAAAGGCCATTAACTTTTTAGATTGAAAAAAATGGTTGGATAATTCCCCTGAAGAAGATACACAATTGGCCAATAAGCACATGACAAGATGCTTAACATCATTAGTTATTAGGGAAATGCAAGTCAACATGACATTGAGATACTGCTTCATACAAGAATGGATGTAGTAAAAAACAAACAAACAAAAAACCCTGGAAAACTCAAAAATATTGGCAACGATGTGGAAAAATTGGAACCCTTTTGCTTGGCTATTAGGACTGTAAAATGGTTCATTCATGGTGGAAAATAGTACAGAGTTTCCTTAAAAAGTTAAACATAGGATTACCACACGATCCAGCAATTTTGTTCTGAGGTATATGCCCCTAAACATTGAAAACAGGCTCTCAGACAAAGCCTTGTATGTGATTGTCCATGCAGCACTCTTATCAATGGCCAAAAGGTAGAAAAAACCCAAATGTCCAACAGTGGATGAATGGATGAACAAATTATGATATACACATCCAATAGAATATCACTAAGCCATAAAAAGGATTGAAGTTTTGATACATGCCACAATGTGAAAGAATTTTGAAAACATTATGCTCCGTGAAAGAAATCAGACCCCAAAGATCATGTATTGTATGATTCCATTTACATGAAATATTAAGACTGGGTAAATCCATAGAAACAGAAAGAAGATTGGTGGTTGCCAAGGGCTGAGAGAGGAGAAGGTAAGGAATAACTGCTTAGTGGGTGAGGGGTTTTACTCTGGGATAGTGGAACTGTTTTTGAACTTATAAAGAAGTGGTTGTACAACGTTGTCAGTGTACTGAGTCCCACTGAACTGTTCACTTTAAAATGGTTGATTTTATGCTTTGTGAATTTCACTTGAGTCCATTTTTTTTTAAAGATTATTTATTTATTTATTTCACAGCGGGAGAGAGATCACAAGGAGGCAGAGAGGCAGGCAGAGAGAGAGGGGGAAGCAGGCTCCCTGCTGAGCAGAGAGCCCGATGTGGGCCTCGATCCCAGGACCCTGAGATCATGACCTGAGCCGAAAGCAGAGGCTTTAACCCACTGAGCCACCCAGGCGCCCTTGAGTCCATTTTTTAAAATGAATGAGTATATTCTCTTGCCTTTTTAGATTATAGCCATCTCCTTTAGAAAAGACCTGCCTTGTTTTTTGTATCTTCTTCCAATCAAGTTATATGGACAGGGAGAGAATGCAGCTCACCAGATATTTTCTTGTGAGAAAACCAGTCAGAGTAATAGAAAAACTCTAGTTAGGAAGCTTTGGACATTTCTGAGCTTCCTTGACTTGGAGGTGAAGGAGGGGCAGGGCATATGGTTCCAAGAGGGTACCATCCACCTGTGGGTCTGGTGGATGGATGACACAGGTTGAGGGGACAGCCTCAGAGAAAGAGAACCATGGAGGGGAGGAGGAAGAAGAGGGGCCGTGTGGTTGGAAGAAACCACAGGACAAGGAGGGCCAGCATTTGGGGAAATGTTCTGTGGTGTCCGCTGGGAAAGTTCAGAAACCCACCCTCTAGAAAACACCAAGAGTTCTACATTACTTTAAAGATTTCTGGTAATAGATTTGTTTTCTTTTAGAATAGGGAGGAATGTGTAAGGATGTGAAACTCATTTGGTCACAGGTAAAAACTGAAAGTTGAAGGAGTTAATTTTCCCAAATTTTCTCTGTGAAGGTAGAGGCCATGACATTGCCTGACAGGGAAGAGGACCGGGTCACTGGAACGATTTGGCAGAGGGCAACCAGTCCCAACTAGTGAGGACACAGCAGAGATTGGGATCCAATTTCTTACAGACCTCAGATGCCTACTTTCTAAGTCAGGATTCACTTGCAAACATCCGAAACCACCTTAGGCTGAGCAGAAACGAATTTAATACAAGGAACTGAGTGCTTACAAATTCATTGGAAGGGTCCAGGATGGGCCATGAGGAACAACTTCTAGCACGTTAAGACATGACTGGTGCCAGAGGGCTGCCACAACCGGGAGGAATGGGCAACCAGAAGCTGTCCTATACACACTGCCGGTAGGTCACAATCCAGTTGCAATTCCTTCGTTGCAATCCAGGGCTCAGAAAGCTACTGCGAAACTGGCTCTCAAGACACGTCATGATTCAGGACATACACCAGCAAAAATTGAGTGTTCTGTGCTCTGTCTCTGGAAGTCAAGACTGAAAATGGATGGATTTATGCTCAGGACAATCGAACACATCTTCTGTGAACACATTTGTCAGCAGAAGCAACAAAGATGTGGTCTCCACATTACGTCTGCCTCCCAAACTTCATGCAAGGGTTCTCAACAGGCCAAATTGAAGTCATATCCAAAAGTTGAGCTGTAACGGATCCTGGAAAAAGCAATTGTTAAATCTCCAGGCTTGAGATACAGAAAGGCCCACACGGGGGACCAGATGGACCGTATGCTGAACCACAGTATTTTTCTTGCCTTAGCCTCCCTTTAGATTATTTCTTAATCTTCAAGTTATTATACAGTAATATCAGATCAAGATTTGTATTGAAATCTAGAAGAGCAAATAATAATAAAAAAATTAAAAAATAAAATGTATTCTAAAATGAAAAAAAAGAAAAAAAAGAAAAAGAAATCTAGAAACTCTAAGTATCTTCCTCTGTCTCTCATAGATTGCAAATCCTAAAGGGGCTTTGTGAAGTATTGGTTTCTTTACTGAATTTCATCAGACCTAAAACAACCTGAGAATTTTGGAATAATAAAGGATATCATGTTGTTCTCATATGAAACATGGAGAAGGAAAAACGAGAGAAATCGAAACCCCTCAATACTCATATTCAAAATCGGGGCACTCAGACACAAACTATCCCAGAGTGGAAAGTAGTTGCTATTCTAGAAGGAAGCCCCTGAAATCATATTTTCATAGGTTTTTGAAAGAGTTCATGGACCATAATGTTAGATGGGTAACTGAACAACCTCTTTATGCCTGGGGCAAGTTCCAAGTGCCCCTCCAATTTGCCCCCCTAATTTGCCAAACCATGGAAAAACAAACCTGCAATTAGAGTTGTATTTTTAAATCGTCTTAAGTTTTATGTGGCACTTTTTTCCCCTATACACAGTCTCGCCAAAACGCTGTTATTTTCACAGAGGAAATACAAAGAGTGGGTTTAAAATTACAAGTCCCATTTTAAGTCAGAAAACGGAAGTGGGTTCTCCGGGGTAACCTCCAGGCTGGACGCTGCTGTTTTCTCAACCTCATGATGCCACACGTCCAGCACCTGGGACAGCCGTGGCCTGCCTCTCAAACGCGAAGACTCCTGCTTCCAATCTTTGTACGCAAATCTCATGTACCTCATCCGCCACTAGACGTGTGTGCGCACGTTGACGCTTTTAGTTGAGGCTGATAAGGAGGAAGTTTGGTCCCTGGCTTCGCATCACTTAAATGTCAGAAATGTTCTCATTGCCTCCGTTGGCGAAATCTCCCTGACCCATACCCCCACTGAAGCTCATGACATTTTATGTGTTCTAGAAATGACAGAAGACAGGTCCCTCTGGGATTCACGCGCCTCTGCTGGGATTTTCACACCATTCTCCATGTTAACATGAAGCAACAGCTGGGTTGAAGAGAGCTGATAAAAATAGCAACATCATACTGCAAGCAAGCTGCATGGAAAAGAGGGGAATCGAGTGTTTGATTTTTTTTTTTTTTCCCTGAGTCCAGGGCTGTGTTTCTTGGAACATCTACTTATTCGGAAAGAGCAAAGCGAGTTTATTTTCCATCGAAGTGTTGTCTGGGAGAACGCGGAGAGGGGCAGCCTGTTCCTGCTCTTCCAGGCTCCACACTCACGGGCATCTGGTCCCCCTGATTGTTAACTGGGAGGTCACGTGACCTGACGGTGGCGCCCCTGAACGGTTAAGTTCAATGTTGGGAACTGGGTTTTCCAGGTTGCTGTGTGTTGCTGCAGAAACTTCCTGTGTTACCCTATCTTTCCATTCATTAAAGTGTAGCTTGCAATTGAACATTCTGACATAACATAGCTGAGATTTTTTGGCAGCGACGTTAACCATATTTAAGAGTTTCCTTGAGACGACATTAAATTTTCATATCCTCATGAATGCTTGCCACCTTCTTTTAATAACTTGAAAAAACAAGCTTCTCTCAGGAACTTCATTGTTCCAATATTTTTCCAGCACACATTTACTTCTTTTAGAAGTATGTTAGGTGTGTGTGTATTTACGGAGTCAGGGTGGACCTAGGTGGGTTAGAGTTCAGCATTGAACTTATAAAAAGTCTGCAACATGAATGGATCTCAGAGAAAAGTTATTAGAAGTCTAGTATTTTCTTCACAAGATCTTATTTTTCTCCTAAGCCATTTGGTCATTTCACCACAAAATTATATTTTGTTTAAAAAAAAAAAGGGCATATTCACTAACTCTAAGCCCTGGGTTTGAAAATAGTCTTTGAGAGAAATGTGTAAAAAATTTACAAAGGGGAGGTGGTAAAATGACGCTTTTTTCCCCTTCCTCCATAGTGAGAACTTTAGTCTTACTATTTACAGCTACCTTAAGAGACTTTCTTTTTTAATGAAAAAATAATTGGTTTAAGGTTCTAGCCACTTAGACAATTGGAAATTTTTAAAACCCATTCTTAACAAAGATGCAAAGGAAGAGAGTGCCAAATGCAGTGGAAAGCCCAAATGAATTCATAATTTGTAAGTGCCCACACAAATGGGAAGTTTGTACTCCTCTTGGATGGCAAGTGGTTTAGAAAGTTCTCTAATTCTCTATTCTAATGTGGTGTCTGTTTGCAGGCCGAATTATGGCAGCACAGTTACTGTTTCCCAAAACTTACAAAGCGTTATGTAATATAACACAATGTGGTTAACAGAGATTTTCACCCAAGTTATGACATTATTGAACCCAACGAGTTCCACTTCAGTTTCAAAACTGAGATCTGGTTCTGCTTCTGGATCCCTGATCTGCCCTTCAGCCCTCATACACGAAACATAAGCAAACCGAGGACCATAACAGCGATGGGGTCAGTGGCTAACTTCACCTTGAATTTACATGAGCCAAGTTTCCTGTCCATTGGCTTACGGATGAGGAAAATGATGCTCAGAGAAGTTAAGGAACTCTCTGAGCTGATGTGATTGAACTGGATTTGAAACCGTGGCTTACTGACACCAGAGTTAATAATACAACCATTCACATGCATTTGTGTTTGTTACCTGAACCTTTGGGTTTGTAACCTGTCGTTTTGTTGGTATCTCTTGTCTTTAGGTGAGTTTAGATTAAATTAGGATAGCTTTTATCCACTTCTCCTCCCAAACATGTGTAACACCACACAGAAAATTAAAAAAAAAATCACAGATGGGATTCTAGAATATAATTTCTCCAACAAATGATTTTATAAATATATCAGGCCCAACTTGCTTGGTTAGCCAGATGCTAAAATTGTACCACAGAAGTTCGGGCAGCTTCTGAGGAAATGGGGCTGCTTCCTGTGTGCATTTGTCAAGCCTCCTGTGGCTTTAGCCTCCCCCGCCCCCACCAGGGCACACTGGGCCAGAGTATGTGTTTTGGGTGGACAGGAGGGTCCAGCCCAGGCAGCAGCCCAATAGTGCAGAGCTGGGGAGCCCTCAGAGAGCCCCAGGAGCAGGGGCATATGGGCACACTTATTTCCCACGGGAAAAAAATTCTATGGGAATCATGAGCCAACAGCCAAAAGTACACAGCAGTCAAAGGCTTGGGTGGATAAAAGTAGGCAGTGAAAAGGAAGAGAATTAGGGGAAGTGTGGGGACGGCAAGAGAGAGACTGTGAGATCTAGGGAGATGTGTGAAAAGGCAAAAAGAGAAAACCATGTATGTGAAGGGAAGGGTCAGTGCAAATTAACTGGCATTCAGAGATAATTGCCTTGATGTCCAGGGATATGCTGGAACCCTTCCTAACACTTCTCGTTTTAGTCAGGCTACTCTTGCTTGGGGGTGCAGAAAGAACCTTAAGTTGTTCTAGTTACAAGAAGAGAAATGAACTGCCTCCAGCTGCCAAACTGTGGAGGCAAATGGAGCCAGGACCCAGCTGAGAGTCGACTGCCACCCAGCACCCCCTCTACCTCTCACCTTGGCCTCTCTGTGTGAGTGGGCTTTGCTGGCTCAGACCGCTCCTCCTTCCCTCCCTTCCCCTCCTTCCCCCCACCTTCCACCTCTCCCCCACCCTTTCAGTTTGAAAAGCCTTAGGAGGGTTAGGTCTTATGCCCACACCCTGAGCCAATCCCTGCAGCCGGGGGCAGGTGAGGCACTGTGATGCGCCTGGCTTTGGCTGTGTGCCCCTCTACGGGGGAGGAGGGGCAAGCCTCCCCCAGGGCAGGGCGGCCAGGTTTGCTGGGCAGAGGATAAAAGCATAGGTCTGTTGTACCATCCGCATCTTTTCATCGTGTTCTGACAATGGCTTGATCTCTCAAAACTCAGCTGAGAGCAGCCAGGTTGTCCTTATTGAAGGTTCTTTCAGGATCTCTGGGGGTAGAGGCAGGTTCTACCAACTATGTTCAGTTATGTGATTCACTTGATTTGCTTTGAATCACAGTATTTAATATGATGTGAAATTTCCAATAACAGCGCAGAAGGGCATACAGTGTTTACATTTATCAAAATGGGGCATGGATGAAAACATACTGGAGGAACAGCGTTTTTAAGAGGGAGCTCCTCCAACTGTCTTGCCAGCAGCAGAATCCATTCCTGTCTGGAAGGAGGCTGACTTGCTCTCTCCAGCCGCCTGCGGGGTGAACGGAGGATAGGACATAAAATGGCCAGCTGTATTCAGAGGGAGCTGGGAGGAGCCCCCCACGTACTGAGTGCCTACTGTGTACCGGGCACACTAGGTGCCTTTTCCCAAAGCTGCCCCACCTCCCCCTGGCACCCCACTAAGGTGCTGCTGCATCTCAGGCTATTTGTCACAGATGCACCCACCAGAAGCCTGGTGTCCTGGCGGCTGGCTGGGACCCTCTTTCCAGGTGCTTGCAAGTGTACCACCCAGCTGACAGTCCATGACGGTCCATCGTGCCTGCATCAACATACAGAGAGGATTGATGAGATGGTGTTGGCAAAGCTTAGCGCAAGAGAGACACTCCTTTCTGTTCTGAAACCTTATTAGGAGACCCGAGAGTTCTTTCAATCCAGAATCCACTAGGGAAAACTGGTTAGCCTGCCGCCTTGAAAAAAAAAAAAAAAGAAAGAAAAGAAAAGAAAAAAAAAAGGAGCCGCGTGTTTCCATTTCCTGCTCAGAGCCAGGCTCTCAGCAGAAAGCAGCAGTGGGGGTGAGCAAAGGGCTGGGCGACCACAGGCCAAACACCTCTGGAGCCACACTGACTTCACTGGGACGAAGTGGTGACAAAGGCTGACCTGTGAGGGGGTTTGGGGTGAGGAACAGAGAATGACAATTAAAAAAAGAAAAAGTTCCTGGCACGGTGCCTGGCACATAGGATGTGCTGAATGCGAGCCACTAGTGTTACAGAGGGAAGCATAAACATCTGCCAACTTATTTTTTTCATTTATTTATGTATTTATACCCTTAGCTTGGAGGCCTAGTTTGCTCAGCATTTTGGACGCGGGCCAGGCTAAATTAACACTCTTATCTTCTGGCCCCTGCAGCTGGCAGCCTCCCTATGGGTCCTGGAGGCCTCCACTTCAGATTCAACCATGTCCCAGGCCATCCCAGGCTGCCCTCGGCCAGGGGCCCCTTGGCCCACTTGCAGGTAAGACCCCTGCACTCCTGGCTCTGTGTCTGGGGCCCGTCGGGCTCACCCTTCTGTGCAGCAGAAGGAAGTCCACGGGCAGGCCCTGGGCCCCAGACATCTTGCTGTGATGGGGAAGGAGAGGCACACATATTCAAAATAAACATTTCTGCTGGTCAGAAGTTCGCCCAATTTTGCCAGAGTGGGCTCGACTAGCCGTGTTTGATCCACCAGGTAACAGCTGTACTGTGGAACACTGCCCCGGGGCTTTCTTAGACTCTGCTTCTCAAACTCCGTTTTGCATTTTAATCCCCTAGGGACTTGGTTAAAAATGCAGGTTCTGATTGAGTAAGTCTGGGGTGGGGTCTGGGATGCTGCAGTTCTAACAAACTCCTGGGAGATGCCAGAGATGCTGATGACCACGTTCTGAGGACCTAGGCTCCGAGACCATGATTTAGCAAACTTTTGTTGTGATTTTGGTCACGTGCTATCTCTTCTTCTTCTTCTTCTTTTTTTAATTGAGCTAATACTCTTCTTCAAACTGACCCGGCTTTTAAATTCAATATATGTGTGTTACCGTGAAATCACAGCTTTGAGGAGTGAATTTTGTTTTACTATGTCTTAAAATGAACACATAACCATCAAGATAAGAAATACATGTCTGCAATCATTTTACATTTCACCAACGGTATAGCATAGCCCTGTGTTCTAAGAAACCTGGTAACAGGCGTCCTGGAGGAAACTAGAGTCTGGACTACCCAGAACATGTTCTTTGGACTCTTTTCTTTCTTTCTTTCTTTCTTTCTTTCTTTCTTTCTTTCTTTCTTTCTTTCTTTCTTTCTTTCTTTCATATTTTATTTATTTATTTATTTACTTTAAGATTTTATTTATTTATTTTAGGGGGAGAGAGAGAGAGCATGTGCCAGTGGGGAGAGGGGCAGAGGGAGAGAGAGAATCCCAAGCAGACTCCCCACTGAGCTCAGAGCCCAACTCGGGTCTTGATCCCACGACCCTGAGATCAGGACCAGAGCTGACACCAAGAGTCAGATGCTTACCTGACTGAGTCATCCAGGCACCCCTGGACTCTAATTTCACCAGAGTTGATGTTTCTACAGAAGCACAGGTGATTCTAGAGGGAAGTCGGGGTGATTTTTGGACAAGGTATTCACTGCAGCAAAGATCTCCTTCTTGTGCCCAGCAGACTGTGTGAGGGCAGATTACCTCCTATCGAAAGGAGGGACACCTAACAGGGTGGCTGGCAACAGTGGTCTCTCATCCAAACTTCCATCCCAGTCACTTTTTCTGCTTGGCCACAGTTTTGTGAAAATCTGCAGAGAGACTAGAGAATGGGGTGGGGGGACCCGAAAAACAAACAAACAAACAAAAAACCACACACAAATTCCCTTCCGACTCTGAGGTGCTTGTTTACAAAGTAAAAAGTCCCTGGAGAATCATTTCATTTATAATTAAATCTAATCATAAGCCATTGTGGTTAAATTAATTTTGAGCTAATTCCACGGGAAATCCATGTCCTGTATGGCTTCTGAACAAAAGAGCTTGGTGTCGTATAATCTGACTCATTCTGAGGCCAGGCCTCTACAGATGAGCTCCAGGAGGGCAGTGAATAAATACTTCATGAAGAGAGCTAACGTTCAGGACCCATGGAAGCAAGAGACACTGGCGTGGTGGGTCCTGGAAGCTCTCAGAGGCTGTGTGAGGGTCTCTCAATGGAGACTTGTTTTCGTCTCAGAGCATCAACCTCTGAATAGCCCTTGACTGATGCGAAGCTTTCCACCAGAACTGGATCTGCTCTGGCCACAGCTTGGAGGAGCAGGTGTCTGGATCACAGGTATCTTCATACAGCTTTTTAAGTCCTGGGAAAACCATGATGTGCCAGACACCTTCACCCATAGGCTCCTACTTCATCCACCCTCTGAGAGGTCTGTAGGTTTCTCCTTTTTGTTGGTATAACGAGGAAGCTTAGAAGCACACCAAGTGGTCACCCAAAGGCCAAAAACAATGGAAAGTTCAGAATTGGAGTTTCTATTCAGACCCAGTGAGTCTGGTCATTCTGTCACCTCTTGGAAATGGGGACTATCCAGAAGACTTAACCCCATTCAGGTCCCCCCAACCTCCCAGCAAGGATCTGGGAAGTTTCTCTGGAAGTTTCTTCCTTTCAGATTTGAATACTGTAGTGTGGTCACTCACACTTGAGTGCAAATGATTCTGAGAACAAATTTTGGGCTCTTATGCTCTATGGTGGTAGGAGTGGGAGCCCCAAGGGAACCCAAAGATGGGAAGGCCTCAGAAAGGAGGCTGAGGATGCCAAGGACAAGCTTGGAGTGATTCCTTTATCCGTGGAAGAAATAGCCATACTCAGATTGCTGCATTTCTGGCTTTGATTTACTTGTGTAACCAAAGGAAACATCTTCCCAATTTGCCTGTAAATCTCTCTTGGCTGTGTTTCTGATTTCACTTACCCAGTTTGCCATGGGGTGATTACATCCAGGAAAAGACACAGTGTGACGAGAGGCCCACAAAAGGACAAACCCGTGAACGTCCCACCATCTCTGGAATGAAGGCTCCGAAGACATGTGGGTCTTAATACTCCTGAGCAATAAGCACCTGCCTGTGGGTGTTTTTACAGCCACGTTAGATTAGCATTTTTTCCTGGTCATGCCAGTGGTTTGAATTATGAAGATGACCTTTGAAAGAATTCACGGAGCGGGTCCTTTATAGGCTTTCTGAAGTGATGCATTTTAATTTGGATCGGTTTCCCAAACAAAAAGATTAGGTCAATGATAGTGCTCCTGTGTTTCCTGTTGGCTTGGCCTTCCTCACAGAGACAGGTTGTGTCCGAAGGCAAGCACAGGGCCATTGGTCAGAAAATGTGGAGTCCTGGGGAACCGGCACTGTGAGGCTGTTTGCCTGTGTTGGGGCCTGAGGAGCGTGACATTTATGTTCCTGAGCAGGATGGAATTTCCAGCTGAATAGGCCGGGCACTTCCCCAACTTTTATTTTGGCCCCAGCTGTATTAAGTGCGACCGACATCCCTTTTAAAAGCTCCTAACACAACCTGAATTGATGGGGCTGTTCTGTTTCTAACCAAAGGAAGCCGGTGGCATCAGCAAGGAAGGCAATGCCCTGCAGTGGGGGAGGATAAGAGGTGGACGAAGGGGCAGGAGCCTTCTCCACTGGCGATCAGCTGCTTCCACAGGTGAGGACTGGCCAGAGCAGCGCCCCGAACCGTTTCTTTCTCTTCCTGCCCGGTGTCTTCCTTGTCTACCGAGGGCTTGCGCTTTGACCTTCCTGACCGGCTGCAAAATAGCAATGGTTGCTTCCCCGGGGGGAAGGTGACCTTTAAGCGGAAATACCATCCTTGTGAACAGGAGGCCACAGGCTAAAGGCACCACATGGAACCCCAGGGAGCAGCCTTGTGTCCCCACCTGGAGCCATGAGCATCCCTCAGCCTTGGAGAGCCTGCCCCTTCCGCATCTTCTCAGGGGTGGTTGGGAGGAGGTCTCTGACGTTCACAGGCAGAAGTGGAGGTCTTTGCCCCTTCCCCCTTGCTTGGCCCTAAATTATTTCAGCAGAACCTGGTTTCACCCTGAGCCCTGGCGAGGAGGGCGGGGGGCACAGTCTAATATTAAATAATTTGACGCTTGGCCAGTGAAGCACTTCTAGCCCAGTGGGGCTTCCTTCAGGTCAGTCGGATCTTCCAGCCAGTCCTCAGAGGAGGGGCTCCTCAGCAGGTGAGCCCTTTCATTGTGGTTCTCATCTCTCTCACTGCTCCCTGTGCCCCTGACCCTTGTCACGCCTCGCCCTCCCCTCCTCCCCAAGGCCGAATGTCTTTGTGTCCTCAGCCTCCCACCTGCTGGCTGGCTCCCATCCTCGGGTAAGAGAACCTTCTCAGCCTACCTCTCACGTGTTTCTCATGTGAAAAGAGGACCCTGGTCATTTGCTTTGCTTTTCTAGCATTTTCTTTGGAGAATTGGTGACGGTGAGTCTGTGAGGAACAAAACCCACCTCTCCCATAGGTGCTGTGATGGTCAGATACTTCCTCTCCCAGCCTGCCTCACAACTGGGGCCCAAAGCAGGCTGCCTCACCTCTGCCAGGCAGATGCACCAGCACAGCGACTCGGGAGGCAAGAGCCAGCGGTGGCCACCGCAGTGGCAGCAGCCAAGCTCAAGCCCTGGGGCAGAAGGTGGGTGGTGCTCAGAGGGAGTGGTGGCACTTTCCCATCAGCCTTGTTCTGTGTGGTGGCTTGACTTGCTCTTCAAAGATCAGTGCTGAACCTTTTTTCTAGCTCTAGCCATGATTCTGTGAGCTATCCTACAGTCTTTTAACAGACTACTTTTCTCATAACTTGACCAGAAGGGGTTTCTGGTGCTTGCTACGAAGAACCTTGAGGTGAAGGTCATCTGTTTCCCTCTGCCTTAAAGCACATCACAATTCCTGTCACTGGGATTTCTTTTCTGTATCCTTTTTCCCCTATTTATCTTATTTTCCTCATTGACCAGAATCCCCTACACAATTTGAATTTCTGAATGGATTTTTTAAAAAATAATGGCAATACTCTTTAAAAAGCCAATGCTTTGTTTTTTCAACAGGTAAATGGAAGGGGAGGGGGAAAGATGGGGAAGAGAAGGAAGCATCTCAGAGAAACTCACAGGCTCTATGACTCCAGAGCAGGAGCAGCCTCAGCGTGGAGGGACCTTAGCAGCTGGGCCCCCAGCACCAGTTGGTGGGGAAGTCAATGTTTCTGTACCAAGGAGAGGGTGTAGGTGTGCCTCAGAGTAAGCTGGGGAGATTTGGTGGTGGGATCAAGAGGACACAGAGGGACCAGATTGATCTGGCAACTGGAGATTGGAGGGGCCACAGATGAAGGTATGTAGAGTAGATGCCAATGTCTGGGGCCAACGAACATTGGACAGTTTGGTCACAGCCACACAGTGCCTCCCAATTCATATTGCATCTTCCTCAATCTTAACACCTAGAGAGAAGAAGGGGAAAGAGGAGTGGGGGTGGAATTCCTACCTGATTCGGTTTTTACCCAAAGGGCACTGAAAAAATCTTGTAATTGAATGCAAACAAGGGCTCGGAAGCTAAGTTAAGTTGGATCAGAGAAAAAGAAAGTAAGTTACTTACCTGCATGAGTCTGCAAAATTTATATCCTCTTTACCTCCCGTGGATACCCTCGCTCTGATGTGTGCTAGGCTCTGAAAGGGTGTGGGGTTTCGGGATAGAGACCTATCCTTCTGCCAACTCAGTTATGTCTTTCTCTTTAAGAATGCCAGGCTCTCTGAACCTGATGTGGTCACATTTCTGAACTTATTGGCAGGATGCACATGACTGCAAATTGGCCTTGAAAAGTAATGCCTCCAGACAGGTCATCTAGAAGGGCCGAGACCCTTATTCTGGGAAATTCTCGGCTTTCCTGGGAAGAAAATGCAGCCTTGAATGAAAACAAGGTGAAACAAAACCAAAGGAATCGATACATTTCCATCCGCCTTCACCACTTCAGCCTCGGCTTTTGGAAGCTCAGACCGTGGGGAGCCCGATGAGCAAGTGTTTTTTGTTTTTTTGTTTTTTTAAAGATCAGCTTTCTTGGGTCATCAAGGCTAGTCCCAGAGCCCCAGTTTGCATTGCAGGGCCCCTCTTCCATGTCCTCCAGCCTCACATTGTTCCAGAAACATTTCTGATCAAGTAGAAGTGGACAGAGGGACCCCACTGTACCCCTTGATTTACTGACACCTTTCCTTAGATTTCACAGTGCTTGGGCTGATGGTACACCCTCCTTTGTGTGCGAGGTGCTCGGGGCCCTCCACCTTCGCGGACGGACACCCTGCCTCTTGTGAACTTGAGCAAGGGTCTTGACAGGTGTCCTGGGTGGCCTTGGCACCCTTCTTCAGGACTTCACTTCATCACACCATATTCAAGAAACTCTCTCACACAACAGCAGCCTACCACTGCAGGGGACAACTTACTCGTCTCCAAAAAGCCACACATTTTCTCACCTGTGCCTTTGCCATATTGTCTCCTCAACCCAGCCCCCCAACACCCCCTGCCCGCATTCCCTGCCTACCTCCTGCAAGAGGATGTCCTGGGCTCTTGTAATGACAAAACTCAGCAGGACAGAGGAGCCAGGGCACAGGGGAAACATGAATGATGAAGTCTGAGAAACCACTGTGAACGTAAGATCAATCACTTCATCTAAAATGGTACCATGAGTCAAGGCGTGGCTTAGGCGCTGACCAGACACGTGACGTTGATGGGTTCTCCAGTCTCCATAGGCTTCTGCTTTCTCTTCGCTGAGCTGATGGAGCTGGATGGATAAGCCCTGTCTACCACATTAGCCTGCCACTGTGATTCTGGGCTTGCTTTCAAGATGGCTCACTCATGTGACTTTTGAAAGGATGCCCCAGTTCCTAGCCATGTAGACTTTTCCACAAGGCTACTTTAGTGCCCTCACAACGTGGCAGCTGGCTTCCCACAGAGCGAGTGACTGGAGAGAGATGGGCAGAAACAACAATGTTTTTATAACCTAGCCTCAGAAATGACATACGTCACTGTGCCTTATTCTGTCAGTCACACCGACCAACCCTGATCATTGTGGGAGGGTACAAGAGCAAGATACTAGCAGGTGTGGCTCATTGGCAGCCATCTTAGGAGCTGGCTGTCACAGTGCTCATGTGGGAATTTCTCAGCAGTGCCTTCCTTTCATGGCCTGCTGATTTGTTGCCCAAGAGTAGATGGATCCTGTGGAGCTGGATACTAGAGGAAATCCTCGTGTGAACAATGCTGGGTAGAGAATTAACAAACCAACAGCAATCAAGATGGGGGATTTGACAACTGAAGTCCTTGGACTATCTAGAGGCACATTCAGTGTAGTAGGGCCCAGAGTGGAAACTATAGTTGGAGCTAAGTACAGGAACATGTGTTTTTTTTGTTTTTGTTTTGTTTTGTTTTTTTATTTGAAGGAGGGAATAAGTCCTTCCTAGCTGCCGCTGAAGTGTTTTAGAATTAAGACCTTGACTTACATTAATGTGCTTTCTTTTTTCACTTCTTCTTTGTTATTTTCCCTTATTTGGCCACGGTTTTCATTACTTTCACAAGTAGTAGCTGGAATGAAGGAGAGGGGAGAGACTGGAATGAAGAAAGAACATTCAGCTTCAGACATCCAAACAAACTCAGAAACAATGAGATTGAAAGCCAAGTTTTCAGCTGCAAGATCAGGCCATTGAGAGTGGAAAGGTTTTCTTAAATCCAAATAGACTTCTTTTAAATATAACAATCTTGGAGGATGAATGTGAAGTTTTTAGCAAACATCACAGAGTAGGGAAGGATGGGCAAGAGAAGTTCCCAACCTCACAGGTAAGGGAATGGCTTTTCCTGGATGGGGATGTGGAGGACAGAGATTGGAGATATTTTTAATCAATAAAATTAGACAAAGACACTATTCATAGGGTTCAGGGTGAGATTAGGGATATATCAGATGGTCTCAGGAAAGATCCAAATCTTGCGCTCTACTTACGGTTTAGAATTCCAGGCAGACAGCGCCTTGCAGAGTGAC
This sequence comes from Ailurus styani, assembly GCA_002007465.1. NCBI lineage: Eukaryota > Metazoa > Chordata > Mammalia > Carnivora > Ailuridae > Ailurus > Ailurus styani. Next base: position 152,557 of record LNAC01001074.1, read on the forward strand.
CTATACCCACATCGGGTGACTTCCGCAGAGAGAAATGCTGGAGTAGCACGTCTAGGCAGAGAGGGAATCTGAGATCCTATAGACCAGGCTCCCTGGGTCTAGTGTGTGGCTTCCACAACATCCAGAATTTTCTGTGGAGGTTGAGAATGGGGAGCAGTAGTATGATAAGGGGGCAGGGGAAATAAGAAGTGGTAGCCTGGTAGGAGACAAGACCCCACATCTGGAGGCCAAGGTAGGGTCATGGTCAGTAGTAGAAGGAGTCTGGCTTGGACCTGTCATCCAGAGACCCAAAGCTGACCCCAAGCGCCTCCCCAGACAATCCAACTTGAAATTGGAGGGCAAAAAAACAGACCAAGTATGCCTAACCTATGAGGAGTGTAAGCCACCTCCTGATCATCCTTCATGGGGACAAAAAGACTTTTAAGAGGATAGAAATTTAAAAGGGACTTTAAACTTTGTTGGGCTAAGTTAAATCCTGAATCGCCTGAGTAATTATACAAAAGAGATTAAGTCGTTAAGTCGGAGAGAATTTACCTCCAAGCAGTGAGAATAGTTGTTTTATTTGTTCATTTGTCTTGTTTTCTGTTTTCAGGAGAAAACAGAGCATCATGAGGCAGTTGAGTTTGATTAAGTAGAATTTAACATTTCTGCCATTTGGATCACAGTGGGTGCAGTTTAAACTCAGTTTACCACTGAAAGGGATATGATATGAAGTAGGATGGAGGGGCAGCAGTCATTCAACTTAAGGAACCGGGGAAGTGTGACTAGTGGCTACTGATTCACAAAACTTCCTTTGGAGGATCTAGAATATATAAAGAATGCCTACAAATCAACAACACCAAAAAGATGAACAGCCCGATTTTCTAAGTGGACAAAGGAGTTCAACAGGCCTTTTATGAAAAAGATCCATAAACGGCCAATAAGCACATGTAAAGGTGCTCGACACCATTGGTCGTTAGGAAAATGCAAATTAAAACCATATTGAGACACCATTTCACGTCTACCGGAATGGCTAAAATAAAATACAGTGAAAGTGGAGAAGTATGTGGGGCAACTGGAACTCATAATCCAGGGGATCAAGAACTGGTTAGTCATCTCTTACAGTGGTGAACGTGTATCTCCACATGACCTAGAAATTCCACTCTCAGGTGTTAACTCAAAAGAAATGAAAACATAGGTCTCCACAGAGACACGTACACAAGTGTTTATAGTAAACATATCAGTAAAAATAAAAAACTGGAAACCACCCAAATGTCCATCAGCTGAGCAGTCAAAAAGAATGTGGTATTTCCCTTTAATGGAATATTACTCAACAATAAAAAAGAACCATTTACTGTCAAACCTACAACATGGCTGAATCTCAAAACACATTTGCTGAATGAAAGAAGCCCGACATGCAAGAGTACATACTGTACAGTTCCATTTGTATGAGTTTCTAGAATAGGCAAGATTGATCTGTGTTGACACAACTCAAGAAGTGGGCAGGGGCATGTGGGAACATTCTCGATGATGAATATGTTCCATATTTTGGTTTTGGTGGCAGTTTGTTATCAAACCTCATCCAACTGACTACCTTATATCTTAATTGATTATACCTTAATTAAAAAAAAAGAATATTCAAAAAGACTCTTTTCTCAGTTTTGGCCCAAATTCTTACAGCAAATTAGCCAGGCAAACAATTAACACACAAGTCCCAGAAGGCTCTGAGTCTTTGGGGTCTTTGGGGGTGCACCTTCCCTCCCTCTGTCCCTTGGTCCATTTCAAGCTTATAGACACACATGCACTCACATACACTCACATGCATTCACACACGTACTCGCAGGAAGTCCTGTGAGTTCCCCCGCAGCACGCTCCCTCCCTCGAAGGGAGCCTGCAGGATCTCCCCCTACCACCACCACCACTGCCACCCTGTCGCTCAGCCAGCCCTGCCCACACCCTCGTCCCCCCATCCGTGGTCTCCAACTGCACTAGAGTCATCTCCGGTTTGAAACCTCAGCACATCCTAAATCATAGTTTGTGTGTGTTTTTTTCAGCGAAATACGGATGCCTTTGAAACCACTTTCTCCTCTAAAGGCCTCCTCCTTCCTTGTCAACTCCAGGCTCAGCCATTTCATAAATAATGTAGCTTCCTCTCTCATCTCAATTACAAATGTGGACGTCTCCTTGTTTTGAAGGATTGGACCGGCCTCTTTTGGGTTGCCTCCTGTTTTTCAAGTCCGGCCAGTGGCCACCGAGACGAAGGGCTGCGCCCACCCTCTGTGCGGCAAGCATGGTGATGGGACTCAGTTACCTCGTTGGAAGTGCACTGGTTGGCCTCTGCCTCCCTTTGCCAGAAGCATAACTTGGCAGCTGGGCTCTCTCACTCTAGCCTGTGGGTCTGTATGGGAGGTTCCAGTGTGTAAACGGTTTCCCCAAGGGAGTGGACCTTTCCATAGGATCTGTGCAAGCCATGTCACCAGCCCTGAGTGACAAAGAGAGCTGACATCAGTGTCCAAATCTCAATGGCTCTGAGCCCCTGCCTCCTTTACTGTAGGAATTCTGAGGCTCCCACCCTCCAAACAGCTACCAATTCAGCATCTGAGGGTTGTGTCCCATCCCAGCTAGCAAAACTAGACATCCATAAATCTGGGCCCTGCCTGAATGGCCCAGTTCTGCTGGTGGCCTTGGTGGGGCTGGGCCGACCTGGGGCTGGAAGCTGGGGGCTTGCCATCCTTCCTGCAGAAGCTAGCTGGGCCTCCTTTAGGGAATGAAGAGCATGGTTGGTCCATCTCCTGAGCACTGGAGCAGTTTCTTCCTTTCCAGACTCCAGCTCATCTTCTTAGAATTTCTAACCTTTCTGTTGTTCTCTCAAGTTTGCTGGGTCCTCGGGGAGGGCCATCCCACACCTGACCTGGTCTTAACTGCTGAGAGCAGCAGCAGAAGTGAGGGTCCACTCCTGAGAAGAAGCTGGTCTATCTGGAAGTGGTGAAGGAGGCCAGTGGGGGAAGCAGCCATAATGAGAGAGTGGGCTCAGCCGCTGACTTGTGGATGGCTCCCCAGAAATCAGCCCTGGGAGGTAAGGCCCTTCCGGTGCTCCTGAACACATGGCCTCATGGTCCTGAGGTGGTAGAGGGAGAGGCCAAGGGCAGCTCTGAGTGACCATGTGGGCATGTCTCAGTGGAGGCAAAGGGCTCCTCAGAGAGGTGGGGCTTCCCTCCACCCGAGGACTTGGGACTTGCACGTGGACTTCCCTCCACCTGCAGGATGAGACACCCCTGGGCTGCTGGTGCTGTCTTCCCCACTCCAGCATGAGCGCCACCGAGGGCAGTTGCTGAGGAAAAGCTAACAATCTGACACGTGACGTGGCAAATGACATAGCATTAAGATTCACCTTCATTTCTCTTGTTTCCATTAATTAAAAGAAGAATCCATTTCCCAGCTTCCTTTGCACGTTAGGTGGAGGCAGGGAGAGGGACGGGTCTGCTTCATGTTCTCTGAGGGAGTGGGGAGTACAGCCTCACTCACAGGCACCTATGTGGCCTGTACCAAATAGTGGAGTGATGGTGACAGGTGCCAGTGGGGCTGCGACAGTGATGTAGGCTGAGTTTTCAATACCAACTCTATGTGGCAGTCAGATAAGACATCTATGCTCTAATCATTGGACCTATAAATATCTTATCTTACATGGTAAAAGGGAGATTGCAGATAGGATTCAGTTAAGCATTCTGAGATGGGCAGAGGATCCGTGGTGACCTAGGTGGCCCCAATGTCATCACAAGTGTCCTTATAAGAGGGAGGCAGGAAGTCAGAGAAGGGGATGTGATGATGGAAGCAGAGGTCAGAGTCATGTGGTGGCTGGGAAGGGGCCAGGAGGCAAAGAGTGTGGGCAGTCATTAGGAGCGGAAAAGCCATGGAATGATATTCTCCCCTGGACCCTCTATTAGGAACACCGTCCTACTGACATCTTGAGTTTAGCCCAGTGAGACCCATTTCAGACCTCTGACCTCCAGAACTATAAGATAATAAATCTATGTTCTTTTAGGCTCTAGGTTTGTGGTAATTTGTTACAGCAGCAAAAGCAAACTAATACACTATAGGAGTTGGCAGGCTATGGAATGGTATCTTCCCAGTGCTGAATGAAATGGGGGGGGGCAAGGTACTGTAAGGTTTTTGTTTTGTTTTGTTTTGTTTTGTTTTGTTTTATATAATTCATTTATTTTAGAGAGAGCGCACGATTGCAAACCAGAGGGGCAGAGGGAGAGGGTGAAAAATCATAAGCAGAGTCTGTCCTGAGAGCAGAGCCCAATGTGGGGGTTGATCTCATGACCCTGAGGTCACAACCTGAGCCAAAGCCAAGAGTCGGATGCTTTACTGATTGTGCAACCCAGCTGTCCCAAGGTGCTGTAAGTTCTTAAATAAATAGATTAGCTGCCACTTTGGTCAGCAGACCTCTTTCCTTTTCCTTCCTTCTTAAAGTTCTGGGACCCTGTCAGCTGACCATGATAAGACCCTCTAATAGAAACTCTGATACCTCAACCAGTCTCAGAGACAGACGAAATTCAAATCTCTTGACCAACTTCAGTACACCGCATGGTTCATGAAAATAAGAGGTAGCATTTAAAACTAACTTTTGCACACTTCCTTGTTAGTGACCTCCTGGTTTAGCAAGAGGGAATTCAGATTATTTAGAGTTGGATGAAAAGGGGAAAGAGACAGTGTTTATCTCTTGTCATCGAGGCTAGGTTCTTGAAAGTCCATTCCAGAAACAAGAGTAAAATTTTTTGACACTAAGAGCCAGGTACTTGAGAGGGAAAAGTCATTGAAATTCCAGAAGACTTTGTTACGTATCAAGAACTAAAGCTAGAAAGATTAAAAAAAAACATTGAGTTTTGTTTTGTTGGGGTAAAATAGACTTAACAAAATTTACTGTCTCAGTATGTTTCGGCACACTTCACAAGGTTATGCGTCCCTCACCCCCGTGCATCTTCAGAACTTTATTATCTTCCCGAACTGAAACTTTGAAACAATTTAACGATTTTTCATCACCCCGTCCCTCCAGGCCCTGGCAACCACCATTCTACTTTCTGCCTCTGAGCAGTGGGTTACTGTATGAGAGTTTTGGTTTTAAGCTGTAAAGGGGGGAAAGGAGCAGTGTATAACATATGGGCAATTTTGGGCCACCCAGGAATGCAATGTGTCCCATTCTCTTGGGTGGGAGGAAGAGTCTAGAAGGAGAGGGGAAAATGAAAGGGTAGAAGCTTCAGGGTGTGGCCTCCTTGCCCTCTGTCCCTGGGGTGAGGAAAGATAAGGATTAGGAATCCCAGCAGCAGGTTTAGGAATCCCAGAAAGAGGGAGTTTGCCCCACACCTCCCAATAAAAGGAGGCCAGCATGCCAGCCAGAGGCCCAGCCTTCGATAAGATGGTCCACGGTTGTTCCCATGCTCCTGGTGCCAGCAGGATAAGGCTGAGCATTTCTCCATAAGACACTGTGTTCACTGCACTCCGTGGTAAGTTCAGGGTGACAGGCCCCTCTGGAAGGACGAGGTTCATCTTCTCACTACTGAGCAGAAACGCAGCTCTTCAACACACTGAGCTCTGCTGGAGAAAGTACAGAAAGTCACTTTGCTTGTGTCTGAGTAGTCACAGTCAGTTTTATACCCGCTACAAATACCCTGGCCCCAGAGAGCCTTTCATCTCCCCGGAGGAGTTTGAGACTAGCTTCCCTTGGCTTCCCTGGCTGTTTGGCTCCAAGCTGGGTGGGGCCTGCACGCAGGAGCAGGAGCTCCACGTGGAAAGCTGTTTCAGATGTCTCCCTTGGGCAGTGTGCCACACGCACATGCTGCACGGACCGCTGACAGCCATGCCCACCACGCAGGCTGGCCCTCCAGCTCCTCCACCGCTCAGACCACTCGCAGACGCCTGGCACCCTCTTACCCTCTCTTTTTCCCTGCCCCCCTCCCCACACCAACTCTCCCTCCGGCTTCAGGAAAAATATTTGGATATTGCACATCCCTCCTGTCACGAAATACGCACAGGCAGAGGAAAGAGGATGAAGGCGGGGTCCATAGAGTCCTCAGAGACCTTGGAGTGCTTCGTTCCTGCAGCCAGAGCTTGGGGAGGTGGGCTGCGCACGTTGCCACCAGCAGGCTGACCCACGAGGCACCACCGAGGGGGAGTACAGCCGGGTGCTCCCTGGGATTGGAGGTCTTGCAGCATCTGCGGGATCCGCGTGCCTGCTCTCAACCGCCGGCAGACAAGCTCCTGGAAGGCTGAGCAGGGCTCGGCCACTTTGAGGCCCTCCATCCCCTGTGTCCTTCCGCGCGGGGTGTCTCTGGGCCCTTCTCCTCTCCAGCACTGGGGGATCCAAACCTCCCACCTCTCCCTGCAGAGCCGCACAACATCCCGGAGCGCAGGCTGGCACAGCCGCAGAATGAGAGGCACCGGCGGGCACTCAGGGACCCATCTGGCTGAATTTCCACAAGAAGCACTGGCCTTTTTTTTCTCCGAAGGAGAAAGGAAACAAGGGCTGCACTTTTAAAGCAGTCTGGACTCGGTGTCCCCAGGGGGGAGAGATGTGTTCCTTTTTCTAAAACACTCCTTTCTTTCCATGACCCTTATATCCCCCCAGCTGTCTGCTCCCCACACCACAAGCTGCCCAGGCCCCCGCCGAGGCGTGTCCTCACCAGGGATCTCCCCCATGGCCTCAGAGGCCAACACGAGCACTCTGAGCCCCCAGAAGCTGCTGGAAGTTCGCCTACGGGCAGCGGGATGTCCCTGGGAGGAGGGCCTGTGAGGGGTCTTTCAGTGAGGGACAGAAGTCTCGGAGTGTCAGAGAGAAGGGCAGTCCCCTTTGTCACTCAGAAGAGAACAGGAAGCTGCCAAGTGAGCTGAGGGGGAAAAGTGGATGGCGTTGGCTCTTCAGGCTTGCCCTAGTGCTGTGGGTTTTGTTTGCTTGTTTATTTTTGCTTTTGGTTTTTTGTCCGTTTTTTATTTCCACACCACTGAAGTATGGCATAAGAGAAGGCCTGACTCCTCTTCCAACAGCTTCGAGTAAGTGTTCCAGCCAACGTTTCTACTCTAATTAACATCATCTTTTTAACTCTTCCTAGACAGGACCATTCTCCTGGCCAACCCTTGAACAGCAAATCCAAATAACAAGCATTTTCTTTCTTCTTCTTAAGCTCATATATATACCCCCAGACCTTGAGTGTGTCCAAGCGCTGGAGATACCCACAGAAAGCTGCTTCCTAGGCCTGAGGTGGGCCTCAGAGACCCTCCCCCAGGAAGGACTCTGAGTCCTCTCAAGTCTGGTGTCACTGTCAGGCCCCTTTGGGCCTCAATTCCTTACCTGTGAGACAAGATATATGGTACCACATTCTAGACAGTCTCTTGGGTGTTCATGGAAACTTCAAAGGCTGAACAATGAGAGCTGACCTTATTTTAGTGATTCCTGTGTGCTAGGCACAGTTCTAATTAATCTTCACAACCACTTCATGAGGTAAGTACTACTGTTAACCCCATTTTACAGATGAGAAAGCTAAAGCCCCATAAAGATAAGGGACTTGACAAAATTGCACAATGAATAAGTGGCAGAGGAGGGACCCGAACTCAGGCAATCTTCAGAGTCTTGCCATGCTCAACTGGCTCAACCACAGGCCATTGTTCCCACTCAGGGGAGTGCCTCAGTATTGTCAGACACTCTAGTTTTTCAAGAGAAGCCAGAAATCTGGATACCTATGTGAAATTTCCCCACCGAAAAATGTCATCAAGTAATTCAAACCTTTTACATATCCTATGTGAGAAAAAAATACCACTATCCTATCACCATCCACATCTCGCTCATCTCCTCACCTGCCTGTTTGTGGTCCCTGGCTCAGGCCAAGGAAGGAAGATTGATTGGATCTCCTAAGGCAACGTTCCGCTGGTAGTGGCTACACTGAGTGCGATGCTGAGGATTCTGTGTGTGAGTCTGGCCTCCATGAGACAAAGTGCTGCCATCCATTAGTAATGTCTGCCGTGGACGAAGGATGCCATCTGTGCCGTGAGTTTGCCATGACTGAGTTAGATATTATACAGAGTGGACTAAGGTTTAGTTCCTGATCCTCCAGAACCTAACTTCTTACGTCCCCTCCCCCACTTTACCTTGGCCCAGAGCTCCTTCTGTTTGAGTAAGTGTTCGGTGGTCAAAGGTTCTAGGTCCTAAACACTTACATTCCTAACCCTTGTGAGAGAGGTGTAGTCACGTGCTTTGGACCCTGGGTCAGCTTTGTTTTGGCCAGCAACTAGAATTCCTGCATCTTTCATCATTGCTTCAAGAAATCCAACCTCTCCAGGGAGCTCTATGACCTCCTTGGTGCCTCAGTGGCCCATGGCTCAGAGCTTTGCACACACACACATTAGTTTCAGTTGAAAAAGCCTCAGAAGACAAAATTCTCTTCTAGAGTGCCTTCCCCCTCCCCCTGCTGTGGGGTTTCTTCTACGTCTGGCACAGCCCTCCCATCTCCTTTCAGGGTCTGACTCTACTAGCCTTTCCCTCATGAGGTCTTCCTCAGAGAAATTCCCAACCCTTCATCCCTTTCTGGAGTAGCCATCTCCTGTGGCTTGAACACACTCTGTAGAATCACCCTTTATCCTGATTTGCGTAAAAACAGACTTTTCCTGACAAAGTGAGCCTCTCCTTAGGAGTTCTCATACCAGCTACTAACAGAAAATGGAACTCCCCGGCATCATGGTTCCGCTATAGTCACACAGAAGCCGTCCTTGACACAGATGTGTGGCACTTACGATAGCCAGGTGGTCTCACCCACATCCTGATTTTTTTTCTCTTCATCGTACCCATATTTGCTTAGAGTCTCTTCTGCCTGGGGTAGCTCTCCTATTTCCCGTCTTCATGAATGGTTTTCTCAGCCACATGATGAGGAACCTGTCTGTCTTATTTCTTTCACTTCATTCACACATTGGATAAATGTGGCTGGAGTGCCCGCTGGGGGCCAGACACTGTTCTAGGGCCCAGGGATACTGACCAGAACAGAATTTTTATGCTCTTGGAGCCTCCTTTCTCCTTCTTTGACTCACATAACAATGGGTTACATGACACGCTAGCCTTGAGAATTCTCAAGGTTTCCTTGGGCACAGTCACACACTTGGATCTTGCCCCATAATGCCTTTGGATTTGGTTTCTCCTTGTGGAGGCTTCTTTGTCTAGCTGCGTTGACACGTACCCTGAAGAAGAACCACCCTCCCCAGGCCCAGGCCTTGCCACCTGATCCCAGACCAGGCACTCAAACTTCTGAAGCCCCTTCCTTACATGGTAAGGACAGCTAGCTTCTCCATGTTGGGCCGTGATGAATTGTTAAGTGGAGGAAAGGATGTCAGCATGATGCAAATGTTCCGCATCACCATAGCACGATCATGTTTAGAGATAAAAATTCAGTCCTCCTTCTACCACCCCCCCAACATTTTCTTATTGCCCTGACTCTTCCTCAGGTCTCCTTTCCCTGCAAAAGAGAAGGTACCACAGAATACAAATACCAAGGAATCAAATTCTCGGCTTGATGTTTTAAGATCAACTTTTAAAACTTATGAACAGAGAAAATAGCCTTGTGAGTCTAGACTTTTTGCTATGCAAGAGTGTTCATTAGTCCGCACTCTCCTGAGATATATATATATATATATATATATATATTCATTCCTATGTATATACATGATCTCTCTCTCTCTTATATCTATCATCTATCTATCTATCGATATCTCACTTTTTTATCTATTATCTATCTATCTATCTATTGAGTTGTATAAGGAATTGGCTCATGGGATTATGAAGATTGAAAAGCCCCAAGATCTACAGTTGGCAAACTAGAGACCCAAGAGAACAAATGGTGTAATTCCAATCTGAGTCTGAAGGCCTGAGAACCAGGCAAGCAGGCGGTGTAAGTTCCAGCCTGAGGAATGAACAGGACCACTGTTCCAGTTCAATAGTCAGACTGGACGTGTTCCCTTTTTCTCCATTTTTGTTTTATATTCAGGCCTTCAACTGACTGGATGAGGCCCACCCACATTAAGGAAGGGAATCTGCTTTACTGAGTCTGCTGATTCAAATATTAATTTCATCCAAGGGCACCTAGGTGGCTTAATTGGTTAAGTGTCTGCCTTCAACTCAGGTTGTGGCCTCAGGGTCCTAGGATTGAGCCCTGCTTTGGGCTCTTTGCTCAGCAGGGAATCTGCTTCTCCTTCTCTCTCTGTGCTCCCCGCTTTTGCTCTCTCTCTCTCTCCCTCTCTCTCTCTCTCTCTCTCTCTCTCTCTCAAATAAATAAATAAAATCTTGAAAAAAAAATAATTTCATCCAAAGCATCCTTGCAGACATACCAGAATAATGTTTGACCAAGTATTGGGGCAACCCTTGGCCCAGTCCAATTGACACATAAAGTTAACTATTAAGAAGAACGAAGCTTTTTAAGAAGAAGAAAAAAAAAAGGTTTGCTGAGTTTCAAAGAGAAATGAAAGAATTTTAAGAAATTGCAACATACGTTTATTCCCCAAATAGTAGAATGGGAAGAGGACAGAAGAAGTAGCCAAATAAGCCACCTGCCATGTAGACCAGATTCAGGTTCCCAAGGCCAAGCACAAAGGAGCTGTAAGAGAGAAGCCCGTGATTTGCCCTGTCCTGCCAAGATGGCTTGGACTCCGGGGAAAATAAAGAAACCCCTAGATGATTTTGGGGAAATCTTGCACCAGCTTCCTGGTAGGTGAGCAGTCAAGAAGAGAGGGGTGTGGGGACTTTTTTTTTTTTTTTAAGATTTTATTTATTAATTTGAGACAGAGTGAACAAGAGAGAGAGAGCACAAGTTGGGGGGGAGAGCAGGAGGAGAGGTAGAAGCAGACTCCCCACTGAGTAGGGAGCCTGACTTTGGGCTCATTTCTGGGACTCCAGGATCATGATGTAGGCCGAAGGCAGACGCTTAACTGGCTGAGCCACCAGGTGCCCCTCCCGTGGGGACATTTGAGTGAGAGCCTGGTTTGGGTTTCCTGCAGCCCTGCAGAGATTGGGAGAGCAGCCCAAACCTTGTATGCCCCTTAGGTGCATACAGCAGCAAGCAGAGAGGGGAAGCTGGTGTCCCCGAAGATGCCAGGGGTATGACAAAAAGACACAGTCACCAGTGGCGGATTGAGCCATATGCAAACCAGAGGCCAGATGGGCATATATGTTCAATCCCACAGACACTGACATGAGGAAGTGCTCGTTGCTTCCAGATACCAGTGGAAATCAATGTTAAATAGTTAATATTGAACAGTGGGGGTCAGAACAAGATGGCTCTTGTCCTACCCAGGATAGGCTAGACTCTAGTAACAGACTACAGTAGTAACAAGCAAGCACCCGGAGGAGCTTGGTACCTAAAAGTTTGCTTCTTTTTTATTTCAGTGTGATCCATTGGAGCTCTTCCTGAGTAACTCCCTTCCAAGTGACAGCTCAGGATGCTGATAGGCTGCATTTTAGTTATGACTTCTGGGGTGTCTTCAGCAGGTGAAGAAAGGACTGGCAAGTTACACAGAGGGTTTTTCATTACCTTAGCAAAGAAATGACGTATGTTATTTCCCTCATAGCCCATGGGCCCAAACTCATCACATGACCCCTCTTTCCTACAAGGGAGGATGGGAAATGCAGTCTCCCTTTGTGCCCAGGAGGAGGGAAATGAAACAGGAGTTAGGGAAGCCTCATACTGTCTCTACCACCAGCATGAACCAGGCATATCCAGGACATGAAGACCCATAAATCCACCGTGGAACTGAGATGTCATCCCAAGGAGGAAACCCTACACTGCAACAAGCTTTTAACCTAAATTGAGAAATCAATGGAATTCTACAGGGTTTTATGAAAGTGACTAGGTTACAATTTTTGTCATCAGGGGGAAACAGGGATGGAAGACAGGAAATAGATTCAGGTATAGAAAAATAAATGAAGTTGAATCTTTACCCACAGGAGAACATGAATCATTATGCTATTACATGGGTTGTTACATTATTATGGGTTATATATTTTTATAGCTGGAAAAAGCTTATAGGTGGTTGGTCAGAAGTGGGGTAGCATAGAAGTTTGAGACATGGGAGCAAGGGTTCAAATCTGAGTTCAGTCCCCTGCTAGCTGGTGTGAGGGGGAGGTGAAAGAGGGGGAGGAGGGGGAGGAGAGGGAGGAGGAAGGGGAGGAGAGTGGGGAGGAGGGAAAGAAGGAGGAGGGGGAGAGAAACTACCATTGACTGAGCTCCTATAATGTGCCAGCCAATTTACTTAACTTACTTCATTCAATCCTTGAAATAACATTATGAATGGGGATCATTATCACCATTTCATAGATGGGACAATCAAGGCTTGTAGAGGTTGAGTAACTTGTACAAGGACACTGGGAGAGTTTTAGAATTCATCCATTCTGAGATCCAACACTGTCCCTGCACCCACGGACTGACCCTGAGCAAGACACTTCTTGGCTCTAAAATGTGCTTCCTCTGCCTATAAAAGGGGAATAGAAATAATACCTGTTGCAAAAAAAAAAAGTCCACAAATCCTTTGACCTTCCTCCAGCCAAGAGATGGGGTCTCTATTCCCTCCCCTTAAATCTAAGCTCACCTTAGTGACTGGCATGTGACTAATAGGGTGAAGCTCAACTTCCAAGGCCACTCAGAAAAGACCATGTGGGTGTCTGCCTGGTTCTGTTGGGAACACTTGCCTTTGGAGCTCTGAGATGTTGTGAAGTGTTGAATTGTGTTTATCCCTCAGATTCTTATGTTGGAGTGCTAGCCCTCATTACCTCAGGATGTGACCATTTTTGGAAATAGCGTCTTTACAGAGGTAATCAAGTTAAAATGAAGTCAGTAAAATGGGCCCTAATCCAATTTGACTAACGTCCTTGTAAAGGGGAAAAATTCAGATATAGAGACGTTCATAAAGAGAAGATGATGTGAAGACACAGGGAGAAGAAGGCCATCTACAAGCCAAGGAGAGGCCTGGGGAAGATCCTTCCCTCACAGCCCTTGGAAGGGCCCTGCTGATACCTCCATGTTGGACTTCTAGCCTCCAGAGCTGTGAGACAATACATTTTTGTTGTACTAAGCCATCTGGTTTGTGGTATTTTGTTATGGCTGTCCTTGCAAATGAAAACAACTTTTATATAAGAACCCCGACTTCCCTGAGGCTGCCATGCTGTGAGGAAGCCCAGGCCACATGGAGAGGCCCATGTCTGTATTCTGGTGACAGCCCCAGTTGAGATCCCAGCTGAGAGCCAGTATGTGAGACACATGAGCAAAGATGATCCCCATTATAGCCCCCAGCTACAGACTTACTAGTGAACCCCTGCCACCCATGACCAGATGAGGTCCCTGACGTCACCCAGTAAGTGGATCATCCCATATCTCTGAATTCGCAACCCAGAGAACCCACGAGCATAATAAAATTGGATTCTTCCACCACCAGGGTTTGAGGCTTTGCACAGCAAGGGGAATGGAAATGGTCTCCCAGGCCGTGAGGGCCGGAGCGGGGCTCTGTGACTCCGGAATGCAGGCCCTTCTCTTCTCCCCCAAGCCAGCTCAGCAGCTTCGCTGTCTCAGAGGGTGTCTGGGTAGGAAGGTCTTTGCTGAGTCTTGTCTCTGAGGAAGCAGGCTGGTCCATGTAGGCTAGACCCTGATTAACCAGTGAGGTCTGTCTGACCCCTGAGGAAGCCTGCCTCACTCGACCTTCCTCAAGCATGAGGCTTCTAAAGGCAGCCATCGAATCGGGTCTTTCTGAGGTCTGATCACTAGGTCAAGGGCTCGAACTGTGGGTGTTGCTCGCACCTGTTCCCACCACGGTCATGTTGTTCATGGGTTTGTATACTAGGAGAGCTGCTGAGAGGTTGACTGTAATCTGGACCTCAGATTGTGCGGGTTTAATTCTGGCCAAGCAACGTATTAGCTGCATGGTCCTGGGTAAGTTCTAGAAGCTCCCTAAGACTGTTTCTTCATCTGCAAAATGGGAAAATATGAGCACTCCCCTAGTAGGGGTTCTTGTGAGGCTCAGTCAGCACATTCTCATGGGAAGCATCAAGCTGGGATGGAGCACAGAGTCAGCCCGAAACGTATAGGAGCTGCTATTCACCAACACCAACTGTTTGCTTGTAGGAATCTGAGCGGAGTTCCTGGGAGCTTCCCACCCAATGCTGAGCGCTTTCACAAGTTATCGAAAAGAAAAAAAGATGCCAGACAAACCCAAGGTAGCATCATAATCACTGACTTTATTATTCCGAAAAGTCCTGAAAAACTACAAAGGGTAGCAATTAGGCCTCTCGTGAAAGTCCTCCCCACGGGAAAAGCCTGGTCATGGGGCACAGGGCTTCACTTCCTTCCCCATTTGTGGCCACCGTTGTCTGACTGTGTCCCCAACCAGGGCGCAGGCAGGAGTGGTGGGAGGGCCACGTGGCCTCCTCCCTCCTTGCTGGTGCAGGAAACATTCATTGCCTGCCACCCTGATGACTCCTTGGAGAGAGAAGGCGGACGGGGTGACTCAAAGTGTACCATCTCCTCCCCCCTCCTACGCCACCCCCCCAACCGGGGCACGCTGCCGCCCTGATGAGCCCCCTCTTCCAAGGGTGGGGGTGAATCACGGCTCCAGGCCCTGGGATGCTTATGGGCCCCTTTCCCCAGTGCCAATCTTACTGGGAGGAGGGGGACAAGCGGGGGTGGTGGGGGGGATGTGCTTTTATGGATCAGAGCGAATTCCTGCCCCACTGCGGCACTTTGTCAGAAACCATCTCTGGGCAGGCTGCTGGCTGGCTGCGAAGTCTCCCTCCTGCTCCACGCAGGGCAAGGCTTGTCCAAATATTTGGCTTGATCCTGCTTTCTGATTCATCATGTGCAGGGACCTCTGTAATTTCATCTCCTGCGTGACTCAGACCAGAGCGGAGCGCAAGTGCAGGGCTCCGGAGGCCAGGCCTGCAGCCAGCGCCCGCTGCTCCCCGCTCTGGGAGAGATGCGGGCTCTCTCCAGCCCGGCTTGCCTCAGATTAAATCGCTTTTGTCTGAGATGATTAATGAAGCCCCAAACACGCCTCAGCACAAGGGTGTGAGGTGCACTTTGTACCTTTTCCAAGTTTTTTTTTTTTTAAGGCTAAATCCATTTGCATCTCAGAAATTAGATAGGCTCCAAAATGACATATTCCTGACAGTGGCAGGCTGGGTGTGTGTTTGTCTAAGACATCTTCCCCCCCGTGGTCCCCTCTCTCATTCTGAGACCCTAGGGAGAAATCCTGCTTGTCTTCCAGAGGAGGAAAGGAGGCAGCAGAATGACCTAGATTCCAAATCCACAAGACAGGTACAGCTGTCTCGCCTGTCTTCAAAAGGCTGCCAATGCCTGGGGTTCCCTGGTTTTGGAAGGAGCTGGCAGGAGGAGGCTCTCTGGTGTTCCTGCTCTGGCCCTCTGTGCTTTGGGATAACATGGTCATTCTCTTCTTTGGCAGGTTTGTCTGTTTAGGAAAGGCCACCAGTTAGGCCGGTGGGGCCCCTCAGCCCACAGGGACCCCTGGGTGATGCTACCCAAGTAGGGATGCGGGAGAGGGGGTGTCATCAATAGCAAAGCTAAAGCATCCCTTCTGGAGGTGTGAGGGGCAAGGGAAGGGGGTCTCTGTATAGCAGAGAGGAGTGGGGATGACAGCTCAGACCCTGGGGTCTCCAGGACTCAGAGACAACGGAGTTTAAGCCCGCCTTCCACCACTTTCCAGCTCTGTGGCATTGGACAAATGACTCACCCTCTCTGAGCCTGCATCTTCATCCATTCCATTCATGCATTTAATGCCTATTTTCTGAGCACTCCCTGTCTGTTGGGCCCAGTCTGCCCCCTCAGCCCTTATATTCTATACACTGCATAAATAAACACAAGCATGTGCATACGTCACCCATCAGGCGGTGGTAAGGATGAAGCAGAAGAGACAGAGTGAGAGGTGGGAGCCAGAGAGTCTTGGGCGGGCTCTGTCGTGTTGGGCTACATACAGCTGGGAGATGAGGGGGTCCAGCTGGGGAGCCCAAGAAGGCGCTGGCTGTGACACAGGAGGGACCCAGAGAGCGTGAGCCTGAGGCAAGAGAAGGCCTGCGTAGCACACTGTGGCAGCTCAGTAAACGTCCTTGCTACTGTGGGCGCTACTGTTATTCGCCCACTAGCAGTGAGCATGGCAATAGGCTTGGGGCTGAAGATGCTGCAGGGGAGAAAAAAGGGGCTGGGAAAAAGGAGGCTTAAGGGCCAGGGTAAAGGGCACATGGCCACATTGCAATGGGGGGGACCTGTCGGATCCCCCCACACCACCTCCATGCCCAGCCTCCGTGGCCCAGGCAGGCTCCGCTTCACACCCTGCCCCAAAGGTCAGCTGGCTAGGGTTTCACAGGCAGGCATTCCAGGTCTGGGGCCCACACAGGGAGCACCCTGCCTGTGGTCAGGCCTCCAAGTTCCCGTCCAGGGCCAGTTGCCGGAACTTTGGCCCATCCCAATTAGCCTCAGCTGCTGCCAGGCAGGGGTGGGGTGGCAAAGCGAGGAGAGAAGTGAGCCCCCGGGGCAGCTGTCCTCCTGTAAGAACCTGAGTCACGCCCCGGCCAGGGAGCACTCCAGGTTCTGCAGGGAGTGTGTGTGTGTGTGTGTGTGTGTGTGTGTGTGTGTGTGTGTGTGTGTGTGTGAATGCATATATACACATACATGGGACTTATTTCATGTATTATTTCATGTATTTTTTAATTTAACTTATTTTCCCAAGATCCTGGGTAGCAGCTATTGTTTATCTGCATCCAATAAGCAAGGGAAAATCAGACCCAAGGAAGTCAGAAGACACTAGAGCCAGGAAGCAGGTGGCAGAACAGAAGTTCAAACCCTGTGTTCCATGCACCTTCAAGTAACGGCCATGGAACAAGAGGACGCAGCCGTGGCTTTGGATGGGCCTCTCCGTGATCATGGACCTCACTATGCTCTACAGACTGAAACGAGAAAGAGTGTTATGTATCCTGTTTTGAAGGTTCCAGGAGAGTCAACAGAAGGGAATGGAATTTCGACAAGGTTCCCCCGTTGCCTCTCTGCCCAAGTGGGCGATGCCCACACAGCGCCCCTGTCCACCGGATGTCCCTGGGCTCCGGGCTCCTGCAGGAACTCTGCAGATGGTGGGTGAGCTCCATCCGAAGCCCACACTCAGCGCTTTCCACCGCCTTCTCCTTCCCCTTTCACTTCCGGACTATTTGGGTCTCTGCCTGCCTCCCACGAGGGCAGACAGATTGCTGTGTTCATCTTGGGGTTCATGGTACCGGGCAAAGTGAACTACCCTAGTGGGGGGTGGGCGTGCTCCCTCTCGTTTTTTCATCTTGATTTCCATAAGGGAGGTGCGGATGCACAGCAAATCAGGCCGTGGAGACTCAGCTGAGAAGTGCAGGCCTACCCAGGCATCCTGGGCTGCAGCCCATGGGGCAGTGGGGACTGGCCATGCAGAAGGCTGCGAATGACAAGTGACAGGGGCAGCAAACCCACCTCGGCCTTAGCTGCTGCAGCCTGCCAGCCTGCAACAGAACACTTGCTCCAAGTGGGAACAAGCCCTCAGAGCGAAGCCACAAAAGGGGGGGGCGCCTTTCTGATGGGGGATGGAGAAGCTTTCCAGAAATAAATGAAAGTCGCCCTTACATCTTGGGGAAGTTTAAAGACACACAGAGAATGAAATCTTAGATTTTTTAACTTCCTGAAAGGCTGAGGCTGGGCATAATTCTCTGCTTTTGTTCCCCTCCTTTGTTGAGTCAGTGTTCCTGGCCATACTGTACCTGTGGTTTTATTGTCATCCGTTTTGGAAATGGGCAGGGTATAAATCAGTCCGTGAAATTTAAAAATGTAAGCTCTTTGGTCTAGCATCGAAGTAGACAAAGAAGAAACAGGCACTTAATAAATGCCTTTGGAGGCTTGTGATTTGCATGGGGCTTCCAATAAAAGGCGAAGCCTTTGCTTTGAGGTTATACACACGGAATCCAGGGTGGTCCTCAGGCCTCTGGTCACAGCACGAGCAGCACTGGTACCTTGATCTACAACCCTGGAAAACGCAGCTGCTGGGGACCATCTGTACCATGGCCACCCCGGGGACCAAGCAGGGAAAGGGGAAGGCTCCTTGCTGCAGGCAGCAGTGAATGGGCCCCCTCGATCACTCCTCTGCAAAAGTGGTCTGGAGAGATGATATAGATCAGCTCAGCCCCTTCCCCACCCTCCTCATCTCCTACTCTGTTTTGCCACCACTGGCTTCCCCAGCAAAGTCTGACAATTCTGGGGAGTCAGAGCTCCTGGGAGGAACTTGTTCCCATGTTGGGCATGTGGTGCTAGAAATGGCTGGGTCTTGGGGAGTCAGCAAGAGAAGAAGGAAAGCGATGCATGTCCCTGTCACAGTGGAAGGCTTGGCAGAGCCGGCACCAGGGACCATGGGTTCCCTGAGCTGGGGGAAAGATCCAAGGAAGGATTGTGGAATCTGGGGGCAAAAGATAAAACAGAATGCTTTATATACTTAAGCTGTGAAGAGAAAAAAGTGTTATAACACACCACTCACCTGCAATCCCTGCTTTTTATTTGCAAGGGCAGCTATGATGAAAACCTTCAAGGGAAGTCAAGGTCAACATGCAGTCCTGAGTCATTAGCCATACACAGATTAGTAGGTTAATACAGAACAGTCTCGACAGATGAATTACACCCAGAAGCTGTGTATGAGTCCTTGGAGTTGACATTGAAAGGTTCGGTTATCATAGGGAGAGTGATGCCTGCTTAATTTTGATAGGGCTTAATTATTGTGATAAATGTCCTTAGAGTTTAACTGTTTCTTTTCACCTAATGTCAGAATGAAGAGCTCAACCCCAAGTGGGCTGGTCCCCTCTCTCCCCAGCCCCTCTGAGATCCTTGGGGAGGATCCTGGAGGAGTAGAAGTCTAGTGTTTCAAAAGGGTACATCCACCTGGGACGGTCAGGGCACTTTTGCTCAAAAGTGACAGAGCCCATGAAATTTATTAGCAGGAAATTGGGTGCTTCCTTGGAATCTAAGGTGAAATCAAACAATTAGGCTTCTGGAGAGGTAGGAACCAGGCCTAGGAGGTGCCAAGAATGCAGGAAACTATTTCCTGTCTGTCTCTGTCACAGGCTGCCTCTGTTCTTGCCTCTGCTTCTTTCCACTGACCCATCTTCTGTGTCTCGTGCTGTTGGGTGGAAGACTGTCTTTACAAAGCCTCTGCATTTCCTCTCTCCAAAAGACCAGGCAATGTCACCAAGCACTATTCGGTCCAGCCTGATTTAAGTGTTCATGCCTGATCCAGCCCTCTGGGATCCAGGGTCAGGGTTGTGTGTCTAGATATGGCCAACAGGAGCCGCCCACCCCACCCCCCACCTCCTGAGGGGGGTGGGGGGAGTGGGGTGGATGGAAAGGCTCAGCGCTCAGAGAACAGACATTGTGAGCAGGTCAGACACTCTTAAAAAGGATATGTCCTGTTCCTGAGATCAAAATGGCACCACCAGAATTTCTTGATGCCAGGAACAGCTTGACAGAACCCTGGCAGTCAGGAGGCCTGGCTTTCCCCTACTTTCTCCCCTTCTCTTTATTACAACTTGCTTTAGTAAGGCATCTGGGAGTCTCTTCAACCCGATCATTTTCTTGTACACTGCAAAGCTCGGTGCTCCCACATGCGTTTTAGACATCCACACCTGGGTCAGGCAGCAGGATTTGGAACCCCGAGACTACCTTTTCTCCTCTCGAATGCTCCCTGGCATGGAGGATCTATGTGGGGAGTAGAAAGTACATCATTCCACATCAGACACACTGGATTCTTACCCACACTCAGCCACTTATTAATTCTGACCTCTCTAAACCTTGGGTTTCTTCTCTGTAAAATCAGTTAGTTAGTGACCTGTCTCCCTCAGGGTTGTTGTGAGAACTTGAGATCATCTGTGTGAGACCTTTAGTTCACTTAGCTCTCTTCCGGGCACAAGGAAGGCATTCGATACACCTTGGCCCCCTTAAATCCCCTCCCTACCACCGGAGGTCTTCCAAAGGCAACATTGTTGTTCTTCTTGTCCCATCCCCACCAGAGCAACTTTCAGCCCAAGTCCTGGTGGCAATTAGTGCCATCTACAAGTTAACTTAGGCATTACCACTCAGGTATGTTCAGGTACATGGTATAATTGGCTGTCATAAATATTCAAATAGGCTCATTCATTTGTAGTCAAGCAGGCCATCTTGACCCCGTGTCTCAAGAGTGGAATGGATACAACATTCCCTTGAAACCACCATCAGAGACATAGTCTGAGAGGCTGGGCCATGGCAACTCTTTTTGAGTTATGTGTGTCAAGTGAATGAGTCAGCATTAATAGAGGATTCAAAAACCTAGCAGAAATCAGACCACATAGAAAGAATGAAGAAAGAAGCCCATAAGCGCCTGGGTGGCTCAGTGGGTTAAAGCCGCTGCCTTCGGCTCAGGTCATGATCCCAGGGTCCTGGGATCGAGGCCCGCATCAGGCTCTCTGCTTAGGAGGGAGCCTGCTTCCTCCTCTCTCCTCTCTCTGCCTGCCTCTCTGCCTACTTGTAATCTCTCTCTCTGTGTCAAATGAATAAATAAAATCTTTAAAAAAATAAATAAATAAAAAAAAAAAAAAAAGAAGAAGCCCATAAGACCCAGGAGAAATTCTAAAGAATCTTCTCAGAGTGGTTAGAACTGGAAACCAAGGGGATTCCATCCTGTCTCCAACATGGCCACAGCCCACCCATCACCAAGGCCCTTTCTCTGCCTACTTGTAATCTCTCTCTCTGTGTCAAATGAATAAATAAAATCTTTAAAATAAATAAATAAATAAATAAATAAATAAATAAGCCCATAAGACCCAGGAGAAATTCTAAAGAATCTTCTCAGAGTGGTTAGAACTGGAAACCAAGGGGATTCCATCCTGTCTCCAACATGGCCACAGCCCACCCATCACCAAGGCCCTTTCTCTGCCTACTTGTAATCTCTCTCTCTGTGTCAAATGAATAAATAAAATCTTTAAAATAAATAAATAAATAAATAAATAAATAAATAAGCCCATAAGACCCAGGAGAAATTCTAAAGAATCTTCTCAGAGTGGTTAGAACTGGAAACCAAGGGGATTCCATCCTGTCTCCAACATGGCCACAGCCCACCCATCACCAAGGCCCTTTCTCTGCCTACTTGTAATCTCTCTCTCTGTGTCAAATGAATAAATAAAATCTTTAAAATAAATAAATAAATAAATAAATAAATAAATAAGCCCATAAGACCCAGGAGAAATTCTAAAGAATCTTCTCAGAGTGGTTAGAACTGGAAACCAAGGGGATTCCATCCTGTCTCCAACATGGCCACAGCCCACCCATCACCAAGGCCCTTTGGAGGGGGCCACCAAGAAAGGGAAGGTCATGGGGTTGAAGGGAAGACTGGAGATGTAGACTCAGAGCTCTGCAATGGGGGAGGAGGTGTTTTACAAGCACCATCCACATCTGCTCCCCTCTCTCAAGAGTCAAAGCCTCAGGACACAACTTAAAGATGGCAGAGCCTGGGTTGTAGGAGGACCCTTGGGCTGAGAACCTCTCCAAGATGTCACCAAAGGAAATCATGGCTCTGTGAGCAAAGAGGGGGGGCATGGCTGCTGGGTAACCAAAAATCAACACAGGTTCCCCAAGCCAAGTCCTGTTTATTCTGCCTACAGGGTATTTTTCAGACATATTTCAAATGTATTTCTCAAAACCATTCCTGCCTTTCTGATTCCCTGGCCCCTACCATATCACAGGGGTTCCTTAGCAGCTACTGCACAGGCCCTACCAGCATCCTGGGCCTCTTCTCATTCCCCTCCACCCAGCTGCCAGACTCACTTCCAGAAACACACAGTGACCCTGTGACCCTCTTGCTCACAAAACTCCCATGGCTCCCAACCGCCAAGAACAAGAGAATGTCAACATGGGACCCCAAGCTTGCTGCTGGCGACATGCTCCCACTTCTGGTTTCACCCCCAGGTAGACCCTCTCCCCCCCATGCCTTGATCCGCACTCATGCTTTCCCACTTAGAAAACCACTTCTTGGGCGCCTGGGTGGCTCAGTGGGTTAAAGCCTCTGCTTTCGGCTCAGGTCATGATCTCAGCGTCCTGGGATCGAGGCCCGCATCGGGCTCTCTGCTCAGCAGGGAGCCTGCTTCCTCCTCTCCCTGTCTCTCTGCCTGCCTCTCTGCCTACTTGTAATCTCTCTCTCTCTGTGTCAAATAAATAAATAAAATCTTTAATAAAATAAAATAAANTTTAAAAAAAAAAAAAAAAGAAAGAAAACCACTTCTTTTCCACTCTACGCAGTTCACTCTTGCTCATCTCTTTTCAGGGACCCAGTCAAACGTGGTGTCTCCTCTGAGGCTCCCCGGGGCCTCCAGCAGCTGTGATTTTGGGATCTCACTCCACCCTGGTGACCTGAATGCAGGGGGCCTCCTGGGTGGATGGTGAGACCCTGGAGAGTGGGGACTGTGGCTGCCCAGCTCCGTGCACAGAGCCTGACACAGTGGCTGGGCGGCTCCTGAAATCCACGCTCCTGGTCCGCCTGCCCTTCTGCTGCCTCAGGAGGCTGGGAAAACCCCAGCTGGCGCCATTTCCTGTTCTCCACATCCGCGCAGATCTTCTTTGTCCCAGGCTCTTCCTCTCCAGAGAGCTCCTTATCTGGGGACAGTCCAGTGCACAGCAGTGCGCCTGGAGGAGCCGTCCTGCCGATTTCCTGCCTCAGCCTCTCTGGATTTGAGTCAGAAGGTCTGAGTTCAGAGCCAAGCCCTGAACCTCTTTCCAGCTCGATGACCTTGGCCACTGCTTTCACCTCTGCAAAACGTCAGTGTCTTAATCTACAGAATGAAGTCTTGTCTAGTTTGTTCCTCATAAGTTGTCCAAAGTGAAAGCGTGCCTCCAAACCTGGGCTTTTCCCTGTAAGGAATCTCTGTGAACACTTTACAATGCACCTGCCCAGACCTTTTCTATGCATTTATGAAATACTTAAATTTTATCGTGTTTTGTCCTAAAAGAATCCCATATTCTTATTCTTCTATGCCTTGCTGGTTTCACCCAACACATCTGATGCTTCTTCATTTGATGCTTACCTTGCTGCATATGAATGACCCAGAGTCCTTTTAGCCAGTCTCTTCACAAAAGACATTTTAACTGTTTCCCTTTAAAAATTTTTTTCTTATTAAAGTTTTTATTTTGTGATAATTGTAGATTCATGTGCAGTTGTGGAAATACTACAGAGAAATCCCATGTACCCTTCACCCAGTTTGTACCCAATGTGGCGTCTTTCAAAACTCAGTACAACATCATCACCAGGATATTGTCACTAGTAACAACGATCGAGATGCTGAAGATTTCCATCACAAGGGACCTTCTTGTCATCCTCTTTCAGCCCTACCTACTTCCCTCCCATCCTCACCCTGATTCCCTGCATCCCTTGTCCTTTACCTCTGGCATTCATGCACTGATCTTCTATTTCTATCATTTTGTCCTTTCAAGAATACTATATAAAAGGGAGCACCTTTGAGACTGTTTTCCACTTAGCATCATTCCCTGAACTTCATGCCGCTTGTCGGAGGTATCAGTATTTTGTTCTTTACTTACTGCTGAGTACTGCTCCACAGGACAGATCTGCCAGTTTGTTTATTCATGGTCGAAGGGAACCCACTTGCTTACTGTCTGGGGATAGTACCAACAACGCTGCTACAAACATTTGTGTCTGGGTTTTTGTGGAAATAGAAATTTAACATCTCTAGGAGAAATGCCCCGAAGTGCAAATATAGGGCATTTTGCCCCCAAAATATGCCCATTTTTGCCCCTGAGTCCTATAGCAGTTGCTGGTTCTGTTTTCTAAGACACTACCAAGCTGATTTCCAGAGTGGTTCTCCTATTTTCCATTCCCACCAGCAACGGGTAAGTGATCCGAATTCTCTATTGACATTCAGTGTTGTTCCTATTTTTTATTTCAGTCATTCTAACAGGTATGTAGTGATACCTCAGTGCAGTTTTCATTTGCATCTCCCTGATTCCTAACGATGTCGAGCATCTTTGGTGCAAAATCTCTTCATATCATTTTTGAATTGGCTTTTATTTTGCTTTGTTTTACCGTTAAGTTTTGAGAGTTCTTTGTATGTTATTCTAGATACTGATTCTTGGTTAGATATGTAGTTTCCAAATATTTTCTCCCAGTCTCTGGCTGGTCTTTTCATTCTCTTAACAGCATACAGTATAGAGCAGAATTTTAAATTTTGACAAAGTCCCATTTATCAGTTTTTTCCTTTACGGATTGTGGTTTTGGTGTCAAGCTTAGCTTTTGGTGTCTTGGCTTCACCCTAAATCCTGAAGATTTCCTCCTATTTTTTTTTCCCTAAAAGATTTAGGATTTTACATTTTACATGAAGTCCATGATCCGTTTTGAATTAGGCGTAAAGTTTGGGTCCAGGTTCACTTTCTGCCTATACATGTTCAAATGCCCCAGCACCATTTGTTGAAAAGGCTATCCTTCCTCCATTGACTCGCTTCCACATCTTTGTTAAAAATCAGTTGGACATTTTTGTGTGAGTCTATTTCTAGGTTCTCTGTTCTGTTCATCTATTTGTCTATTTCTCTGCCAGTATTGCACAGTCTTGGTTACTCTTCTTTTTCATAATTTACTCTTTTCTTTTCAAAATTGTTTTAGCTATTCTTAGAAATTCATTTGCTTTTCATATATTTTAGAATAATTTTGTCAGTACTTACAAAAAAAATCCTTGTAGGGGTTTTGATAGGAGCTGTGTTAAATCTGTGTATCAAACTGGGGAGAGCTGACGTCTTTACTATGTTGAATTTTCCAACCCATAAATCTGGTCTGTTTCTCCATTTGGTTTTTTTGGGTTTTTTTTTTTTTTTTAGATCTTTGGTTTCTTCATCAGAATTCTATCATTTTCAGTCTGTAAGTCTTTATGCTTTGTTAAATCTGGATGTCAGGATTTAATTTTTTTGAGCAATTATAAATTGTATTGTACTTTTAATTGCTAGTGCTGTCGGTATATAGAAATACAATTGATTTTTGTATGATTATCCTGGATCCTGCAACCTTTCTGAACTCACTTATTAGTTCTAAAAGGTTTTTTGTAGATTCTTTGGGATTTTCTATGTCATTTATAAATAAGTACATTTTTATTTTTGTGTGCAATTAAGCTGTGTCACTTTAATATTCTTAGATTGGGGACACTTTTATTTCTTTCTTTATAAATTGTATGCCTTAAAATTATTTCCTTTTCTTGCCTTATTGCAGTGGATAGAAGTTCCAGTATTGTGCTACATAAGAGTGATGAGAGTGGACATCCTTGGTTTGTCCCCAGTATTCAGTCATGCTGAAGTATAGTATCAGCTGTAGATATTCTGTAGGTGTTTTTTATTAAACTGAGGGAGTGGAGTGTCTGGGTGGCTCAGTAGGTTGAGCCTCTGACTCTTGATTTCGGCTCAGGTCATGATCTCAGGTTCATGAGATTGAGCCCTACGTCAGGCTCCCCACTCAGGAAGGAGTCTGTTTAAGACTGTCTTCCTCTCCTTCTGCCCCTCCCCCTGCTTGCATGTGCTCTCTCTCTCTCTCTCCCTCTCTCTCAAATAAATAAATAAATCTAAAAAAATAAAATAAACTGAAGGAGTTACCTTTATTCCTAGCTTTCTGAGAGGGTTCTTTTTTTTTTTTAATCAAACAATGAGTAGGTATTGTATTTTGCCTAATGCGTTTTCTCAGTCCATTGATATAATTATATGTTTTTTCTTCTTTAGCCTATAACATGATGAACTACATTGATTGATAGTTAAGTACTGAACCAGCCTTGCATATCTGGGATGTACATTTGATTATCATGTATAATTCTTTTCCTAAATTGCTGAATTCTATATGCTAAAGTTTTGCAACTGTATTCATGAAGGACATTAGTTTTGTAGTTTTATTTTTTTATACTGTCTTTGTCTGGTGTTGGTATCAGGGTAATAGTATCTTCATACAACTTTTATTTTATGAAAATGAATTCAGAAGTGTTCCCTCTTCTTTTGTTTTCTGGAAGAGATTGTGTAGAACTGGTGTTAATTTTTTAAAGATTTAATAAACTTCTGTGGTGTAACTATCTCGGTCTGGAAATTCCTTTTTTGGGCATTTTAAAATGAAGAATTTCTTTTTCTTAATAGTTACAGGGCTATTCAAATGACCTATTTCACATTTGGATGAGTTGTGGTAATTTTTACTTTTCAAGAAATTGGTCCACTTCTCTAAGTTGTTCAAATTTATATCTCTGAAATTGTTCATGCTATCCCATTATTATCCTTCTGATGTCTACAATGTTTATTTCCCAATTGTAGTAATAGTTCCATTTTGTTCTTGATATTATTAATTTGTGTCTTTTTTTTTCTTTGTCAGTCTTGATAGAAAGTTGTCAATTTATTGATCTTTTCAAAGAATCACCTTTTGGGGGTGCCTGGGTGGCTCAGTTGGTTAAGCGACTGCCTTTGGCTCAGGTCATGATCCCAGAGTCCCAGGATCGAGTCCCTCATTGGACTCCCAGCTCCATGGGGAGTCTGCTTCTCCCTCTGACCTTCTCCCTTCTCATGCTCTCTCTCACTATCTTTCTCTCTCTCAAATAAATAAATAAATAAAATCTTTTTTAAAAAAAGAATCAGCTTTTTGGTTTCATCGAATTTCTCTCGTTTTTCTCTTTTCAATGCCATTTCTCTTTTCAATGCATATATGCTCATAACCTAATAATTTCCTTTCTTCTCACTTTGGTTTATTTTTGTTACTCTTTTAATTAGTTTTTGAGATAGGACCTTAGACTATTGATTTGAGATGTATCCTTTTATCTAATATAGCATTTAATGCTATATATTTTCCTCTGAGCACTGCCTTAGCTATATACCATGAATTTTGACATACGTATTTCATTTTTATTTAGTTACGATATATTTTAATTTTTTTCCCTTGATATTTCTTGTTTGACCTGTGGATTACTTAAAAGTGTGGATTTAGTTTTCAAGTATCTGGAGATTTTTCTGTTATCTTTCTATCGTCAAATTATTAATTCATAGTTTGATCCCATTGTGGTTAGAATGCACATTCTGTATAGGTTCAATTCTTTTAGTTCTGTTGAGGTTTATTTTATGACCTGGGATATAATCCTTCTGTTTCATGGGCTATCGTTAATAATGTATATTCTGCTGTTTGTGGAATTAAATGCTTTGTAAGTATCCATGAGATACTCTCAGTCAATAATGTTATATTTTCCTATAGTTGCTGAATTCTAATTGTGCTATCAATTGTTGAAAGAAGAGTGCAAAAATCTCCAACTATCATTATGGATTTGTCTGTTTTCCACTTACTTCTCTCAGTTTTTGCTTCACATTTTTGTAACTCTGTTGTTTGGTGCAGAAACATTTAGGCCTATTATGTTTTCTTGGGGGATTTACCCTTTTGTCCCTATGTAATGTCCTTCTCTGTGCCTGGTAAATTCCTTCACTCTGAAGTATACTTTATCTGATATTAAGACAGCCACTCCTGCTTTCTTTTTAAAAATGAACTTTTGATTTTTTGGTAGATTTAGAGTTACAAAAAGTTGTGAATATTTCCATATATCCCATGCCCAGCTTTCCTTATTAACATCTTAAATTAGTATAGTATAATTGTGACAAGTAATGAACCAATATTGATACATTATTATTAACTAAAGTGCATACTTGGGGCCCCTGGGTGACTCAGTCGTTAAGCGTCTGCCTTTGGCTCAGGTCATGATCCCAGGGTCCTGGGATGGAGCCCCGCATCAGGATCCCTGCTCGGCAGGAAGCCTGCTTCTCCCTCTCCCACTCCCTCTGCTTGTGTTCCCTCTCTTGCTGTGTCTCTCTCTCTCTGTCAAATAAATAAATAAAATCTTAAAAAAAAATAAAGTTCATACTTTATTCAGATTTCCTTAGTTTTTAGTTAATGTCTTTTTCCTGTATGGCATTTTCCATTCAGGTTACCACATTACATTTAGTCATGATGTCTCCTTAGGATTCTCTTAGATGTGACAGTTTCTCAGAACTTTGTATTTTTTAGTGACCTTGACAGTTTTGAGGAGCACCAGTAAAATATACTATAGAATGTCCCTCAATTGAGATTTGTCTGATGCTTTTCTCACAATTAGACTGGGATTATGAGTTTGGGGAGGAGGGCCTTGAAGATAAAGTACTATTCTCATCATACCATATAATCAGTACATACTATCAATATGATATGCCATTGATGTTAACCTTGATCACCCAGCTGAGATCATGTTTGTCAGGTACTCCCTTTCCATACTGTCCTCTTTGAAAAGGAAACCACTATGCACAGCACACAGCTAAGGAGTGGGAGAGTTATGTTCCACCTCCTCGAGGACTGAGTTATTACAAATTATTTAGAATTCTTCTGCTTGGGACATTTCTCTATATTCTCTGTTTATGTATTCAAGTTTTTTTTTTTAAGAGAGAGAGTGAGAAGGGGAAGGAAGGGCAGAGAGAGGAAGAGAAAGAGTCTTAAGCTGGATCTGCTCTCAGTGCAGATCCCAATATGGGGCTCCATCTCATGACCCTGAGATCATGACCTGAGCCAAAATCAAGAGACAGAGGCCTAACCAACTGAGCCACCCAGGCACTCCTGTATTCAATTCTTGTTATATCTGTATGGCCTCAAGGATATTTGTTTTATATTTTGGGTTATAGTACAAGACGAATTTACTTTGTTGCTCAAATTTTTCCAGCTTAATTCTTGGGAACCCTTTCAGTTGCCTCTTGTGTCCCTTTGCCATACTCCTATCATGGTGTTTTATTTTCTGTTAATTTGGTGTTCAGAACTTCTTTACTTTCTGGCCTTACAGGATGCTCAAGGATCATCTAGTATATTCTTGCCCAGCTGTAAAATTGGCCATTTCTCCAGGGAGATGTTTCCTTTCACTGGAGAATGGTATTAGAAGCCAAGATCTGGGCACTAAGTGTGCTCCAGGGATGTCATTGCTTCTGGGCCCTTGGCTGAGAGAACAGGGAAGTCTAAAAGTGTATACTAACTGGTGGTATTTCTTTTTTTTTTAATTGAAGTATAGTCAGTATACAATGTTGTATTAGTTTCAGGTGGATAACATAGTGAACTAGCAATTTAAAACATACGCAGTGCTCACCACGAGAAGTGTAGTTACCATCTGTCAACATACAACTTTATGACAATATTTTTGACTGTATTCCCTATGTTCTACTTTTCATCCTTGGAACTTATTTATACTAATCTGTGTGTATACACACACATCTCTATAAATATTTCTATGTGTGCATCTATATTTATATTAGGTTAAACATGATTTCACACTGGTATTTCCAACTCTAATTTATCACCTCATGGATCATTCTAGCCTTCTCCCTTTGCTTGTCTGTAATGTTTCATTCCAACAGTGAGAAACTTGAGTTCCAACATTCACCCATCCATTTACTTAATTGTTCAATTCTACTGTTCATACTTGTTTCAGAATGTTTAACACACACCACTGTGGTAAACAACTTGATCAGTGAAAGTACAGTGCTTGTATACAGTTCTTATTTGGGTGATACAATTTCCACTCATTCCCAAACTTAGTTCAGCACCTTCTCCCCCATCCCCTTCAGGGTTGCTGTTTCATGCATTTGTAATACAATTATATTGTTTTGTCACAGTCTGCCTTCCATCTCAGGATCTCTTGACCTCCTAAATGATTTTCAAAAATTTGCATACATTAAAGACCATTCTGTGATGTAAAGTTCAATGTATTTTGACAAATGCACAGTGTCAGAAATCCACCATTACAGTTTTATACAGAATATTTTCTTAGCCTTAAAAATAATACCCTGTTCTTCACCTATTCAACCCTTCTCCCACTCAAAAACCCCAGCAATCTGTAATCTGTTTACTGTATCTATAATTTTGCCATTTCCAGAAGTCATATAAATGAAATTATACAGTTTTTCAAATTGGCTTATTTCAATTAGCAATGTGCATTTAGGATTCATCCTTTTTTTTGTGGCTTGACAACGAATTTCTTTGTATCACAGAACAGTACTCCATTGTCTGGATGTACCATGGTTTATCTATTCACCTATTGAAGACATGGTGATTGCTTCCACTTTTTGCCAATTATGAATAAAACTGCTATCAACATGCACGTGCATGCTTTTGTGTAGAGATCGATTTTCAAATCTGATGGGTAAATAGCTAGGAGCACTATTGTGGATTGTATGGTAAAACCAAGCTTAACCTTGTAAGAAACTGCATGTCTTCCAAACTGGCTATATACCATTTTGTATTCCCACCAACAATGAATGAGAGTTCCTGTTATTTATAAGGCCCACAGCAATTGGTAATAGTTTTTAACTTTGACTTCTTTTAAGCGATGTTTGCACAACAATGTCTTTTTCCATCCTTCTACTTTCAACCTACTTATATCATTATAGTTGAAGTGAGCTTCTTGTAGACAGCATTCAGTCTGGTCAAATGGTCAAATCCACTCTGCCAATCTCTGTCTTATAATTGGAGCATTTAGAACATTTACATTTAATGTAATTATTGACCAGCAAGGTCTTGACTGTCATTTTATTTTTTGTTTTCTATTTGCTTCTCTGGTTTTTATTTCTCTATTTTCTTCTTTCCATCTTCCAGTGGGTACTTGAACATTTTTTAGAATCCCATTTTGATTTATCTGCAGTATCTTTGTGAATCTCTTTGTGTAGCTTTTTTAGTGGTTGCTTTAGTTATTACATTGTATCTATCTAACTTATTATAGTCTACTGGTGTTGACATCTTACCAGTTAGGAGGAAGTTTAGAAACTGTACTTCCTCTTGTATCCTTTACCACTCCCTGTTCATAATACAATTGTCTTAAATATGTTCTCTACATCCATGTAGAACTACATCAGATGGTGTTGTTATTTTTGCTTTAATTGTCAAACACAATTGAGAACACTCAAGATGGGAAGGAAAATGTACTGTATCTGCCTGTATTTTATATATTTTCATTGTTCCTTCTTTGTTCCTATTGTTCCAAGATTCCTTCTTTTACCATTTCCTTTCTGTTTAGGGAAATTCCTCTAGCCATTCTTTTAGGTCTCTGGGGATGAATTTTTTTAGTTTTCTTTCACCTAAGAGTGTCTTGATTTCTCCTTAATCCCTGAAGGATACCTTTGCTGCATATAGAATTCTGGGTTGTAACTTTTTTTCTTTTAGCACTTGGAAAAGTAGTGATACTTCTTTTTAGTGTCCTTGGGTATTTTTTTTAATATGAAAACTACTACCATTTGAATTGTTTTTCTCCTATAAGTAGGTAAATTTCTCTCTTGCCGCTTTCAAAATTTTTCCTTAGTTTTTTTGTTTTCAGAGGTATCACTATAATGTGTCTATGCCAAGATTTCTTTGAGTTTATCCTTTTCAGGATTTGATCAGTTTCTAGAATCTATGTATTTAGTCTTTTGCCAAATTTTGGAAGTTTTCAGCTATTTTTTCTTCAAGTTCTTTTTAATTCCAGCTTGCTTTCTCCTTCCCTTGTGGGACCTCAACATCATAAATGTGATATTGTTGTTGTTGTTATAATCCCACAGATCCCTGAGGCTCTGCACAGTTTTTTCCCTTAGTCTATGCTCCCTTTGTTGTTCAGATTGGGTCATTTCTATTGTTTTACCTTCAAGTTCACTGATTCTTCTGTCCCCTCTGTTCTGTAGTCTCCACTGAGTTTCTTATTTCAATTATTGGATTTTTCAGTCGTAACATTTCCATTTGGTACTTTTTTTGTTTGTTTTTAAATTTACTTATTTGAGAGAGAGAGAGAGTGTGTGTGTGTGTGTGTGCACACGTGCACAAGCAGGAGGAAGGGCAGAGAGAGAAAATTTCTAGGAGACTCCCCACTGAGCATGAAGCCCGACCTGGGGCTCAATCTCATGACCCTGAAACCATGAGCTAAGCTGAAATCAAGAGTCAGAGACTTAACCAGCTGAACCACCCAGGCACCCTTTCCATTGGCACTTCTTTATTTCTTTGCTTAGATTTTTCTATTTTTCATTTATTTCAAATGTGTTTATAATTTGCTCATTGAAGCATTTTTAGGCTTGCTGATTTAAAATCCTTGTCAGGTCATTTCAACATATTTCTCATCTCAATTTTGGCATGTATCGATTGTCTTCTTTCCTTCTAGTTAAGGTTTTCCTGGTTCATGATATAATAAGTGACTTCCAGTTGAAACCTGTACATTTTGGGTATTATGTTGTGAAATTCTGGATCTTATTTAGGCTTTTGATTTTAGCTGGCTTCTTCTGAGATTGCTCTAGCAGCAAATGTAGGGATGCTGCCTCACTACTACCAGGTAGAAATAGAAGTCCAGGTTCCCCCACTTGGCCTCCATTAACACTCAAGGGAAGGGGGTACCATGTGACTACTGGTCGAGGGTGGGAATTCCAATTCCCCATTAGGTCTCCAGTGGTACTATCCCAAAGGGAGGGGGAGGGACACCTCACTACTACCAAGCAGGGGTGGAAGTCTAGGTTCTTCCTATATTTTCCATTAACAATGCAGAGGGCAGGGAGCTAAATTTCCTTTTCAAAAAATTGCTGTCATAAACAAAGCTGTGCTAAACATTTGTGCTCCAGCAGGAGGATCTAGACTCTTGGAGGTAGAACTCAAGGTAAAAGAAAATTCTCTTGGCCCTTTGAGAGCAGTGCTTTCAAACTGAGGAGTCCATGGGGTGCTAGGGACTTCATAATACCCTATGAACATAGGAAGTTGTATGAGACGTTAGGCAAGTGGGGCTTTAGGTTCTCCACCTTGATTCAACTGACTCTGCTCCCCCTCTCCCCTGTCCTGTTCACTCAGCTTCTGGATACGATTTTATTTGAAGAAGTAACTCCATGGCTAAAAGGGTTGGGAGGTGGCATTTGGAAACCACAGTGAAAATGTCTGAGCTGCCTTCCACTTGTGAATGTCTGTGATGGTGTGAATCATAAAATGTCCCAGCCACGTTTTCCAGGCTGCTTTCAGGAGAGGAGACATGAACTTGAGTATAAGTGGCTCTGAATGCCTTTGAAAATAGTTTGCTGCAGAATTATGTTAAAATATCAGACCAGGGCGCCTGGGTGGCTCAGTGGGTTAAAGCCTCTGCTTTCAGCTCAGGTCATGATCTCAGTGTCCTGGGATCGAGGCCCGCATCGGGCTCTCTGCTCAGCAGGGAGCCTGCTTCCTCCTCTCCCTGTCTCTGCCTGCCTCTCTGCCTACTTGTAATCTCTCTCTCTGTTTCAAATAAATAAATAAAATCTTTAAAAAAAAATAAAATATCAGACCATTGTGGTGCATTTAAAACAGCATTTGATTTATAACAAATGTAACTAGCATCGGTTGTGTGAAGCAAGGTGCACCTGTACCAAAATTCCCAGGCTCGCAATTTGGAGAACAGCTGTTTGGAGGGGCCCTCGGAGAGCACTGCTAGATTTGAGAGGAGGGACAGGTCAGGAGCTTGCCAGGGGAGGAAGAGAGTTGCAGCAGTGTTCCCAACCTTAAGAGAGAGGTCCCTTGCTAACCGAAGTCTTTTCCCAAGAGTCTCTCCTCCTGACCTCCCCTCCACAATTCTCACCCCGTATGTGGGTCTCACTTCCAGAGACAGCTGCCTCACATTCAGCTTGTGACACTTTCAGAAGCTCTGCTAATAAATGCATATCAGAAAAGCGTTCTGCCCATGGGACCAATTTCTTTTTCCATCACCCGTGGCTTCTCGACATGAAATTAAAGGCAGCAGCAACTAATTGTGGCTGGTGGCAGCTCCGAAGGTTCAGCAGCTGCCAGGGGACCCGGTCTGTGTGCCTCCTCCCTCTGACACTCCCGCCTCCCATCCTGGAATCGAGTGAAATGTGGGACTTGGCTTTAATGAGACAGACATCATTCTGTTAGCTCCCGGCTTGGCTTCGGCTCGTTGGCTGAGGCCAAGGGGGCCGCCCGCCATCAGCCCTGCCAGGCCCGGGGCACTGTGGGGCCTGGGCTCTCCAGGACAAGGTCTGCCAAAGGTGGTCGTCTTGGCCCAAGCACATCAGCCTGAGAGGCCATTCTCAGGAAGTCTCTGGAGATGGGGCTTCTTTAGGTCCTGCCTCACGTGTAGGGCTTCATGAAAAATGTCACCAGCCCTCTGTCCCACCTCAGGACCCTGAGTGTCCCTGTGGGCCGCCTCTGCCCTGTGACTCTAGGTTCTTCCCTCTGTCTTGGGGGAGAAGCTGAAAGAGAAGGAGAGCTTCTCACGGTGCCCTTTTGGTCCTAGCCAGAGTCTTCGGTGACATCTCACAGTCACACATTCACACTCAGGTGTGCAGAAACAAAGGCAAGTAGAATTTGCCCAGGCTTTGGATATAAGCGGTAAGAAAAATAGAGGAGTCAAGGACGTCATCATGGCTTTTGGCCTGAGCTAAGAAAGGATGGAGTTGCTGAGGAATTAGGAGGAGTATCTCTGGGGATGGAAATCAGGAGTGCTGGTCTGGGGAGTGGATTTATAAGCCCAGAGTTCAGGGGAGAGGGCCAGGCTGGAGATAGAAATGTGGGAGGCATCAGCTGGCTTGGACATTCTTTCCCCAACTACTTCATACCTGGCAAAGGCCCCGTTCCCCCCCGCCCCGGGGTGAGTTAGATGCTCACTCCTTTGGGTGTCCTGCCCACCTGCCTTCTCTCCCTGCAGAGAAGCAAGCTGGTAGGCAGTGTGTCACTGGGGCCAGCAAGCTCTCTCTGGGCCCCAAACAGAACATCCTCCGATAAGAACCCCCCAGCCCACTCATGGCTCCCCACCCACACCAGCCAAGTGTCACAGAAGGAATGCAGTGGCAGCTGGGCCCTGATCACAAGACAGAAACACCCAGGACACATATGTCAGGCTGGGAAGTGCCTCATGAAAGGGAGAAGCCGGAACAGGCCACAGGGTGTGGGGGTGGGGTGGGGGTGAGGGTGGGGTGTGGGGGGCGGGCCTCAGAGGAAACGGGTGTTGGTGACTCAGCCTGCAGTCTGTGGGACACAGCAGAGCTCGGCTCACCGTTGTTGTCAGAGAAAACAAATTCCTCAAGCAGGTTTATCTCCTTGTGGAGGAGGGATAATCAGCAGCCTTAAGTGGCAGCCGAGGGAGGCCAGGCTCTCCGGCCTCAGCAGACAGAGCAGCTTATGCCAGGGTCAGCCGGGCTTCCGGGAGAGCCCGGTTCTAGAAGGGGGTGTCTGGTGAGGCTGTGTAGGGGAGAAACCGCCCCCCTCCGACACACACAACCCAGATCAGTCCCAGCCCCAGTCGCCCTGGGGTTGGTACCCACAACGGAGGGGCACAGGGGAGACAAGGTAAAGCCAATGTCGGCACACAATTTCTGAGGCACTGTGTGGAAATCTCCATGGTGACACTCGGAGCTTTCAGCAGGAAGCCTGTTGGGCTTGACAATACCGGGAGGCAACCACTTTCACACCGATGGGCCTAGGGGCCCCTGGGTTTGTGCAGTGCACAACCTGCCCAGCCATCCCTAGGGGCCCCAGGTGTGGGTTCCAATTCTCCATCGATATGGCTGTAATTATGTTACAAGAGACAGATTCCCAACTTCAGGGGGTGGATTTGGGAGAACCCATCCCTGGGGAGCCACATGTAACACTTAGGAAAATAAGACCAGGTGGGTCCTACTCAATAGAACAAGTCAGAACATAATGGCCCAGGGGAACCTTTCTTAGCTTTCCCTCTGCTCCTTCTTTTTTCTACTCCAGTGGTTCCCAGAATGTGGGGCCCAGTCCAGCAGCAGTAGCACCTGAGAAATCGAAAATACAAATTCTTGGGCCCTCCCAAGACCTGCTGAGTTAGACACTCCGGGGCAGAGCCCGGCCACCTGTGTTGAAAAGCTTTCCAGGGGACACTGATGCCTGCTAGTTTGAGAGGGACCCAGGCAGTGTGGGGACAGCTGGCCCTCAGCCCTGGAACCACCTGAGGAATTTAAAAATTGCCGATGGCCTGGATCCCACCGTAGAGATTTGGTATTCATCGGTCTGAAGTTCAGCTGGAGCTTTGGGATTTCCACGGCTTCCCCAGTGAGAACCTCCATTTGCTGAAGGGCTTAGCTCAGAGTCATCATCTGGAACCAGGTCTGACCCTCACACTGGGGAGGCAGTGCAGCAAAGAGAGAGATCCTTGGGCTTTGGGGTACACTGGAATCATGCCAGGGTGGTGGCGGATGCTTGCTGATGCAGATCCTAATTCAAAGGGTCTGGAGTAGGACCTGGGGATTGGCCTGGCGAGCAGTGGCCGGTGATTGGGCTGTGAGCTCAGGGATCCCTCCTTTGAGAACCACAAGTCAGGAACACCTGGTGCTGGTTCTGTCTCCCCTATTCACCAGTCACTTCATCAACTGTTTCCTCATTTATGCCTGGGGAGGAGCAAACAGCAGCTGCCCGGTCACCTAGGGCTGTCCTGAGATTACATGGCGACAGTCAAGTTTGGCCATTATGGAGGGCAGGGCAGAGGGTAAAGGTTTGCTGGACTGTCTCCCTGTCCGCCCGGATTGAGCTCACACGGAAGTCCTTCATGAAAGTGCCTCACAGGGGTGGAGGGAGCCATGGCTGAACGAGCAGAACCAGAGTGGGTGGGCACGGTTCACAGCTCCTGGCAGCTTCGGGGAGGGGATGTGGGGACAAACCAGGCTTCGAGATGTGAGGTGGAGGCTCTGGCAGGTGTGAGGTTCCGAGAGCCAGATCCGACACAGAGCAGCCATAGGTAACCAGGGGCCCCCTCATTTCTGATGGGCTCCACTACCTTTGGGACTTGGGATTCTGTTCCTCTGCCCCTGAACACAATCACCCACAGCCACTTCATCTGCTATGAGTTTTGTTTTCTCATAGAACAAGGCCAGAAGCAGACAGGGCTGGTGGTGTTGTCGGGGGTGGGGGGCACTGGGGTCCCAGACTCCTTTGAGCTCTGGGCTCTGCCATCCTTAGTCACCAGGCGGCCACCCCTGGCCGGATTTCGCTTCTGCATTCAGGCAGGAAGAGCAGGAAGCAGCCAGGAGACAGGGCGGGGCCTGTGTCTGGAACCAGCTCTTCCCCCGCATCCCCCGCACCCTGCCACGTGCGACTCACTGGCAACCTCAGTCTCATTGGTGACCTCGAGCACAGCCAGGTGCCGGCTCCCGGGGAAGCCGGAGGTGCAGCTGTCTGAAACAAAAGTCCAGGTAGGGAAGCAGGAGGTGGAGTCAGCTCGTGGCTGGTCACGGTGGACTCTGACACCGTGGAGGGACTGCCTCCGCGTGGAGGTCACGCATACCACCACAGGCAGACCGGATCCTCCGGCTCCTTCCGGCCTGGGCGTGGCTCCACACAGCCCAGGATGCATCCAGAGAGACTGTGCCTTGGGAGAAAGACACTGGGGAAAGCGCACTGAGGTCACCAAGGATGAGCCCAGGAGCCTTGATTTCCATGATGGTCCCCGACTGCCCACTGGTACTTCTAAGAATCCAGTGAGGATCATGGGAACAACTGAAGGGTTGAAAGTGCCAGGCATTAAAACCCTGACTCACCCACTCCCTGCACCGCCCCCCCACCCCATTCTCAGAGCCTCTCAGTTCAGACCCTACCCTCCCTGCTCAGTAGGATTTGCATCATGTCCTCCTCTCTTCTGAGCTTCTAGGGGTGAGACGTGGGGCTGGTGTCTATGTGTCTCTGGAGCCTGGCAGCCATACCCCCCACCCCCAGGCTGGGGTCTCAATCCTGCAGCCTCCCCGCTGCACGCCCACCCCAGGCTCCTTGCTCAGTGTCCGCGCCTGGCCATGTCTGACCTTGGCCCACGCAGGGACCTTCCTTGGTCAGCATTTCTTCACCTGTCA
The DNA here is from genome assembly GCA_002007465.1 of Ailurus styani. Classification (NCBI taxonomy): domain Eukaryota; kingdom Metazoa; phylum Chordata; class Mammalia; order Carnivora; family Ailuridae; genus Ailurus; species Ailurus styani. The sequence goes on from LNAC01001074.1 coordinate 190,446, forward strand.
AGAGGAGATATTAACATTACCTGGACTCAGGCGGGGGCAGGGAGAGAAAGGCCAACAAAAGACCCAGCACTTGGCAAACCTAGACAGGCCTGGAAATGCTTCATAATCAAATTGCTTTCTCCCCCTTTTGAAAACAGAAATGGAGGGAGAATGGCAAGGATGGAGAGAGGGGAACGAGGTCACAGCTTTGGTGGGTAAGGAGGAGAGGGAGAGAGGAGGGGGAGAACGCCTCTGCCGAGGGCACATGGCAGCAGGGGAGGGGGGATGGGTTCTGGGAACAGCTCTCCTGGGAGGCTGGGAAGTATACCTGAGGGGACAAGATGGCTGAGGGTCCCCGCCACTTCACTCAGCAGGCATGCGGTCTAGGTATTGTGTCACTTACTGAATGATCTGCTGGGGGGTCTTTCTCAGGACTCTGCCTCACGGGGTTGCTGGAAGGGACAGGGCTCTGGGCATGATTCAATCCCATTTATTTAGGAGGGAGGAGGGCAGAAAGCCCCCACAGCCTCCGAGCAGGGAATCTGGGTCACGGCTTCTGCCACTTCGTCCTGGGGGTGCCCTGGCGGCTGTCTCAAGGACCCCGATTTCACTGTCACAGCAGGGAGTTTCCAAACGACGTTCATCACACAGAGCAAGGCTTCCGAAGGAGGGCTCCATCTTCCTCATGAAACGTGGGCTTCCTTAGCTAGCACCTCTCTTCCCAGTGTGGGAAATTGCTGTCGCTTTCACAGCTGAGAGTCTCTGGGTTCCCCAGGGCTCCCAGGAGTCAGGCTCCTAGTTTTCTGGCTTGTCACAGTCAAGTTGTCACTTTTCCACGGGGACAGGCATCAACCATTCTTTTTTTTTTTTTTTTTTTTTTTTGCATTCCTCTAAGTTGCTCGGGAAAGGGCAGGGTGGGGGGTAAGGGATGCTGAGTCCATGAATTGGGATTATACAACCAAAATGGGGCTACTCTAACAGTGAAGGGATGTGGGGCTTTGGTCTTAGAGAGAAGGTTCCAGCAGCAGGGTCCCCTGGCTCCTTGTCTCCAGAAGGATAGTAGGAGATTTATTCCTAATGTGGTTCAGCCCCATCACGGGAGGGGCGTGCAGGTGGAGACAGGAGATAGGAGTTTAGACACCGACAGTCAGGGCGTGTTTTCCTGACCAAAAGGTGAAAACCAATCGCTGGCATGGGTTGTACAGAAGAAATGCAGGCCAGCCCTGGTCCCAGGCCAGGGATTTTCTTTATAAATTATTTATTAAAAAAATGTATAAAACCAGTACCCTCCATGGGACCAAAGTTCATACACCATAGCAGTGGTTCTCAAATGTGGTCCCTGGAAATGTGTTGGAAACGCACGTTTAAACCTCCTGCCTAAGACACACTGGGGCTGGCTGGCTGGCCGGCTCTGTTTGAACAACACCCTCCAAGGGGCTCCTGATGCGCCTGAGAGTCTGAGAACTCTAGCATGCCGAGAAGGAAGGGGACAGTGAAGGTCAGCTTCTCCCCCTCAGTGCTCCTCCCCCAAGGGGACCTTTCTCAATTCCTGTTCTCCCACTAATGGGAGGCGGCTTCTACACAGGGCTCCTGCAAACGCTTCACCTTTTCACTTAATAAATATATCCTGGGTCACACACCCCCGACACCCACCCCAACATGGAACTTATGAAGCAACCTCGATCCTTTTAACACCTGGGTGGAATTCCATTCCAGGAAACCAGGGGCATAAGTCATCCAATCATTGCCCTATCAGTGCTTTGAGGCTGTTTCTAGGTTTTTTACTATTTCGAAGGCTGGTATAATGAGCATTCTTAGAGAATCTGTGGGCAGACAGACAGGTTGCCCCCACTATCTAAATCAGAGCTCTTCCTATGGAACCTTTCATAAGCCAAAATGGCAGAAAGCAAAGAAGCAATTAGCATTCGTTTATATGGAAAATTGTTTGGGGGTTCCCAGGCCCCAGAGAAACCTTTCTTAGGTTTTCGGATATCTTAAGACATATCATGCTAATGGATGCAAGGAATAAGTTGATATAAGGCACAGAAATGCTGAGTGTAATCCCCAAGGAAGGAGTATGGTGGGGCCATCCTTGTTTCTTGGGGTGAGCACTGCCTCAATAAGGGCTTGCTGCAAAACCAACACTGGATGTTATTTTTGTTTTTTGAGTAAAAGCAAAAGTCCTTTTGGGTTTCTTTGTTTCAAAAACAGGTACTAATGTAGGTCTTTTGTAAAAGTGAAGAGCTTTAGTGTGAACTTTCGGGGGGCAGGGGAGGGTACCGGCAACATTGCTGAGCCGAATGATATTTGCAGTGCCAATCTTGTTTGGATTCTGCCAGACCCTAGATACCTCTTAAACAGTTTCCACCAATCTACACTCCCTTCCAAAATATAGAAAAATTTCCCTTCCCCACTCTCCCATCAGTACTAGAATTGTAAAACCTTCTCCTTTTGCCGCTCAATAGGTGAAAATGGAGACTCCATGTTTGATTTGCATTTCTTGAACTGTGAGTGCCCTTGGGTGACTCTTTGCAGTTAGTAGCTACTTACATTTCTTCTGTGAACTTTCTGTTCACAGCTTTTCTTTCTTTTTCTTCCTTCCCCCACCTCTGTTTTTCTTTTGAGTTCTTGGACATTTTCTTATTGATTTCTAAGAGCTCACTACATATTAAGGAGAGTGGTAATTGTCACATTTTACATGTGGTTTTCCCTGGCCATGAAGGAATTTTGTTGAATGTTAAATTTATCAGTTTGTTCCTTTAATATGTCTAGAATTCTGTTATGCTTTAAAAAGTCTTTCTCACCTTGAGATTTTTTTTTTAATTTCCTACATTTTCTTCAAGTTTTTGGGTAAGATGGTGATTTCCAGGACTAGACAGTCCGGTTTCAAATCCCAGCTCTCCCACTTCCACGGTGACCATGTGCCTCATTTTGCTTCTCTTTAAAGTAGGAACAAGGGCAACTACTTCATAAAATCAGATTGTGTGTGTGCTTCTCTCCTCATATTTTCAACCCAAAGAAGGTGAAAATGTCCAGATTAACCAGAAAGATTAACTGGTGGTCCCCTGAAGCAGGACGCTAGATGAGCTGGATCCAGGATCTCCTAGCTTCAAGAATGAGTGGTTTCCCTTGAGCCTGGCTCCATGTTTGTTTCCTTCACCATGGATTGTCTACCTCCCAAGGAAAGGACCACTTCTGCCCTGGAGACCAGCAAGCCCCAGAGGAATTGTAAGTCCTTGGGATGCCATTAGGGGCTCACCTGTGTTCCCCTTCAAAAGTCATATATGAAAGTCTTAAGTCCCAGGACCTCTGAACAGAATAATATTTGGAGATAGGGCCTTCGAAGTGGGAATTAAATTTAAATGAGGTCATTAGGTGGGCCCAGATCCAATACTGGTGTCCTTATAAGAAGAGGAAATTTGGACACAGACAGGGACAAAAGGAAGACCATGTGAAGACAGGAGAAGATGGCCATCCTGAACAGATCCTTCCCTCAGGGTCCTCAGAAGGAACCAGCCCTGCGGACATGTTGATCTTGGACTTCCAGCCTCCAGAACAGTGAGAAGACAATTTTGTGCTGGTTTTTTTTTTTAAGATTTTATTTATTTATTTGAGAGAGAGAGAATGAGTGGGGAAGGGGCAGAGGGAGAGAGAGAGAGAGAGAGAAGATCTCAGGCAAACTCATGCTGAGCACAGAGCCTGATGTGGGGCTCGATCCCACGACCCTGAGATCATGACTGCAGCCAAAAGCAAGAGTCAGACACTTAACTGACTAAGCCACCCAGGTCCCCCAACCTTCTGCTGTTTAAATCCCGGTGTCTGTGGTATTTTGTTATAGGTGCCCAAGCAGATGAGCACAGGTGCTCAGAGGGGACACGCTGTGGGCAGTCCGGTTGGGGCCTGTGACTCTCCAGGCCCCAAGTGGGGGTGAAGGTTATCTGGGGGTCTCGTGACCCCTTCCCAGATCTGAAGACCATGAGTCAGTTGGAGACAACTGTTCTGTCGGCTTTCTCCTCTCCCTCACAGTTGCCCTCCCAGAAAGACAGTATGTGAGGCTTTGTCTTGGGACTGAGATGAAAGCTAGGGGACAGGTGCTCAGGCGCAGTGTAAGGACCCTCCCTGTCACCGGGTGTGGACAGGGACATCCACGGGGACTTCCTGAAAGCAGCTCCCCCCCACCGCAGACCCCCTGAGGCCCACTGACAGCTGAGGCAGAAACAGGTGTGGGGACACAGGAAGCTGGCAGCCCCCATTGGCCCCGGGATGGGTGGGTGGCACACAAGGGTGGATAGAGGTTAATGTGGGGGAGGGGTGATGGGGACAAGACTGTGTGGCCCCTGTGGTGAGATTTCCGGTCTTCCCAGCTTGCCAGGGCTTCTGTGGGTGGTGGTCATGTCCCTGGCACCGCCAGAATGCTCCTGCGTCTGCCCCCCCTTCCTCTGACCCCTGCAAGCTGGCTACCCAGATCCCAGATAGGGAGGGAACCAAATGAGGGGAAAGACGGGGACACGCAGGGCAATCTGGGAAAGCTGGGGTGTGGCTTCAGGGATGGCAGTGAGGGTCCACAAGCTAGAGGAGCAACATGTCTGCATGGAGGACAGGACTCCTGGCCAAGTTCATGCATGAGAGACGGCTGGTGCATCCCTTTACTCTTCCTGCAGGTTCTGATGAAGCTTCTCCATACAGGGCAGAGTAGAGGTCTCTGGAGCCTTCCACAAGATGAGGGCCTGGCCCCTCTAATACACTGAGACCTCTGCATGGGTAGGAATCCTCCCCTGGCCTTGAGGGCCTGCAGATTCCCTACCCACTCCCCAGGGCTGAGTGGGCTGGGAGTGGCACAGTGGGGAATGTGTCAGTCCTACTGGGATTTGGCGCCAAGGCCCAGACAGGCATGGGTGCTGCCCCCCACCCATCCCTGCCCACCATGAAGGCCATGTCTGCTCTTGAGCCAGCTGCCAAGGAGTGGCTGCCAGCAGCTGCCCGGGGCCCGGCCAGGTGTGTGCGGCCTGGGGCAGGCAAATAGCCTGGCAGGCCCAGCGCCACTTGTAAAGAGTAATAACCCAGTGCAGCAGGATAATCGCCCCTTCCCGACAGGACAGGCAGACGTGATCTCATTAGCGATCATACAGGAGGCTGGACTAAGACTCCGTGCTCTCCGGGGTGGGGGAGGTGCTCCAAGCCAGAGAAGGTGAACTGTCTGCTCCAGGTGCAAATGGGACCAAGCTCCAAGTCTGGGGAAATCACAGAGGGATCGGCAGGGAGACAGGGCGTGCTTAACCGAGAAGGAGAAAGAGACTCAGCTCCCTAGGCTGGCAGGGCATGTGTGGCTCCTCCCCTGGCTGTGCTTATGCGCACCTGTGAGGCTGTGCTCTGTATCCTCTCCCAATGCACCCCCCTCTTTGGACCAAATAAACCCTCCTTTGTTGGGAAAAGGTCTCATCCAGGCTACCCTGTCACCCTTTCTCTCTCCTGTCACCTGCACCACCGGTCTTGGAAGGAAAGAACGACCCACCCCTCACTGCAGGGGGGAGGTTCTAGAGTTTGTCCTGGGTTGTGGGGTTGCCAGTGTCCACTGCTTCACCCAATTCTGTTCTCCTAAGCTCTTTCCTCTGTCCAGGGGATTCCTACCCTTCTGTTTTTGTGTATTGGATGCCCGACCACTTTTGAGAACCCGGTGGAAGCTATCAGAGTCTTTCCAGATGAATATATGTAAAAATAAAATGTTGTATTCCATATGTAGGAGTTAATGGATTCTCTGAACCAGCCCCTCTGTGGATCTTCCAAGACTGTGATGTCCATAGTGTGCATTAGAATCATCTGGGGCTTGTCAAAACCAAAGGCATCCCGGGCTTACCAGCTGGTCTGGGGTAGGACCAGGAATCTTCACTCTGGCCAGGTCCCAGGTTGTTGGGACACAGGTTCCAGAATGACACTTTGAGAAACACCACTGGAAGAGTCTGTGAAGCCCCAGTGAAGACTGCTTCAAATCCCTTCTCAATTTGTTGCCTTTTTGGATGTGCAGAACTTGATGTCCCAAAGGAAGTCTCAAGCTCCTGGACAGAAGGGACCTCAGCTTAACGCTTTCTGTATCTAGCCCCAGTGCTCCAAGACCTCACCCATTAAGTTCTCACTGATTGTCAAAACTCCCTAAGATTCCCAGAGGAGGAGATCCCCTTCCCCTGAAAATCTACAACCCGGAGAGTTTGTGTCTTCTGTTACCAGCAGGGTCAAGCAACATTACCTTGCTGGAATATGATGGGATTCTGTCCCCTCTCCTCCATTCATCTACCACTGGGGGTACTTAGCCACCGGGGTGCATCTCTGGAAGGAGGTAGAAATAGTTACCAGGGCTCCTGGCTGTCCTGCCTAGTCTCCAGCGGCTGTGCACAGGCTGCCGATTGCGAGACGACGTGTGGGTTGGCACGGATCTACCTCCGCCTTAGTGAGTTTGAATTTGGAATTCCAATCTGATTGACTAAGTAACTTTTACTCTAATTAGAACAGTAGGGTTTGTTCTTAATCTGCAACCATTTACTCTTCTGTCTCATTAATTGTACAAAGGTCTTTATGAATATGTAGATTGGGAAGGGAATAAAAGATTATTTGACCTTGAAGAAACACATATAAAATAGGTGTATACTCTCCCGGTCTCCTGTTCCCTTTTATTATGCAGATGCAAAAATTGGTTCGGCTCCAAATCAGGCTGTTGTGGGTTATCGGCAATCTTGCAGCCAATTATGATACAGAATTCTGATGAGCCATAGAAGTTTAATAATTAGAATAGTATTCACATGCGAGCTGCTTGCTGTGAATTTGCATGTAAATAAAAATGGGGCTATCAAAACCTGGCAGAAACAGCCCACTGATGAAGACAATTGCAAAGGGTCAAATGTGAAAAAGGAAATAGTGGAAGAAAAGGTAAAGTGTCATGGGCAGAAAGCGGAGGCCTTTATAAAGAACACGTGCTTAGGGTCGATGGCCTTCTGAATATACCTCCCTTCTTCCCTTTTAGAAATATCGATCCAGTGTCCTCTTCCAGCTGGTTAGCTGGTTAATATCCCGGCCCAGCCACCAACAGGCTGGGACCTCCTCGCGTCTCAATGTCCTTGTCTATGAAATGGGACATCTCCATCTTCCCCCAGGCCTGTGAGGCTCAAGTGAAATGGGATCGGACGTGGAGCTCCTGGCACACAGAGACTGCCCATAAAATGTCTGTTTTAAAATTTCCTTTCTTCCTTCTGACAACATACATGGAAGGCTCGGGAGGAAATATTTTCTTAGCAGCCCATCGACCCACGGGGAGAAAGCTGTTCTTGTCTCCAAGGAGAAAGGGGGACATAGCAAACCTATTTAGCAAACCACTGGCTTTTGTTGCACCCAGTGGGGTGTATAAGTCAGAGCCCAGGAGACGGAAGTTCATGGTTTGCTGGGTTTGGACCTGGTGTGGTTGCTAAAAGCCCCCTGTTCGCTTCCAGAGCACCCTGGTTTGAACCGTAAATTATAGAGACACTGCTGTCCAGAGTTGCTCAGGACCATGAGGAAGGTCTTCAGAGGCTGTGTGGGAGAAGTGGACAGGACACCTGAGGCCACTGGTGGCGGGAGAGGGGGCACAGTTCCCGGGGAATCATGCGTCACTACATGCTGGGTGGTGATCGTTCCTGGAGCCCCTAAAATCTTCAGCGTTTTACCTCTTTTTTATTAACCTGCTGTGAAGTTGGATGTTTGAGTGAGACACAGGATGGCTGAGGATGGCCTCAGGGAAGGTGCACAGAAAGAAGGTGAGGGCCACCCATGGGAGCCCACATCTTTGGTTACACCTGGGACTCGCGTTCAGCCAGTGCTCCAAGTGATATTGAGCCAGCCAGCCTTCCAGACCGTGGCCCAATAACTGCTATGGGTACTCCCACCATTGGCTGCCCTTTTCCAGGGCCCCTTCCAGGTACACGCATCTAAAGGATTAACACCTGCTGCATCCCACCAACCCCTTGTTCCAAGGTATTGGGCTCCAGCATCCCACAGCAGCCCACCCACTGCCACGTCTTCTGACTGGGTGACGCCCCTCCCGCTCCAGGGTTAAGCACCATGACAACCCATCTCCTGTTGCCTATGTCTGCACCAAGCTCAGGATCCATGTTCAAATGAAATTTCCCATGGCAATCTGTCCTGAGGATTCAGCCTCGTCATCCTCCAAGGGAGAGCCATAGGACCCATTTCCAACTTGATCCAGTAAGTTCTTAAGCAAATTTCATGAAGGGGAGAGCTAGCTATCAAAGCACCCACTGTTCTGCTCAGTGATTTCTTATCAAGCATCAGTGGTGTCGGAGCTGGTGGGGAGAGGCCACAGCCTGGGGAGGGGTGTGTTTTCCTGGCTAGTGAGTGGTGTGAGGTTTGGCTCCTGGCCTCTGACATAGTTTGCTAATCCTTTCCACGCCAAGAGCCTGCAAGGAAGGGCGTGTGTGACGAAGATGGGGTGGGCCATTCCTCTGCGTGCCATTCTCTGGAGCAGAAGAGAGGCCCACGTGACTATTATTACTTCTAATCTTTAGATGGAGAGCAAATGTGAGCTGAGCCATTTTAATGGTTAATCAGTTTTCAGATGACATATTTCACATTCCTTTTTGTATTCAAACACCAGTGAGAGAACTCCTGGCAATAAGACCAACTCCATAGATGCTTGAGTGAGGGGAAAAAAAATAGTGACACGGTTTTTCCATTGCAAATCAAAAAGATATGATCTTGTGTTCGTACAGGGAAATGTTTAGGAGGGGGGCAAAAACAAAAGTTGGCGTGTGTACACTAATTAAAAGTGTGTAGAAACAGCTTTAAGTACATCAACAAAGATCAGATGGAATCTCAAAGCTATACTACAGGTTGCATTCTCTTCTGAATGCAAAGTTAAGTTTTAAATTATTCTTGTAAATATTAATTAGTGATCTGCAACAATAGTTCCAGGAAGAAGGTGGCATTCCCTGGGCCTATCCAAGTGTTTCACGAATGTCTGGTGCCAGGTCCTCTCCCAGAGTAGACACTGAGGCCACCATCCCTGCTGCCTTGGGTGACACATCTGAAGAAGACCTCAGATGGAGGGGGCGCCGGGGGGAATGCTCTCCAAGATGGGGGGGGGCTAGTGAGGGAAGGAAGCAGAATAATGCCCAAGACCAGCCACAGCCTATGCACAAAACACACCCCAGCACAAAGGAGCAAACGTTCCCATGGCTGCTTGATTTGTGTCTGGCTGGACAAAAGGCATTGGCTCTGGCATTGGTCTCCAAAGAATAAACAAAGAGCTTGGAGGTGGGGCAGGAGTGAGGCCTCACAAAACTCCACTTGGTACTGTTTGAGTTAAAAAAAGAAAAAAAAAGGACATGCAAGCATCTCCTATTCTAAAAGGAACTTATTAATTATTTTAAATATTTAAATGGGCCTCACCCACGCACACAGCTGGACTCCAAACCAGATGTCCTCTGGTCCCCCGCTTTGGTCCACCAGCGCTACTCCCTCCCTTCCCATCCCCCCACCACACCCCACGGTAATGGCAGCTTCGGCTGTTCGTTGGGTTGTGCAGAGAGACACGGGCTCAAAAGAGTCATCCCTGGACTGTTTCTTTCCTCAAATTCCTCACATCCAACCTTTCCCCTTGTGGTCAGAGGTGGCCACACAATGATTACTTTCAGAAGTCACAGAAATACTCTCAGAAAGTTCTAGTGGGAATGAAAACAGCAGAAGGCAGGCACAGTGTTTAACAACGGCAACGAAAATCCAAAAGAGCTTTTTGCAAATCCTAAAGGGAGCCCAAGATAAGCATAGAGTTTGTATCTTAATAGTAGTAAGGAGGCAAGACAGACCATCCTCTTCTCCTAACCTAGGGAGGAAGAGGCAGGGTGGGCGGGGCTTCCGGCATTGGGGGTGGGGCTGAGGAGCTGGGAGCAGAGACTCTAGGTGAGCCTGGGGTCTGCCGTAGGGTTGTCAGATAAAATAAATATAGGATGCTGGCTAAGACTGAATTTGAGGTAAACAATACTTTTCAAGTGTAAGTATGTCTTAAATACTGCGTGGTGTTTCTGTGGGCGAGGAAGCCTCCACCTAGGTTTGGGGTGAGACTAGACCAAGGTGAACTCCCCGACCAGCTACAGCGGTATTGCAGCCCCTGCTCTGCAGGAGACTGCTGGTCTCCCCGTCATTTGGAGCCATCATCTCAATGTTCTCGTCATATACAATAAAAACCCGAGACCCAAAGAGCTCAAGTGAATTACCCAGTGTCTTTGTCGTTGCCACCCAATCAGAGGCATGTCTGGGTTCCCACTGAGACCTAGGGGCTCCTGCAGTGCACCTCAGGAATATGCTGAAGGCAGGGAGAAGCAGCCGTGCCTGCCTGAGCCTGACTCGAGCTCAAGTCCTCAGGCTCCTCTCTGCTTAGATGAAGCACCTCAGGCATCACTGGCTGACGTGTGCCCTGCCCTGCCCAGTGGATCACGAGCAATAGGCTCCTCTTCATCCTTTCCCCTTTGGAACTGTCACCACTGGAGACATTCCGACCTTCGCTGGGACAGAGGCTGGCATCCGTGCCTCTGCCTTGTCCACATGAACATGACCATGAGCATCCACATCACAAACCCATCCACCCGGGAGTTGAAGTTCCAACTCAATATGCCACCTGCCTGGGAGAGAGGTCTCTATCCCTGGGGACCTGCTTCCAAACTGGGTCTCAAGAAAGTAGAGAAATGGAGGACCAACCAAGCTTGGGAGTCGGCACTAGGAGGAAGCCGTTGAACCCCCAAGAAAAATGAAGTGTGGGGAGATCAAGTACCTTGCCTAAGATCACTCGGATCTTCAGCGGAAGAGCCAAGGGTCTTGCCCAGGTGGTCTGGCCCCAGACCCTCTGTTCTTCCATCTTTCTGGGAGACCCCCGTGGTCCCTGTGTGATATTGTAGTCAGCAGCTGCCAGCTCTGTTTCCCCAGCTGCTTGGTGGCTATGAATGATGCAAGTCTCTACAGCAGTGTTTGGAGAAGCCCTCCATCCTCATGCCCAGCCACCCCAAGTGGTGTCATTCGAGGACAAAGCCGTGAACCTTTCCATCTTCTCAGGTCTGGAAGGAGCCTTCTGAACCAAGCAGATGTAGTATTATGGCACTAGAGACAGGGAAATTCAGGGCAAGACTAAGCTACAAAGATGTACCACTGAGTCCATGTATAGTGATGAAAAAGCAGACTTCAAGCATGCTTAAGAAAGAAAAAAGAAATTTATTTCCATAATGCATTTCTGTGTAGTGGGGACAATTTCAATCTCAACCTCTCTTGTATAGAGGAGAACATTGTGGTTGAAACGCTTGCCCGAGCTCACACAGCAGATGACAGGGCTGGGATGGAGGCCAGACAGCTCGCTGCTCTAACCGTGAGCCAACAGCCCTGACGGCACCTGGAAGCTGGTTAGAAATGCAGAGCCTTGGGCCCCTCTTCTGCTCCCAATCAGATTCTGCTTCTGCTTCTAACACGGTCCCATATGATTTGTCTGCACCTTCCAGTTGGAGAAGTGCGCCCTGGGGGACCGTCAGGTGTGCTGGCTGAGTTTATTGCACCACGCAGCTGATGTCTATAAGATTGGCCGGCAGGAATTTTTTTCTTTAGTGCTGTATGTCCAGGCCCTAGAACAATGCTTGGCCATAGAGTAGATGCTCGATAAATGTTTACTGAGTGAATGAATCAATGACTGAGTGAACTGAATTTGGATGTGTCTGGTTTAGGTTCCAGGCTCAGAACTACCTTGCAACCCCTCCCCTGTGTCACCACCGGGTTTCCACTCAGGCTCAGACCCCTCCTCCCCAGCCATCCTGTCGGAAGGTGGGAAGGGGGCGAGCGAGGGGATTACTCCTTGTTTGGGATTATCTGTAATCAAGAATGGCAACACTGACCCAGTGTTGGATCAAATCATAAAAACTGAAATCTCCCAAGAAGAAGGCTATCTCCCAGCCACATTCCTTGTTTCTACCGTTTGCTCATCAAACCTTCCCCACCTGGGCGGCGGGGCGGCTGTTGTCCTGCCACTCCCATATCTCAGCCGATTTCCTATATACCTGGGAGTTATTTCAGCAACATTCCTCCAATGTCTGCAAAGCGTTTTATTTTTGTTCGGTGAAAAGCCTTCAAAGCCCTCTCTCTGAGCTTTGAGTTTGGCGTGGACGATCTGAAACATTTAATGGGAATTGTTATTTTTTTTTTCAAGGAGGAATTATTCTCAGCAAAGTCTGGGACCGGCCCGAAGGAGACAGCCAGACATCTCCAGGTAGAACGAGCTTCCCGCTGTTCTCGGGGAAATCAAAGAGAAGCCAGCAGCTCCCGCCCCCCAACATGCCTGGCCTGACCCCAGCCTTTCATGCTCAGCTGCCACAGGGAGGAGAGAAAGCACAAAACCAGAACAGACCCCCAAAGTAAAGGCTTAAAATGAAACCATTTTACAAGGACAATACTCTGTTCTTTAAACTCTACCCAAGAACAAATGGAAGTCTTTTTTCAGTGGAAAGACTAGATTCGGGCTTTCATCCTCAGAGGCCTTTATTTTGGGTACCTCCCCCCCTTACCTCCTTTCATTATGTCAGAACTTCTTAGAGGCCAGGGTGGGGGCGGGGAGGACAGGAGCCTCCAACCCGCCCCAGACGGGGACCCGCAGCCCGGGTCTGAGGACGCTTGGTCTTGGGCCAGCTCGGGTTTGGGGGATCATGAAGAGTCCGCTTTTATCTGGGCAGTCCCGAATGAGACGAGTCCAGGGAAATCAATAACGGTGCAGGTACCCCTCCCCATCCCCAGGTCGGGGAGCTGCCCAGCCACCTCCTTCGCAACGTGCCTTCGCAGAGAGGGTCATCACACAGTTGGTGCAACTGGGTGGAAATCTGGATGTTAAAATAAATCACTGTCACTGCAGCCCACTTAGCAGTGGGACTGTGGCTCCCTGCCACATGGAGCAGACGCAGCAGGGAGGTGACGGGGAAGGCTGTGTTAGCCACACGGCCTTGCCAGGCAGCCTGGAGGCCCAGGATGACTCAGGAAAAGTCTCCTGACTCCAGGGTTAGACGCTGCTTGTCACAGTAGCTGGGACAAAGCACTTGCATTCGGCTAAAGGTGCTCTGAGAGGCAAGCCTGGGTTTGGAGACAGCCCAGTTTGGGAGCACAGGAGAACAACCCCCTACCCCCCGCCCCCTAATCCACGAGGGGTCCATTCCAAGACCCCCAGTGGATGCCTAAACCACGGATTTCCCATACATATGTAGGTATGATAAAGTTGAATTTATAAATGAGGCAAAGCAGGAGAAGAACAACAGTAACTAATAATAAAATAGAGAAATTATAACAATACACTCTAATACAAGTTACACGAACGTGGTTTCTCTCTCAAAGTACCTTACTGCATTGTATGCACACTTCTTGAGATGACAAAATGCCTACATGACGAGGGGCACCTGGATGGCTCAGTCAGTTAAGCATCTGCCTTCCGCTGAGGTCATGATCTCAGGGTCATGAGATGGAACTCCACGTCGGGCTGCTCGCTCAGCGGGGAGTCTGTTTCTCCTACTCCCTCTGCCCTTCCCCCCACTCCTGCTCTCTCTCTCTCAAATAAATAAATAAAATCTTGAATAAATAAATGATTTTTTTAAAATGCCTCTGTGATGAGATGAAGTGAGAGAGTGACATAGCGTTAGGCCACTACTAACCTTCTGATCATGTCAAAAGAAGGATCATCTGCTTCCAGAACATGGTTGACCACAGGTAACTGAAACTGTGGAAAGTGAATCCACAGATAAGGGGTGGGGGGAACCACCTACAAGACTGCTGTTCCCTTGGGAACAAGCCTTGACAACCAGGGATGGTGAGGCAGGCTCTGGGCCTCCGCGACCCAGGGCTGAACCTGCTCCTTACCTCCTGACTCCAGACATCGGGGTACCTCCCACGTGGGAAGTCATTCCAAATGAAGGCGGCAGGAAAGCCCAGCCCTTGGTGAGAGCCCAGGCACCAGGCTCCGGGCTGGCTGCTTTCCTGCCTCCCCCTGCATGTAACAGATGCCAGGTGTTTCCTCATGGCCGGAGGGGGCCACGGGCTGGGGGGAGCAGGAACCAGTGATTGGAGTGGGTCCATGGGGAGGATCCTGGGAACCAGGGAGCAGAACGGGTGATGGGGAGAGGCCCCAGGGAGCCCTGTGGGGTCTCTGGCCCCGAGGCCACTGCCTGCCTTATATCCTGGGGTTTTGTGAAGCTAGTCCCATCTCCCTCCCTGGACTTCCTGAGCTGTGGCTAGGGGTTTCCCCAGGCGGTGATGGGGCCGACCTCCTCATCCAGCTTGGCTCCTCTGCTGTGCGCCGAATGCCCAGGCCCCACTTCAGATGGGTCCAAACCAGAGCCCTGGCACGAGGCTGGGCCCACAAGGTGGGGACATGGAAAAGCCCGTGGCTCTGCTCTCCGAACCAGGCTGTCGGCCATCCTGGGAAGATGGCAGAAAAAGCAGGTGTCTGGGGGGGGGAGGGGTCAGGGAGGGAGAGCCAAGCCAGGGAGGGTCTCAGGCCACACACGTCTCCCCGACTTACTGGCCTGAGGGATTGGCTCTGCCTCCCTCCCTCGGCACCGTCCTTGCCTGCACATGCCCCTTAGTCTCCCAGGGGAGGCAAGCTCTCCTGGGAGCAGGGAGCAGGGGAGACTTAGGAGGCTGACTGCCCTGGGCCTCAGCTCCTACTCCTCCAGCCTAGTGCCAGGTATCAGATGCCGGGAGGGGGAGGGGGAGACTCTGATATGTACCCACGTTGTAGGGAGAAGGGGGCAACTGAGACAACTCTGGGGAGCAGAAGACAGTCCCCAAAGGGGACTGAGCTGGCCCAAGTGCCGGTGTCCCCACATGGCCTATGACTTGACGACCTCCATGAAGGTGGCCCTGGAGGGAGAGCATCAGGCCACAGAGGTCAGGTCACTGAGAGATCTTCTGGTGCTTTCTACGTTACAGCCAAGGACTGGGGAACCCAGAGGAGTTACATACCTCCCCAAGGTTACACACAAATTAATCTCAGAGGCTCATCCTACAGTAGCTCAACACGACAGAGGGCCGGCTGGGCCTCCCATGCACACAGCGGAGGGGATTTGCTGAGTGTGGGGACGGGCAGAACGGGGTCCTCTTTGTGGGCGGGACAGCCATCCTGGAAGCGGCTGGGTCACAGGGAAGGCTGCTGGAAGCAGTGGGCCTTGCCCGGAAACAGGAAGGATGAATCACATTCTATCGACTTGGGATGGCAGAGAGGTCCAGGGTGGGGGTAGACCCATAGTGTCTTTGGGGGAGTTAACTATCAGGATAGCACCCTCCTCTTCTTCTTTTTTTTAAATAAAGATTATTTATTTATTTATTTGACATAGAGAGAGAGAGAGATCACAAGTAGGCAGAGAGGCAGAGAGAGAGAGGAGGAAGCAGGCTCCCTGCTGGAGCAGGGAGCCCGATACAGGGCTCAATCCCAGGACCCTGAGATCATGATCTGAGCCGAAGGCAGAGGCTTTATCCCACTGAGCCACCCAGGCGCCCCAGCACCCTCCTCTTCTTTTAGGCAATGAAAATAAGCAGGCTTTGGTCATCTGCCTGGGGAGATGAACGTGGGGCTCCCTTCTCGGCAGCTGTGAAGTGGAGGGAGGGACATAGACCTTTCTTCTTACCAAGTCGTTTTGGGCATGCCCCTTAGCTTCCGATGTGTGAAAGGAGACAGTACACAGGATGAACACATTTCCCTTCTGTCTCCGTTTACTACAAGTAGCAGGAACTTATTTCTGAAGCGAAGCCTCATTCAGAATTCCAGTATATAAAACAGACAAGAGCAGGGCTTCCTGGTTGAAGTTGGGTGGTGTCACATGGGAGATGGGCAAGGGGCAGGAAGTCCCCCAAGTTGGTCTCCTCACTCTGTTGGTTGCCTCCACACATCCCCCATCCCACGGAACCCCGAGGGTGTTAGGGTCCCCATTTGAATATCACTCTGAAGGCATAGAACTCTCTGGAACAAATTCAGATGCAGCAAACAGAGCTGCCAGCCAGAAGCCTGACCCCCCCTCCCCCCCGCCCCCAGCACGTCTCTGCAGGTACCCGGAGTAGCAGAGTAGCATTCCCTGGGGCAGCAAGAGGTCCAGCTGAGCAGACACAAAGGCCCCAGCAGGCTGCGGGAGGGTTGGGTGCAGGCCCCAGGCCCCTGGGAGGCTCTGTCACCCAGCTCCTCCCCTGCCATCCCCACGGGTCCTCAACCCCGACAGAAGCTCCCGCAGAGGTGGTTGCCTTCTTACTGCGCCCTCCCCCTGCTCGTCCCCGCTGCTGGCACACCCTGCAATTCCAGCTGCTGCCCTTCCCTGGCTCTCGGCTCTCCAGCGTGTCCGCCTCGGCTCCCCACTCTCGGTGGCTAATTGCTGGGTTTGCCCTTCACCGTTTCCGCATGCGGTAACACTAAGGCGCATCCCTCCCAGCTCTGGGCGCTGTTTTAGTAGCTACAGAGGAAACAAAAAATCAGGATGCTTTCAGCAAAGCATTTCTCTGAGTCTGGGAGAAGATAGCATTTGCGGACAGGCCACTGGGGCTCCTCAAACTGAAATGTGCACTCGCAAGACCCAGGGGTTTAGTTAAAACACAGACTCTGGGCCTAAAGGTCCAGGGTGGAGGTTCTGAGTGACCTACCACCTGCCGGGTGCCTGTCTGCAGGCCTCCTGGGGGTGAGGAAGAGCACTGTGGAAGTCAGAAGCCAGGCCCAGGACCTCCCAAGTGGCAGGGAGGATGGGAAGGGGATGCACTTGAGTCCAGCCCAGGACGGGTGCTCCCAGAACTACGGGGACCGCAGGGCCCTCCTTCCCCAAGCTGCTGAGAGAGTGTCAGCTCTTGCAGAGGTATCAATGGAGCACTGGAGCCGCATGCCAGGCAGAGCTGGGGTTCTGAGGATTCAGAGTAAACAAAGCAGGCACAGCGCTCCCTCAGGGAGCTTCTGTGCTACTGGGAGTGGGGACAGGAACCCACGCTAAACAAGATAAATAAGTCAAACAGCGAGTGTGTTTTTGAGCACTGAATGCCATGGAGAAAAATAAAGCCACAGAAGGACATTGGGAATCCAGGCAGATGGCGGTGGGGGGTGCTATTTTAAATAGGGTAGCCATGAAACTCCCTGGGGACCCCACGTGGACTTTAAGAAGGTAGATTTCTTTTTTATTTTTTTAAGATTTTATTTATTTATTTGACAGACAGAGAGAGATCACAAGTAGGCAGAGAGGCAGGCAGAGAGAGAGGAGGAAGCAGGCTCCCCGCCAAGCAGGGAGCCCAATGTGGGGCTCGATCCCAGGACCCTGAGATCATGACCTGAGCCGACAGCAGAGGCTTTTAACCCACTGAGCCACCCAGGCGCCCCAAGAAGGTAGATTTCTTATAGGAGCCAAAGGTAGAAGCTCTTGAAAAAAAAAAAAAACGAATGGAAATAATTTCTGAATGTGTGACAAAAATGTGAACCCGTCTGGGAGGGGTCTCATTCTTCCCATGTGTGGCTGCTGTGGGGTACAGTGGGGGGAGGGTGCGTGGTCGGGCTGTCCCAGGACTGGCTGGCTGTCCATCAGGATGCTGGCAGGTGGCAGGGATGGGAGGCAAGCTCTGGGCTGGGAGCTTTGGGGTCTGTGGTGCCATTTAATGATCCCCACGGCTTGTCCCCTTGGCAATGGGGTGCTTCCTGGTCCTCCGCCTCGATCTAGAGGAAGTAAGACTGAGGCTATCCCAGGGTCTTGGCTCTTTTAGCTAGGGAGAGTGGCTGCACATGGCCATCTGTCCCCGTAGCTCTGTGGGGTCCCTGCCATGGGACCCGGAGCCCTGGGAAGAGCAGTGCGCGGGGGGTGGGGGGTATCCCCTGCATGTTCTGCTCAGACCAACAGAAGAGGATTGAGTCATGATTGCTCTGATTTTCTCAGTTTTCCATTTTAACTGTCATCCCAGGGGTTAAGTCGGGTCTCCAGCTGGCCAAGGGGCATCTTGACCACCCCCCATGCTGTTCTACAAGGGGGCGACTTCCATTCCTTGCCAGGGCCTGCCCTGTAGGTGGCCTCTGGGGGCCTGTGTTTCCATCGGTTCAGGTCTAACCCGGGACAGAGGTGGGGGTGGAGCGAGAGGAACGGAGCCGGGAAGCTGCAGAAATGGCTTTCAGGGGTGGGAGGGCGTGGTGCTCACTGAAGGCCGAACAGCCACGCTGGGCGTTGTTCTCCAACCTCTGGGGCTGAGTGGATTTCTCAGACGGAGGGCCGCTTTCCCCAGGAGTCAAGACCCGCGTTCGGTGAGGTCCTCGCCCTGCCGTCCGGCCCTCTGGCTCCTCTCACTCATCCCTTCACCACTGGGAGGGGACGGCAGCGTCCTGCCGGCAGTGGGCCCTGTGAAGGGGATGCGACCAGAGTGTCACTGAGCCCAGCACACCTGGGTCTCTGGCCGGCGGCTAGGCTCCATCTGACCCCATCCCACCACAGGCCACAGACCAGATCCAGGCACGAGTGTAGCTGAGGGGACGCCTGCATCCCTTTCTGGTCTCAATGGCCTGTTTGCCTCCTGGGCTCGCCTTGGCCCCCGTGGGGCTCCCTAGGATTCAAGGCTGTGCCATGGGCTGGGGGCCCGCCCTGGAGCAGCTGGAAGGAGGAGCAGATGGGATGGCAGCTGGCTGTTCGGAGGGACTCGGGACTAGAAGAAGCCGTGAGCCCTCAGCCGGGGCCCAGAGTGGGTGCTGAACAGGCAGAGGGATGGGACTGAGGGGCAGCGGCCTGGGGGATGGAGGGGGTGTGTGGGGTGCTTCCTGTTGCATCCATGTGTGCCCTGCTCCCTGTTACCTGCCTGCCACAGTCTTCCAGTGAGTTCCCTGCTGATCAGATCTCCATGTGGCTGTGCACACTGCTGGCCTCAGCCTCCCTGTGCTCTTCAGGGAACGAGGTAGGGGAGGTGATAATAAAGGCCAAGGGCAAAGGGAGAATGGGCATGCACGCTGGGGAAGGGGGTGGATCTAGGCAGTGCCTGTCGGAGCTGGCAGCTACTGAGCCCTTCTCAGAGGTGAACAGTGTCAGTACTTTCTGTCACCCAAGACCACCCGCTGTGTGACCTCCATTATATTACTTAACCTCCCTGTGCCTCGATATCCTCATCTGGCAAAACAGGGGTGGGTAAGAGTCGCACCTATGTGGGGAGGCTGGGTGAGGAAGTAAGACGCTCCAGCATGTCAGACACTGAGAAGGTGCCCTGCAGGCTTGCCTCAGATGTCATCATGGGGTGACAGAGTTGTGGGAGCCACTGAGACCCAGGGTGAAGTGACTTGCCCAAGGTCACACGGCCAGAAAGGAGCTTGTCACACTGCCAAGAGCCCACAGGATATACATGGGGTTTCTAGCCTCCCTTCATGGCAGGGGGAGCTGAAGTTGACCTCACCGCACAGAAATCAATAAACAGGAGGCTGTTAAAAACCACTCTCCATCGAGTCTGCTGGGGTCGGGAGCTGAGGATGCTCATACTGTGGGCTGCCCGGCGCAAGGGCACTTAGGGCTGGTCCACACAGGGTGGGCAGAGCACACACGTGGGGTTCCTGAGGACGAGGAGACAGGGCTGCCCCCACAAGGTTCTGCACGCACACCTCAGCTCCCTGTTTAACATGGAGCATTCCGAAGAGAGAGATTTCTCCCTGCCAGCTCCACATCCAGAGGAGACCAGCATCTCTCAGCAAAAAACAAGGCAAGTGTGAAAACTGCTTTTTATGCCAATTGGGGCCCACAGTTCCGGGAGAGCCCTTCCCTGGAGGTCACCCGTTCACTGCCTTTGCCCAGCTTGGTTTGAAATCACAACCCTCTCAGCAAGAACTGTTACAGATGGGGCCAGACCCCGGAGTGAGCAGTCGGGGGCTTTCCGAGTCAGCGGTGGTGGTGGAGATGCTGAAACAGTCCAGGGATTGGCCAGGATGACTAAATCAGACCCACCAAGAACCTAAGAACCAGAATGTTCTGGCCATGACTAGAAGGAGAGTCAGGTGATTTTTCTGGGATTATTGAGACTATTTGGACCTCAAACCTGCCAGGATAGGCTAAGTTATGCTGCGATAACAAACAGCCCCCAAATGTTGGTGGTTAGTAGCAACGAAGTTTTCTCTTTTGCTCATGGCACATGCCCATGATGGTCGGCAGGGGGATTGTTGACTACTGTTTTCTCTCCAGGACCAGGCCGATGGGACAGCCACCATCTTGAACTTTGCCAGCTTCTGTTTCAGAGGGAAAGAGACCTCTGGAAGGTCTCATGCCAGCATTCAGACGCACAAGGTTGGGAGTATCATGACTCACTTTGATCATCGGCCAGGACTAGTCCCATGGTCCTCCCCAGGCACTGGGGGGCCAGGAAGGCAGCCCACTGGGTGTCCAATCACCAGGTGGTTGACAGCACTTATGATACCACGAGACTGCTCCAGACTCCCCTCAATCAGGAAAACCCCGTACTCACCTGCTCAGCCCCTCCTCCCCCCACAAAGCCATGCAACAGCCCACATTGGGAGCTGATGAGGGAGCTCAGAGCCAAGTTTTCTCCAAGCCCCCTGGCTGGGCCACCACTCTGAGCTTCCTGTTTCTGACATTCACTTTTGAGCTTCTGACAATATTCTCAGACCTCCAGGGATTAATGCACCTTGGTTCTTATTCTTACAAAAAAAAGTTATATAGGTATATATATATATGTGTGTGTATACACACTGTATACCTTTGTTTTATATATGTATGTAGATAGGCATACGTACACACATTTAGCAAACATCTTCAAAGGCCTCAAACTTTATACGTAAATAAAAATTTCATGGCAGGGATGCCTGGGTGGCTCAGTCGGTTAAGCGTCTGCTTTCGGCTCAGGTGATGATCCTGGCTCCCAGGATCGAGCCCTGAATTGGGCTTCCTCCTCCACGAGGAGCCTGCTTCTCCCTCCCCACCCTGCTGCTCCCCCTACTTGTGCACTCGAATGCTCTCTCTCTCTCAAATAAATAAATAAAATCTTTAAAAATTTTTTCATGGCAGCTTTCCTTTGGGTCTGGCTTGTAGCTCTTGAGAAAACATGAATCCAAGTATATCACCACTGTGGCTCATGAAACCCAGGGGTCCATCAATGGACAGTGGAGGTGCCCTGAAACCATCTTGCTCCAGTCTGGGTCTCATGAGGCAGACGACCAGAAGATAAACATGGGGGTAGGAGGTCAAAGATGTCTAGTATCATTAGCTAGAATAGGGAGGTGCTGACTCCCACTCTATCTGGGGGGATTTGGGACCCTGCAAAGCGACCTCTGATGCATTGTTCTGCAGCATCCATTCACACTCAGGTCCCCCAGGGATTGCTGTGCCCTGCCTCAGTTTCACCCAGAGCCACGCTTCCCCAGACCACACATTACTATGGTCACTTAGTCAACTTACTTTTCTGCCACTCACAATCCAGAAAGCCTAAAGAGTAACACCAAGAGGGGACAAGTGAAGGAGCCATCAGGACCATTTCCCCACCTGTCTCCAATACAAGGGGACATTTTCAGTTGATTTTCTGCCTAGCAGAGCCTTTACACATTCACATCAACCCTTCTATGCATCCATGTGTCCACATATCCATCCGTCCATCCATCCATCCATCCATCCATACATCCATCCTTACAACCATCCATCCAACCATCCATCCAACCAACCATCCATCCATCCATCCATCCATCCACACATCCGTCCATTCCAGAAACATTTTCCTTTTCTTATTCTAGCTTATTGAGCATCTACTATGTGCCAGGTGCTATGTGTATCAACTCAAGATGCAATAATGACCGAGCTAAAATGTTGGCTCCAAAAGAGAACAAACGATTGCTCTCTGATCCTTCCAGGCAGCAGATTTTGATCAGAAGAAGGGACCCAAGTGGTAGGAAGAGGTACAGAAGGGAGTGGCACAGAACAGTGAAGCTGACACTACAGAGAGTCTTGGCTTTACTCACAATTCACGGAGCAAAACTATCAGCCAACACCCCAGCCAGAAAGGAGTCTTCGAGGCCTCAGAACAGCTTACCAGAGCAGGGGTGGGCTGCCCTCATCTCTGAGTACAGAGTGGGGGTTAGTGGGGGCCTGCCAGACCCACTGACCGAGGACGTGGGGTGAGGAGCTGCCACTCTAAAGGGTGACGTTGTTCTCCATAGGAGTGGAAGAGAAGAGTCTGAAGCCTATGGGGACCTGTGCTGAGCTGGATGGTAATGATGACTACGAGGAAGATGTGCCAAGCCTGTTACCCAATTATCTGCTTGCTTCCACATTTTAAAAAATGCAATTTCCAGTTCCTTGTCACCTTTCCTATCCAGCAACCCTCTCCCTCTGCCACACTCCTAGGCTACTCTGGCCCAGATGCATATGGAGGGCCCTTTCCCCTGGGTATTACTGGGGTGTCACTACCCCTCATTCAGCCCCCACTCCAGCCTCGACCACAGCCCAGTCTGATCAGCCACAAGGTGCGGCCCACTGGCCCTTCTGCACACTGTGTGCATGGAACTGTCCAGCCCCTGTCATCCCTTGAGAGTGGCTTGGCTGGCCGCCGTACACTGGGATGCACCTGTTTCTCCCCACCAGGCCCTGTGACAGGGACCTTTACCAACAAGGTCTTCTGGAAGTCCCATGGTTGTGATTACACTGCATGGTTATTGGCCAGCTTCCATGGCCCAAGAGAGCTCTCACCGGGGACACCGTGTCTCCAAACTCAACAATAAACTCTTTAAAAAAGAAAGGCCCCTCGGCATCTTGGAAAGATGAGGGCTCAAAACAGCTTGATTCTGATTCTGCTTTCACATGACCTCATGCAAGCTTCCATTTCCTCATCTGGAAAATGGGTGATTTCATAGACTGGGGACCCAGAGGGTGTCACAAGGATCAAAAAAATGTATATCAAGCTGGAAACGTCTTTCAGACTCCAGTGCGGTGACTGAAAGTTCCATGATGCTTACGTCTGCTCTATTTCATGGTACACAATAGGTACTTAATCAATGCAGGTGACTGTGAAGCAGGGCTAGAACGTAGGCAGGTTAGATTCTGCTGAGGTGCCAAGAGGCAACACCATGGGAAAAGCCAAGGGAGGGACAGGACAGGTGGCTCTGCTCTTGGGGACACTGGTTCAGACATGGTGCCCCTTCCTTGCCTGCTCCCTGGTTGGGGACCCAGGAGCACCAAGAGGCATGGTCCATGCTTGCCACCTGAGGACATCTGGAGGGGCCAGGAGGCCAGTGGGAAAGCCAAGCTTAGCCTCCCACTGGCTACAAAAGTGGCCAGAACAGTGTGCCTTAGCCTGAAATAATCAGACAGGCACCCCCAACAGGGTTGGGGCTGGGACTGGGACCCCGAACAGGACACACCTGGAGCCATAGATGTTTGCCAGGTTCCTGAAGGAATGTGAGGCAGAGGAGGGGCAGAGCTTTCCTTTGCTGACTGCCAACACAGGAGCCCACATCTAGAGCTACTTATTCCGGGGGAGGGGTTTGGGAGAGGGGCTGAGCACCCCCAATGGACAGCTCCTCCCCTCCTCAAAGTACATATGGGACACAGATGTCCAGAAGACAGCCTAGAGAGAGCCCAAGTGATGGATGGAGACCTGGTCGGTGGGCTCCAAAACAGAGCAGCAATTGAACCCCGGGGGTCTGGAGTTCCCACACCCTGACGGGAAGATAGCAAAGGGCTTCCTGTGGGCTTGGCCACATTAACTCCAGGCCAGGAAATCTCCTTCCTTCTGGCTCCGTGGAGGGCCCGTTGCATTCTCCCTGCCCAAGAGGGGCCTCCACCTTCTCCTTTTGGCTAAGGAAGAGCAAGGCCCAGGCTGGGGGCCGGACCCTCGTGCCAATTTGGCACTTGGCCTGAACTAGCCAATCCAAGCTCCCCGCCAGCCGGGAGGGCACTGCTAAATTATCTGGGGCTCAGATGGGGGCCAGGGAGACACCCACCGCCCTCCCCCTGATTCCCCACCCTCCACCCAAGGCCCCATTGTGGGTGTCAATGACTCAGAGGAGGTTCTGGTTTCTATCGGATTCTTGAGGCTCAGGCAACCTGATCTTGAAACAATGACAAGCCTTGGAACAATCCTTCCTGGCTCCCAGAGAAGTATTTCAGGCCTGGCCAAAAACGCAGCAGAATGGAAAATGATGTTGGGAGGGAAAGGTCAGGTGCTGGGCCTCCCATGGCCGGAAGCAGGTGGCTGCTCAGGCCCGAGGGCCAAGTGACGTGGCCTGCGGGCACAGGTGGGTGGCAGTGACTCTGCAGATCTGTCTGGGTCCCGGCTACTGACACGGAACAGACAGCATGCCCACTGGCGTTCTCCCTACCCCCATGCTGGGACACCTCAGAGCAGGACCTAGCCATAGGCTTGGGCAGGTGCTGGAGGAGGGCATGCCGGGGGAGGGGTAGCAGGAGAGACAGCAGAGCCTGGTGTCACACACAGCAGTCAGCACACAGCAGATGCCTTCCTCACTTGAGGAGCCACTACATGCACAGCCAGCACTCAGAGAGCCCCTATATGTAAGCCCCTGTATGTTTATCATGACTCCCTCTGGCCCCACTTTACAGATAAGGAAATTGAGGCTTCCCTGATGGAGCCTAGAGCAGAGGCTATGAGGCCTGTCCAGCTCTCCCGCTGGGCAGGAGACACCTACTGGCAACTTCTTTTCTCCTCCGCCATCTTGGGAAATTTCCACCCCCACGACAGGCACTGCTCAGAGGAGCCAGGGAGGTTCGTGCTCCCCCACGACCTTTCAACCCATGGGGAGAGGGGCTTGGGGGTAAATGCCCCCTGGAGGCCTCTTGTCCATATTTCTCTGGGTCCAGTGGGTTGAGTCCGTTGCTGGCAGTGGAAGCACCCCATTGTATGTTTTTCAGGGACCCCCCCACCCTTCCTCCTTCATCTCCCTTCCCCAACTCTACCCAGTGCTTCCTGGGATCACCTCAAAAATAAATCACCCATGGGGCAGCAGAAAAAGAGAAAATAAATATATAAAGTAAAATACATCACCCACAACCACGTCCTTGTCGTGGGTCGGGTTTGGGACACCTGAACAAGGAGAGAAGGACGGTGTTCTCAGCCCACTGTGCCATGGGTGGGGGTGGGGCTCGAACACCAGTGTTCAATTCAGAATCAAACCAGAACAAGGGAATCTTCTATAAAGAAGCATACAGGTGACTTTTCAGCAGTTTAAAGGGGGAGGGGCTGTTGGGTAGAACTGTAACAGTCAAAATGCTTTGGGCTGCAAGTAAGAGGAAATTCAGCTCAAACTCGTTTAAGAAATGCTCCACCTGATCTGACTGGGGCCCAGAAGTAAGGGGCTGTGCGGTGGGCTTCCCTGTGGCTCCTGCTCCGTCCCTGTGGCTCCTCCAAGTGGTCTCCCACACCCAGCCCTGAGACTGGCCCGTAGCTCCACCCACTCATGATGACGTCCAGGGAGCTTTGCCGCCTGGGGCTCACCCTGGACCCTTGACCAAGAGAGCAGACTGGCATCACCCTAACAGACAATCTAAGTTCTTGAGATAGAAGAAGGTGTAGTGGAAGCTGAGTGAGGAACCAGAGTCTACTATAAATTTTTTTCCTTGTCTTATTTTCCCCCTGATGAGTTACCCTTACACTTGCGATCACTGTGAGCCATGAATCGCCTGTGGGCAAATGCTAGAATGCTAGCAGACAACAAAGGCAGTGAACAAGTGGCGAATTAATCCTTATGGAAAAGCCCAGAAAAGGCCAATCCTTTCACAACATCTCTGTATATAGTGAACCCACGGGCTGTGGTTTAGCTGTGTGCAAACATAATGAAGTCGTATTGTGCAAGTAAATGTGTTCCTAATTTGAGGGGCGGATTTCAATGGAAGAATGTTCTGAGGTCTTCTCCAGCAAGCTGGGTGTCCTGCAGTGTCCTGCCATTGACCTGGCCACTTGCCTGCATCCGCGGACAGCCAAGTCATGGTCAGCATCTGAGTAGCCGTTTCCAGCGGCCTGTGGTGTGCAGTGTGCTGGGACTGGAGCCCCGGTGTATGGGACCCAGTGATATCCCTTCCCCAAACCCAGCCACAAAGTTCGAAACACCTCCTTTAAATAATTCCCAGCTCCGTGTCCTCACAGAATGAAGAGAATGCTCCCAACTTGTCAGAGCAACTTGACCCTGGAATTTCAAGTCCCCACCTTCCCTGGAGGAATGCAAGATGGCTTGTCCTACCGGAAGGGGGGGCGGGGGCTGTGGCTGTTGTTTGCAGCCCTGTGGCCTAGAACCACCAGGCCCACCCAAGAGCCGGTGAAATGCTCACGCCTACCTCTCAGGGCTCCCAGAGGGACGATACTGGAACTTGAGTGAGGCCCCAAGCATGGGGCATTTCTGCTGACCCCAGCCTCCCCATCGCTGAATTACTCAGGGCACAGCCCAAGGTAGGAACTCCACCAGCTCTGTGAAAAGAGAGCGGTTTACCCTAAAGAATTGTCGACTCAGTTCGTGAAAAGGCAAAAAAGGGAAAACTGAGGCAGCACAGTCGGTGAGCAAGTGTGGGAACAAAGAGGCCGGGATCCAATGATTAAAGCCCAGGGCTGAAGGACCCCATGAAGGAAGGAACCAGATCTACCAGGAGGTGGGCATGGCTGGCGGGTGCTGTTCTCTGCCAGTGTGAGGATGCCAGGGAGAAATGAGGGAGTGGGTTCCACAACATCCCTGTGAATTTACTCCCAAATGCGCTCTGTGTCCTCCAGCTCCTTGGCCTTGACTATGCTTCGTTCCACCTCTTGGTATTCCCACCTTTGGGTGATCCTCCCCCCTTAACTATGGGCTGGACCTACTGAGTCACTTCTTCTAAACAGAGTAGCTTGAAGGTGATGGGTTGTCCAAGATCATTAGACAACCAAATGACTGTGACCTCCCTCGAACCTTCCTTCTCTCTCACTTTGAGAGCCCTTGCTCTGTGAGAAGCTAACTGCTCGGTTGGGAGCAGCCCCATAGGGTGGCCCACAGGGCAAAGAACTGATTGATGTCATTTCAACCAACAACCAGCAAGCCCCTGATACCTGTCAGTGGTCACATGACAGAACGTGCCCACAGATTCTCCAGCCCCAACTGGGCCTAAGAGCCTGCCCCACACATTGAGGGCAGCCTTCTGTGGCTCTGAGTTAGGCTACACTAGGCTCACCGAAATTCTCAACCCACAGAAACTGAGTGAGATAGTAAGTGTTTGTTGTTTTAAGCAGCAACATTTTGGAGTGATTTGTTACACAGCCATCGTTAACTAGTATGCAAGTTCACCTCAGTGTTGTCTGTTCATTCCACCAACACACATATGCGGAGCATCCATGAAGTTGCATGCCTCATGCTGGTGCTGATACTACAAAGATGACAGGAAGATGACAAGGTCCCCAGGTCCCAGCCCTCACAGAAACGCTGCGGCCTGAGTTGGAGAAGGACGTGACCACACTCGGGATTGTGTGCTTTCCTCCTCAGAACTCTGTGGGCCTTTTTATGGACATTGCCTCTTGTCATTGCTCCCATGGGTACAGCTTTTCCCACCTTCCCCAGCAAGACAGCATCTCACCTGCACTTGGGCACCTACAGTCCTGCGTTTCTCCCCCACAGAGAAGTGTGGAGGTGCTAAGACACCACATGCTTAGACACATCTTAGGCTGCTGTGACTCGGACGTGTCCCAGCTATGCTGTGAGCTCCTGGAGCAGGCTCAGTGAGTGTCCCTCAAGTGCCCAGCCCGACCCTGGTACTAGCAGATATCCAAAGATGGAATTAGAGTTGTGTGTCTAAATCTTGTCTTAGTAGGTCTCTGAAGCTCAGCATCTGAACTCCCTAGGTATGGGCAAGCCCCTGGGGATCCCAGAGAACTTCCCCAGGGTCCCCTTCTTCCCCTCTGTCTTAGTCTATTTGGGCCAGTAGACCAAATACCACAGATGGGGGACCTTATAAACAAGAGACATTTATTTCATGCAGTTCTGGAAGCTGGAAGTCCTAGATCAGGGGGTTAGTTGATTCGGCTCCTGGTTCCTGTGTCGGCTGTCTTCACCCTGTGTCCTCCCATGTTGGAAGGGAAGATGGAGCTCTCTGGGGTCTCTTCTGTGAGGGCACTAATCCCACTCATGAGGGCTCTCCCTCATGACCTAATGACCTGCCAAAGGCCACACCCCCTCACACCATCCCATTGGCAGTCAGGATTTCAAAATCTGAGTTTTGGGGGGACACAAACATTCAGTCTATAGCACCGTCCATTCTAGATCTTCTTCCTCTGATGGGAAGGCCCTCACACCAGACCCACTATGGTGTCAGGACAACACACTCCACTCAGCTGGGCTCAGATTATATAGATTCTTTATTTCCCAGAGCTGGTGGCAAAGACAAAATGTCTCACCCCTGGGAAGGTGACATGTGAAGTGAGGTGGGTCTGTCCTGAACCTGGGATACTGCTGAGCACTGGTGACCTCGGTTCTCTTCCACTGTGGCTCAGTCAGAACCCATCCTCCCCATGCAGACTCTGCCCACCTCACTCTCTACAGGTGCTGTCCTGAGGCCTTCCTGGGAGGCACTGAGATTCTTCGCACCTTTGCAGGGACCAAACAGGTGACAGAGACAGACACTGAGTCCTCCCCCCTGACCAGAAACCTCCCAAATTCAGTTTCCCAGGGAAGCCTGTGGGGTGGAGATTGGCTGGCAGGAAGGTCATCAGGGTGTTCTCTGGGGGTCAGCCTGGTGGAAGGAAGGAAAAGTGATGGAGCAGGTCTGGGCAGAGGGAGAAAGTAAGCTGTGATATAGTGTCTGGGTGGTCTGGTGCTGGGGTTGTCCCAAGTTGGGGAGAGGGGACCGAGGTTTATATCCTAAGGAGATCAGTCACTAGACATGGGCTGCCCTTAGAAAGGGCTGTGACCTTGGGCAAGGCAGCTTTCCTCAGCCTGCAGGGCTGGCAGCCCCGCACCACAGACCTTGAGGTTCTAGGTTTCTCCTTCCCTGAGCTGTAGGCCTCATGGCTCAGCCGCAGAGGTGGAGGGTGGCAAGGGAAGGGAGTCACAAACGGTCCTTGCGGGCCAAGGAGGAAAGGGATGGGAGTGGACGCTGTCAGGAGGACTCTCATGATGAGCCCAGAACCTCAGGGAGACGAGCTCCGGCAGCAGGGCCTGGATATGACCCATCCCTGAGAGGTCATGGCCTCTGGACCCAGCTTTGCGCATCGCACTGCTGGCATTCGTCTTTGCCTCCTCATTTTCTGCCACTTTCTGTGCACTTCAGGAATGACCGAGGATCAGCCCTGGAAGGTACCTGGAGACCCTTCATTTAAGGGCCACCCACTTCCTGATGCTCCATACTGGCCGCCTCTAGCTCCTCTCTGGAAAGAGTTAGCCACCCCCCACCCCGTGGCACCAGCGGGAACCCCCCCCCAACCCCACCCCCGGCTCCTGTATCAGTGACTATTGCCACAGTGGCCTGAAGCAGTAAGCGTCCATGTATCTCACAAGTCTGCAGGCTGGTGACTTTGGCTGGGCTTGCTCACATGTCTGGAGACCTGCTGGCTGTTGACTGGTCCAAGGTGGCCTCTTCTGGGGCAGCCGGGGACTCTAGTTCTGTTCCACATGTCTCGGCAATGAGTAGACCAGTTACGCATCTTCTCGTGGCCGCTGCAGAGAAGCAGACTGAGCAAGCTCCATTTTGCCAGCACTTTCCAAGCCTCTACTTGCATCACACTTGCTAACAGCCCATTGGCCGAAGCAAGATCATGTGACTGCCTTGGGGTCAAAGAGGGAGGGCCCTAGAAGGAGACTGAGGGCAGACAGAGGGAGGCGTGCCTGAGGGGCATGTCTGGGAGGTGTGTCAGGCGCAGGCGGGGTGAGGGGGAGAGGGCCTTCCCGGACAGGGATGCTTGGGTGTGAGGCCATGCAGGGTGTGTGGGAGCACACCAGGCTGCCCCAGACAACCCTGGTCCCTCCAGCGGCAACTCCTTGTCAGCCTTCTGTGATGTCCCCACTTACCGTCCCTGCTGTGCCTCTGCATGTTTCCTCCTCTACGAGTTCTCCCCTTTGTGCTTCCATGCAATGTATCTCCACACAGGGTACCTCAGGGGAGACTCAGAACGTGGAACCAACACAGGGACTCGGGACATTCAAGTCCTCCGGGATTATCAATGACCTGATTCACACATGTGTGCTGGGCATTATCTGGGGGTGGAAGAAATCTTCATTTTAGTTTCTGTTGATCAGTTTACCTTGAGCTCCAGGCTTCATCATGCTGGGCTGGAGGGAATAGGACCGCAGTCATCTGGGACTTTTGCTTCAAGAGGAGCAGGGGTCCCAAGCTCTCCATCATTGGTCTGCCCCTGGGGTTAGCGACATACTAGCCCCCAGCCTGTCCTCCTCTTCATGTTTTCGTTGCAGGAACGTGAGAATCTGGACAAGTGTAGGAGTTCTGGAAGCCCCACTCCTCCAAGTATAGCTGAGAGGTCTCAGATATCCACTGCCTGAGCCCTTCAGACACCTCTCCCCAGGGAAGAAAGCAAATTAGCATCACACAAAAAAATATAAAGAATGAAACTCAGCTGAGTCTCCATTCCTATAAATAATAATCGCTAAATTCAATTGTCTACTTACTATATTTCTAGCATTGTTCTCAGTTTCTTACCAAAAAAAATTAATTCAATTGGTTCTCGCAACAACTTTATGAGGCCAGAATTACTCCCATTTTATAGGTGAGGGAACTGAGGCACAGTACTACAAGTAACTTGTCCAAGGTCAAATAGCTAACAAGGGTCAGATCTAGGATTTGAATCCAGGTGGCCTGCAACACTTGACCTGCTCTCTGGCTTCTCTGAAGAGAGACACAGCCTGTGGTGGGATTGCCAAGTAGTGAATCTCGGCTTCCTCCCTATGATCAGAGAGTGTTCTCACCAGGGCCTGGAGGCTGGCCTTGATGATATCCAAGTGCCTTCACTCTCTTCTCTGATCTCAGAGCCCATTGCCTTCAGTCTTTCTGCTCAGGGTCTTCAAAGGCCAGAGAGGAGCATTTGGAAAGAGATCCAGGATGGTCAAAGCCAGGGCCAAAGGTAACTTTGACACATCTGTTAATTTGGGCAAATCAGTCCACTGTGACAATGTACAACAGTGATACCCGAGTCACCCAGACTACTCAGAGAAGGTATGTTTACCAGAAAGTGAGTATGTGGGGGGGGGGGATGGGGGGGTGCCTGAGGAGGCCCCCAGCCCTTGCTCACCTACATTCAAAGGAACCTGGCTCCATGAAGATGCCAAACCACAGGAAAGTCCGTTCTCACATAAGTAGATTCCAGTATTAGGGTGGGTGTCAGAGCTGGCTTAATCCAGGGCCTCTGGCTCCATATCTCAGGGATTCTCTCTGCTTTCCCTCCCTAACTGTATGGGCTTCATTCTTAGTCTGGCTTCCTTCATTGTGGCAAAATGGAAGTAACAGTCCCACGCCTCACACCCACATGCCCAGATATCCAGAGAAAGGAAAGGCGTTTCTTTCCCTGCCTGCTGTTAGGAGGGAAGAACTGTTTTCACATCTCACTGTCTCCACCTGGGTCACACATCCTCACCCAACCATTCGAGGACCAGTTCTGGGGCCCAGGGTAAAGCCGTGTGCTGATTGGTTGAGGCGTGGATCCCTCAACCAATCACGGTGCCCAAAACAATGGGCTGACACTGGGGCCACTCAGTCTGAGCAACAGCAGGGATCCTTGGGACAGTCCTGGGGATGGGGGAGGGGAGGGACAGAGGCCAGTGTGCAAGGGGCAAGGAACCCCACGTCTACAAGGAGAGGAGATTGGCCAAAAAGGAGGCTCGCCCCAGAAAATCAGACTCATCAGCTCAGATTGGTTCTTTGCCTCGGAGGCTGGACAAGTAGATTGACTTGTGCTCTGGCTTGCATCCTCACAGAGAGAAAGACAGAGAGACAGAGAGAGGCATTGGGACAGAGAGAGGCATTGGGAGCCTCTCTCACACAATCCCAGGGCAGGCACTGTGGGCCCTCCTGCCAATATCCCCCTGCTTGGAGGGGCATTTACCATACATAGAGCCTTTCTGGAAGGATTCCCTGTTAAGTGGGGCCCAGCTTACCAGGGGGCCGATGGCATGGAAGGAGCCCCTGCTGGCTGTCAGACCAGTGCTCTCAGGGATGCTTTCCACAGGTACAGATTAAAGGTGCATTTAAACAAGGCAGCAGCCAAAGAGGCAGGTGAACCAGGTCAAGCATCAGTCTCCAGCCTTGCCTGGGTTCCCCAGCTCACTCTGTTCCTTGCCAGGATGAGGCATGGGGCGCTATTCAGGGGGCTGGGACTGTCACCAGATCTAGAAACAGTGTCATTCAGGTGTCAGCTGGCTCCGAAGGCCTTTGTGCCCCCCTAAAGCAGCAGGCAGAACCCACCGTCCACTTCAGATTGGGCGAACCCAATTTGCTTTTTATTTCTTTATGTGACATTATCATTACCACCAAAATGATCATGTTGTGGTGTGGAAGGAGCCACGGGGCAACTTGGCTAGACTCCTAGCCTCAGAGTCAGCAAATGCTGGTCCTTTCTGGGGCTGCAGGCGGCAGCCAGGAGCTCAGAAGAACCACACACAAAAACGGATTGACGGGCTCCATCTCAGCAAAGCCAAGTAAGTGAAAGAAATGGTCGGAGAGTGATACTATCCCCACAGTGCCCACAAAACCATACCATATTGCATGTGGCACTTTCCTATCGGTAAACATATGACCAAGCAGCAGAGAAATTCCAGACCGTGTTCACAAGATAGGCTACCCCATCAAAGGGGCCAGAGTCTTGGGAGGGCACGGTATTAATACTGCCACTAATATTTTATCCTTTCCAAGTCATTCCTGGGGTTGGCGGAAGTGGAGGCCTGGCGGCACAGGGAGATGTGGTTTGCTGTCTGACCTTGTTTGGGGTTTCAAGGCAGCCAAGTAACTTGTGTCAGCAGTTAGAAGTGTGTCAGGCCAAGTGTCTCCAAAGTATGGAGCAGGAAGAGAGGGAAAGGCAGCCCTGGGCTTGGTGGGAGTACAAAGTGAGTGGAGGCAAATGGGGTGGCCACATCACAGGCCACGCACATCTGCTTTAGGAGGGCTTTGCGTGTACCCTCAGGCCGATCAGCCTGACCTGAGGCTCTCTTGGAAGTTTATCGAAAAAATGGAACAATAAAACCATTGTTACTTAATAAAAGCAGGTTCCCAAGGCACCCTGGGACCTGTGTGCCTGGAATGAATCTTGAAGGCACATGGAGACCAGGTTGGGTCCTGGGGAACAAACATTAAAGGGTCTGTCTGAGCCCTCACTGGCCTGTGGCTGGAAGCTTCCTGCTCTCCAGCTGCTCACCACTGGCTTTGATGCCACCGTCGGTTCCAACCAGGCAAGGGATCTGCACAGGATGGACGTCCATACAGACCTGTTGACCACCTAGTGGGGAAGCTGAGAGGTGTGTGACATGGAATAGGATGGATAGGCCCCATCCAGCATGCCCGACTAGATGAGAGGGAAAAGCTGGCATCTTCTATGCTCCACCCACCCAATCCTTGTGCCTCCGACTGTGTGTGTGTTTGACCATCTGGTCCCAGCTGTCCACCTGGATGGACTGAAAGCTTCCTCAGAGCAACACTCAGCACCAGGCTGGATGAAGTGGGGACATGGACAATTTGAAGCTGAGAGATTGAGAAGGACAACCAAGCCTATGGAACCATCCAGCTCTCCAAGTTGGGTCTGGGTAAGCATCAGGATTCATGTTTTTTGGAGAATATGCTCTTTTCCTCTTTCTTGTCTGCACAAAGATCACCGAGTCTGTTCTATCTTTCATTTGGAAGGAGTCTTTATTTTTAAGATGCTAACCCTGGAGCATCCAAGCCACAGAGTGGCAGTTGGCGGGGAGCCTGGGGAGACCTGATAGGACCTTGCAGGACACCTGGAAGGCTGCCATTGCTTTCAGAGCAAGGATGGAAATTCTCATCACAAACCTCTGGCCCTGCAAGGCCCACTGAATGCCTCCGGACAAAGCAAATGCTTTTTGATTGAGACATTTTCAAGGGCAAGGATTATTTTTCTGAGCGAGAAGATGTTGATGCCACCATTTGACCCCTGCAAGCATCACATAGCCCAGGAAGTGCACGTCACTCAGTCTGACAGTACCCTATCTAGCTTCTCTCACTTCCCAGTAATGAGCACGGGTGCCCTTTGTCCCTTGACCATACTATGACCAATTCCTCCAGCCACAGCCTGTCTGGATGCCCAGCGTGCCTTGGCCAGAAATGGCAATGTTTGCCAAGGAACAGAGAAGAAGGTTCTTGGGGCCTCTCCTCCCATCCCCTAGGCCAAGTCCACCCCCTTGCTTTGTCGGAATGTGGTGCTGTGGGACAGTGAGAGAGTGGTCAACCAGAAGCCCAAGCTCATGGCCAGGCATGGCGGGCATCATTTCATTTCATATGACTTACATTCTCATTCATTCCCTTCATTCATTTGTTCACTCTAGAAGACACCTCCCTGTCCTTTGCCATTAACCAGGGTGGTAGGGGTCCCTAGAGGAGTGGCAGTTGGGTTTCCCTCTGTCATGGCCAGAAGCTGCCCCTCCCCCTCTCCCCCATCTGGGTCTTAGAAAGAAGGAAGTGAGGACCCCAAAGACTCTCAGAGAGGACGCTTTTCTTCCCCAAGTAAACTGCTTTGTCCAATCCAGCGGCACAGGGCAGTACGTCATGAAGCACACAGGATAGAACCTTGTCCTTGTTGAGCTTGGTGTAGGGACATTCCTGGGAAGGATTGCTATGGCCAGCACCCCCAGACTCCCTAACTTAATCGCCATGTTGCCCTATCCTGGCCAGGAGTACAGAATGGATTTAAACAGGGTCACATTTATCCTTATCTGATGACAAATGCTGTCTCTTTCCTCTCTTTATTTCCCTTTTCTACTGAGGTCTTTTCACTCCAACAGCTATACATGAATATATTACGAACTTCTCAAAGGTATGGGCCACGTTCCCTACATACAAGTCTCTGCGATGCCAAGAATAGTCTCTCAAATATCACAGCTACTCAGTAAATATTTCTGCAGCGATAGGACGCTGCATGGAAAGGACTGTCGTGGGAGGAATGGAACGCTCCTAAGGAAAGGAAGTGATCTATAGCCTTAGAGAACTATGAATAAAATGTTATGAGTCAGGGAAGGGAGAGCTCGCGCTGACCAGCAGTGGTGAGTAGGGACGCTTGCCCTGAGGAGGAGGGGGTGAAGAAGTCCTGAGGCATATGACCCAGGGAGCAGAGTAAGCAGAGGGTGTGTCCCAGCGCTCAGTTTGGACTCTACACTGTCACTGTCACCAACTCGGTTAAGGAACAGGCCTTACCCGGGGTTGTAGGCCCTTACCAAGCCAGGGTGAGCCAGAGAGGGGGAGGCCTGACCCTATCCTCCTGCATCCCACACAGAGCGGGGCAGGGCCTGGCAGGAGGATGTGCTGGTGGAGGCGCCCTCCTTCTGTTACTCTTCCTTTTATAGGGCCCATGTGAGTCTGGTTATAGGGGGAATACCCAGGCCGCTTGGTGCCAGGAAGTCTGGTTTTTAATGCCAGCTGTTGGTAGGAGTAGGCTGGGAGCACCAGCTGCTTGGCAACTGGAGATCCTGGGCCCCGGAAAGATGCAGAGAAACCACCTGTCCCTGGGGGAAGGGCTCAGCCCTGGGGGTGGGGGGGCGGCAGCCCCTCTTGCTGGGAGAAGGGGCCCCCACGCCCTGGCTAGCTCCAGGTCCAAGCAGCAGAGCGTGAGTGTTTGTCGACTAGCCTGCACCTTCATTGTAAAGACGAGGTGAGGTAATCAGCTGCTCACATCTAGACAGTGAGTAATTTTGAATTTGAGAAAATAAGAGGATAAGAAGCCATTCTGCATAAGAAATTCAGGAAAACAAGGAACAGAAGAACAAGTCAATACAAGAATGACTTAGCATTAGGAGAAGTAACAGCGGGCCAGACTTGTGTGTAGGTAACAGAGTGGCGAGGGCAGTCTAAAGTCCTGTAGGACAGGGATGTTTGATGCGTGAAGCTCTCCAGCCTCCTCTCCCACCCACCAGCGCCCAGCACCTTCTATCCACAGGACAACCCGAAGCTCTCTGCCAGACGTCCCACTGCTCCCTGGGGGCGGCGCCCCTGCTGCCACCCACTGAGTGGCTAGGCGGAGCAGGGTTTCCTGGGGTGACTGTGGGGGCTCAGGAGGGATGGGGATGGGGGAGGACCTGGATTTAAGGAACCCTGGTGGGTGAGAGCTGGCTGGCTGGTAACTTCGTGGACTCGAGAAGTTACTCCGAGGGAGGGGTCAAGGGTGATTCATGTCTGAAGCCAGCGGGCACTCCCTGGTGACAAGGGCATGGATATGGAAGTTTGGGATGGGGGCCAGAGCCGGGTGCTCTTGGACTTTTCCCTTTGTTTCCTAAAGCTTCGTTAAAAGGATAATTTTCATACCATAAAACTCGCCTGTTTTCAAGTGTAGAATTCAGCCGTTAGTGTATTTACAGAGTTGCGCCATCACCACAACCCTATTTTAATGAGCCCTGGAGCTTTCCTGAGACCCAGGAGTCCAGTCAGGCCTGGGGGCGTGGTCAAGCATGCCTCGGGGGCTTGGTCGGCCTTAAGCCTTGGGGCGTGATCGGGCCTGCCTCAGGGGCGTGGTCGCCCTAGGCCTCGGGGCGTGGTCAGGTCAGGCCTCAGGGATCTGGTGGTGAGTGCGCGCAGAGTTGAGAAGGCCCTTTGTTTAACGCGAAGGTGGAAGCCCTTGGCAGTGGTTGATGCAGAATGGTCAAGAGAGTACCCAGCAGACTCCCAGTTCAACGCCTAGGAGACTGTGTTGACTTAGTGAGTGGAAGGAGAAGGAGGAGCCAAAGACAGAGAGAGGTAGGAGGAGGAGCCTGCCGGGCCAGAGACCGAGGGTGAAGACCACTGGTGATACAGAAGGAAGATCAGAGGGCTGGGCGGCTGCAGTGCGAGAGGTGGGCGGCCAGCCCCCTCCGAGAGCAGCGTGAGAGGCCGATGGAGATGGAGCGGGAACAGGAAGACTTCACAGAAACCTGAGCACCTCGCGCCTCGGTCTCCCTCGCCCCGCCCTTGTCACCAATCCTGGCAGAGTTCCCTCCTCCTGTCCTCTCCCCTCCATCCATTTCCGGTGGTCTCCAACCAGCCTCGTCCTCACCAGCACCACCTGCCCCCCATTCCCCGGGGCCTCCTCCAGTCCACTGTCCGCAGCGTGGCCTCGAGAAGTGTGATGAGAGGTCCACCTGCCCCAAACGTGCTTCACGGCTTTTCATGGTCCTGGGGAGAAAACTTCAATCGTGTTAGTAGCGCTGCTGCCAGACCCTGGTGGTCCTACCTCTCCGAGGGCTCCGGCCCGCCTGCGGGCCTACCCAGTCTGCCCAGTCTGCTCTCTGAACTCCAGTCGCCAGTCTTCCGTCCGTCTCTCCCGGAGCGAGCCAGGTGCTTCCCCACCATGCAGTTCCTCTGACTGGAACATTCTTCCTCCAGCTCTTCCCATGGCTGGTTTCTTTTCATCTTTCAGACTTCCTGGCTGCAACTGGTCCATTTAGCCCCTTTCCTGGTACCTTTTGTGTGCCTTCCTGACACTTGCCATTGGGGTATATTTTTGTTTTACTGTCTATTTTCTTTCACTAGACTATCAGCTCCCTGAAGTCAGGCCCCAGCTCTGGACTGTTCACCCTTGAATCCCCAGAGCCTAGTACGGTGCCTGCCCCTTTGAAGTGTATCCTGCAATTGAATGAATGGATGGAGAAAGCTTGACTTTATCTCATAGTTTTCCTTGGCACCACTTTCCTATTATGAAAAACATGGGCCAGAATATCCACCCTCCCAATCTCTCAGGACCGCTAAGGAGAGAGGGTTCTTTGCAGTATTGTTACGTGGCTCTGGCTGGTTTTTTACGGCACTGGAAAGCCTTGGCTTTCTTCTGATCTTGAGGTCCTTCGTCCTTGCCGACTTGGTCCCATGCAGCTCCCCACACAAAGTCATGCCCTGCACCACAGGAAGTCTGGCCTGAAACCCAAAGGTGGTGTTGTCCTCCAGGCTGCCACTCCTGGTGGCACGGCCTTTGAAGCCACCCCAAGCCATTTCCAGCCCGGCCTGGGGTTTCTTTCCCAGAACCCCAAACAACTCTCTTCTTGACTCTTTGGTGTGGCTTTACGGCAGGTTGGATTTTCTCACTTCTGATGTCTGGAAAGGGAATCAAGTTTCTCTCCTCACCCTACTACTTTCTGCTCCCTCTGTGGATTCTGGGACATGTTGCCAATCCCTAAATGATGTTTTAGTTCTTTCTTTGTTGTTGTTTTGGAGCCGTGGAGCCTGTGTTCTTAACACCAGGTGCTGAAAAATTAAACTTATCATCAGTCGCCATCATCAAAGCAAGGTGGGTAGGATGGTTTCAACTAGTCCCAAATTTCCTGAAGGAATTTGGCCTCTCGTCAATTCTCCTCTCCTGAGGCTGACGTTTTAGTAGAACAACGTTCTCTTCAGTAGCCTAGCACAGTCTGAGATTTCTCGATTAAAATGCCAGGCAATGGTCTCAGTGCTAAGCACAAGAAAGGAACCATTTCTTTGATAATACCTTAGCTGTTTTTTGCATTTGGACTGTGGGACTCTAAGAATAGTATATTTTTTCTGGAAGTGGAGTTTTAACAACCTAGAAAGCTTAATTAAGCTTTCCTGCTGCACTTTTATTTAATTGAGTTAGTAGCAGAAGAGTATTTTTAGAACTGAAGTGATTATTTCGTGTAAGAGATACACGTCTGAATATTCTTAAGCTTCTATCTAGGGCAAAACATAACTGAAGAGTTGACTTCACAAGTCTGAAAGTATGACCAGTGGTTTTTACACACGTCATCATCATCGTATCTATTTATTCCATTCATTCATTATTTATACCCTGCATTCTTTCTTCCTCAGTACAAGATGGGGTGGGGATGAGAGGAGAATTTCTTTAAACGCTTTACAAACTTGGCCACCACTGAATGTTTGTTTCTTTCTTTGTTTTTATTTATTTATTTATTTTCAGTTCCCTCCATGTTTGCTGATCTGGGTGAGCTCCGTTCATAGCCTTCGGTCTCTTTTGGATTTTTTTCTTTTATTGAGAGGAAGCAGGATATCACTCAGAGGTGAATGCTCTGTATGTTACTTCGAATAGTAAAAATAACATTAAAAAGTTTAGGTCTGAGGGGAGCTGCCGGTTAAAAAGAAAGCAGCCATTTGACTGACAATACGAAGTATGCAGTGTCCCAGCAATTATGGTGACAAAGTACCAGATGGCACGTTTTCAGATGAAAGCTTGAGCTAGATTGGATCTTTCAGACTCTAGTGAAAAACAGGACATAAAAGTGGCCCAAAATAAACTTTCAGATTTGTCTCAAAGGCTCCTGGTATCCAAGTAGAGTAAAGGTGATTTTAGTATTGATGATGTGGAAAATGCAGTTTGCAAATTATGGCCACTACAACTCCTGGTTAGGATCGCTGAAATATTTCTGTGCAAATAATGGGAATCATCTAACAGAAATAGAGTAACTGATCTGAAGTAGACGTGATCCATGTTGGCATAAATCATCTAGGACTTTGGCAAAGGGGCTGAGAAGAACATGTGAGAAACCTGAGGGCGGGGTGGGGTGCGATGAATTCTATTTAAGGAATTCTCCACATTCTCTGAAATGAGTTTGCAGGTTCGGATCCATCCGCGAGATCCACGCAAAGATACGGGACTGGGCAGGACTGTCCCAGCGGAAGGTGGCATGTGAAGACAACTCCTTGAGGTGGCCACAGGGCACAGGCAAAACTCAAGTCATTTCTTGTTCTTTTTGATATTTGTGGTATCAGATGCTGCTTCTCCTGAAAGCCACATTTCCACGCTTGTCTGCATTTTTAAAAAATATTTTATTTATTTTCCAGAAAGAGAGACAGAGAAAACACACACACACACACACACACACACACGCACACGCACACGCGCACACGCACACACACACACACACAAGCAGGGGAGAGGGAGGCGGAGGGAGAAGCAGGCTCCCTGCTGAGCAAGGAGCCCAATGCAGGGCTCCATTCCAGGACCCTGGGATCATGACCTGAGCCGAAGGCAGACGCTTCACCGCCGGAGCCACCCAGGTGTCCCCCATGTTTGCCTTTAGAGTGAGTTTCAGAATTTCCCTCTTCCTCTGCCGAATGCTGCAAATCCAGAGACCTTTTGGTAAGGATCATGCACCGTTTCTTCTGAAATTGTAGATCTCATTCAATCAGGGCTTGTTGCATGACCTGCAAGAACTTCAGGGCTTCTCCTCATCCTCAGATAGTCCCCTGGCTTAGCCTCCTGCAGGGTACACAGAGACATGCTCCCTTTCTGAGGTCAGTTATCAAACCCAAGTGACCCAGGAGAGCCGCTGTCACCGCCAGAGCCAGCAAGACATCCTCTGACCCTCCCCTCCGCACCCCAAGCAGTCTCATCCTCAGGGAGGGGAGCACCTGGCCCCAGCAAATGAAGGGGCCTGCCAGTCCTAGCAGCACCGTGGTTTGCCAGAGGCCGAGGAGAATACCGGCGGCATTAAATGCAATTTCCTTCCTTGCATTTGGACTCTGTTTCACTAAGCGGGGTACATGTTGTTAAAGCAGAAAAAGGATGAGAAGAGGGGCGCCTGGGTGGTTCAGTCAGTTAAGTATCAGACTCTTTGTTTCACCTTAAGTCATGATCTCAGGCTGGTGAGCTCCAGCTCCAGGTGGGGCTCCACGCTTAGCAGGGAGTCTGCTTGAGATTCTTTCCTCCTCCCTTGCCCTCCTCTGCTCCTAGTCCACCTCCCCCCACTGCCACGTGCTCTCTCTCTCTCTCAAATAAATAAAACATTTTTTTAAAAAGAGTATGAGAAGGGGCGCCTGGGTGGCTCAGTGGGTTAATGCCCCTGCTTTCGGCTCAGGTCATGATCTCAGCGTCCTGGGATCGAGGCCCGCATCGGGCTCTCTGCTCAGCAGGGAGCCTGCTTCCTCCTCTCCCTGTCTCTCTGCCTGCCTCTCTGCCTACTTGTAATCTCTCTCTCTGTGTCAAATAAATAAATAAAATTAAAAAAAAAAAAAAAAAAAAAAAAAAAAAAAAAAAAAAAGAGTATGAGAAGAAAACATAGGTATTGGCAAAATGACGCTCACATGCCCACTTTTTGTTTTAAGTAATGCCTTCTTCCCCACAGGGTGGTATTTTTCATCATTTTCCCTGCTTTCTTTTCTCCTTACTCTAATCTCTTTGCTCTTCACACTTCCTAAGTCTCCAGAATTCTTGTCACTTGGACCCGAGCCAGGAAAACTCCCCCAAAGGGTGCGGTCTGCTCCTCTGCGGCTGACTCAGGCCCCTCCTGCTGCTACCTGCTCTTTTCCCGGCCATCTTCTCATTGCCATGAATGCTGCTCTGCCTGCAAGCTGCTGGTTTGAAAGCCGGATTCCAGATCCTACTTTTGCAGTGACCCCAGATTATTAGGCTAACTAAATATTTTGGTCATGAATCGGACATGAAGGCGGTGAATTTAATATGAAACAACAGCTCAATTTTGGTCCAATTCCAGCTCATTTTTGTTGTTGTTCTAAACAAAATATGCTACATGGCGATGTTTTGAAGAAACCTCTTTACTGAAAACTCTAAGCAGCCGTGGCATATTAGACAGTGACACAAATAAAAGCACACATTGAATTAGAACCTATTTCAGGTCTCTAGTCCCAGAGAATGTGACATTAAATAAAAGGGTGAAGTTTTCCGAGATTGCTCTAGTGGGAAAGAGTTAAACTGATAATGTGTGCTTTTAAGACTGGAAGCAATCGAACGTGGGCTGAAGGAAGCGTCACAATCCAAATGCTTTCCCAAATGAGTTGGTCCTAAAGAAACTGAAAAAAAATGTTTTTTCAACTATAATAGAGACAAAACGTCTCACAATACATTAAAAATATATATTACATTACACAATATTGGTAGGAATGGGATACAATACAGTCAGTGATTGTATGTATCATCATTTATCAATGTGGGTTTTCACAATATGTTGGGTGAAGAAAGCAAGTTATAAAATACTATGTATACTAAGATGCCGTTTAAGTAAGCCCACATGTGTGTGGTTGGGATCCATAGACAATTCTGAGTAAAAAGATAGGCAAATACTCACCCAAAGATTGGCGGGCATGGGAGGGTTACTAGGATGGGACACTTTTTCTTCATGCTTTCCTCTAGCCTGCGGTGTTGCCTTTGTAATCAGAAAAAGACTACTATGAATTATAAACTACAAAAAAAAATTACACGGAGAGAGGATTCTTTTAGGAAGACTGAGATTAAGGGGTATTCCTCTGGTAAATAAAAAAAGAGTTTTTTCCTTTTAGGAGAGTCTACCGAGTGCTTTTATGCATGATTGAATTATATGATCAATGTACAGGACTCATCAGTAATAGCTCAAAATACAATTTACCTGGATTACTTCAAACAGTAAGATCATACTAACAATATTATAACTGGATTTTCTATTTTTTTCCTCTACCAGTCCAATCAACTAAAAATAAAGACTATATATCCAAAGAGAGCAAGATATAACTACTATTTCTTACATAGCATTTAAAACTCCTTATATTTTATTTAAAATCTAGACATAGCTTTGGTTTACTAAATTAGACTGCATATCCTCAAAGAGGGGGTAGTTATTTGGCCTATAAATCTAACGGTGCCTTTTATCAGTTTCAGAGAATTATGAACAGCCTTGGATTAAGGTATTTTTGGAATACCTGATAAAATAAACACAAATATTTAATAACTATGCTTAAAAGATAAGACCTTTAAGAAAGAACACCTCCTTGTACATTTTTGTTCGAGGTAAAGAATGGTACCAAGACAGCATTGCAAACCAGGAAAAAAGCAAATAGGACTTCCTAGTACTTTACAGAACTTTCCGCAGGGTTGTATTTTCAAACACATTAATTTCATGGTGTCTTATTTGCCCTAGGCTCTGGTCTGAGGGGCCTGTGCTGGAATGGTGGTTGATCAATGAATTGAGTTGGAAGGCTTACCAACTGGAATTTTTTAATTACTGTAGCACCGGCCTGATGCTGGTGTTAACTGGTGAGGACAGACAATGAAACTTGATACGTTGTTAACGCTGAGTTTCCATCCCTTTCACAGCCATGGTGACTGCAGCTCCCATTCACGGCTTGTGGAAGGATTGCTGGCCTATCCAAAAATAGTTTATGAACAGATATGCAAAGTTGCATCACTGTCTTTGATTTTAAAATTGAGATATAATTCAGGGTGCCTGGATGGCTCAGTTAATTAAGTATCAGGACTCCTGATTTCTGCTCAGGTCATGGTCTCAGGGTTGTGAGATCAAGCCCTAGCTGGGCTCTGTGCTGGGCGTGGAGTCTGCCTGAAGATTCTCCCTCTCCCTCTGCCCCTCCATCCCCCACCCCCTTGCACACCCATGCGTGCAATCTTTCAAAATAAATCAATAAATAAAAAATAAAATTGAAATATAATTCACATACCATAAAATTCACCCCTTTGAAGTGTGAGACACAGCGGCTTTTAGTATATTCAAAGTTGTGCAACCATCACCACTAACTCCAGATCATTTTCATCACCCCAAAAAGAAACTACACACCCATTAGCAGTCAGCACCCCTTCCCTCTTCCCCCCACCCCCTGTCAACCCTTCATCTACTTTGTTTCTATGAATGTGCTTATTCTGAACATTTCATATAAATGGAAACATACAATATGTGGTCTTTTGTGTCTGGCTTTTGTCCTATTTTCAAGGTTTGGCCATGGATGTAGCATGTGTAAGTACTTCATTCCTTTTCATGGCTGGTAGAATTTCCTCATATGGATAGACCACATGGTATTTCATCCATCCATTTATTGATGGGCTTTTGAATTCTTTCTCCTTTTTGGCTCTTGTGACCATAAACATCTATGTACAAGTTTTTGTGTGGATGTATGTTTTCAATATCTTAGGCACCTAGGAGTGGAATTGCTGGGTCACAGGGTAATTGTGTGTTTAACCTTTTGAGGAACTGACGATCTGTTTTCCAAAACAACTGAATCAGCATTGTACAGTTGATAATCTCCCCGAGCAATTAGGTCTCAGTTACTCTATGTCCTTGGCAACCCTTGTTATTGGCCACCTTTTTGTTTATAACCATCCTAGTGGGTGTGAAGTGTTATCTCATTGTGCTTTTGACTTGCATGTCCCTAATGACTAACGATGTTGAACATCTTTCAT
Organism: Ailurus styani; assembly: GCA_002007465.1. Classification (NCBI taxonomy): domain Eukaryota; kingdom Metazoa; phylum Chordata; class Mammalia; order Carnivora; family Ailuridae; genus Ailurus; species Ailurus styani. Next base: position 234,702 of record LNAC01001074.1, read on the forward strand.
GTGCTTGTTGGACACCTAGATATCTTTTTTGGAGAAATGCTTATTCTAATCCTTTACCTAATTTGTATTTGGAGTTCTTTTTATTGTTGAGTTGTTAGACTTCTTTATACACTAGGCCCTTATCAGATACATGATTTGGAATAATAGTTCCCATTCTGTGGGGGTTTTTTCATTCTTTTAATCGTGTCGTCCTTTGATTAACAAAAGTTATTAATCTTAAAGTATAATTTATTTTTTTCTTTGGTTGCTTATGCTTTTGGTGTCATATCTAAGAAATCTTAGTCTAACATAGTGAAGATTTATACCTATGTTTTCTTCTAAGAGTTTTTCATTTTAGCTATTATATTTAGGTCTATAATCACATTGAGTTAATTTTTGCAGGTGGTATGAAGTAATGGCCCAGTTTAAGTCTTTTGCATGTGGATACCCAGTTGTTCTAGCATTGTTAAAAAGGTTATTCCTTCCCTCACTGAGTTCTCTTGACACTCTTGTCAAAAATAAATTAACTATAAATGTAGTGGTTTACATGGATTCTCAATTTTATTCCATTGATGTGCATGTCTATCTTTATGCCAGGATCACATAGTCTTAATTAATGTGTAGGAGGTTTTGAAATTGGGAAGTGTGTGTCCTACAAATTTGTTCCTCTTTTCAAGATTATTCTGGCTGTTCTGGGTCTCTTGTATTTCCATATGAATTTTGGGATCAGCTTATTGATTTCTGCAAAAAAATGCAGCTGGTATTTTGATAGGGATTTGCACTGAATCTGTAGATTAATCTGGAAGGTACTGCCATAACAATATGGCAGTTTCCCAATCCACGAACATAGCATTTCTTTATGTTTATTCAGGTTTTTAATTTTTTCAGTGATGCTTTGTAGTTTTCAGAGGGTAAGTCTTATACTTCTTTATTCCTAAGTATTTTATTCTTTTTAATTATTAATGTAAATATAATTTAATTTCCTTCATTTCCTTTTTGGATTGTTCATTGCTAATGTATAAAAAATCAATTAACTTTCATATGTTAATTCTGTGTCCTCTTGAACTTTTATTAGCTTTAATTGTGTGTATGTGTGTGTCTATTCCTTATGGTTTCCCACATACAAGATCATGTCATCTGAAAATACAGTTTTAATTCTTTGTTTCCAAACTGGGTTTTATATTTCTTCTTGCCCATTGCCTAGGGTAGAGCCTCTCTTGCAAAGTTGAATAGAAGTGGTGAGAGAGGATGCTTTGTCTTGTTGATATCAGGGTGAAAGCTTGCAACATTTTGCCACCAAGATGTTAGCTATGGGTTTTTCATAGGTGTCATTCATCAGGTTGAGGAATTTCCCTTCTAGTTTTACTTTGTTAAATATCTTAATGTTAAAACATTTGTCAAGTATCAAATGTTTTTTCTGCATCTGTTGAGATAATCATGTTGTTTTTGTCCTTCATTCTGCTAATGCAGTGTTATACATTATTTTTGATAAGAGTTTGTGAATAGGGCACCTGGGTGGCTCAGTGGGTTAAAGCCTCTGCTTTTGGCTCAGGTCATGATCNCCAGTGTTATACATTATTTTTGATAAGAGTTTGTGAATAGGGCGCCTGGGTGGCTCAGTGGGTTAAAGCCTCTGCTTTTGGCTCAGGTCATGATCTCAGGGTCCTGGGATCGAGGCCCGCATCGGGCTCTCTGCTCAGCGGGGAGCCTGCTTCCTCCTCTCCCTGTCTCTCTGCCTGCCTCTCTGCCTACTTGTAATCTCTCTCTCTCTCTGTGTCAAATAAATAAATAAAATCTTTAAAAAAAAAAGAGTTTGTGAATAACTGGTGTTAATTATTCTTTAATGTCTTGTAGAACTCACCAGTGAAGATATATTCATTCTCAGACCTTTCTTTATGGGAACCTTTTTGATTACTACTTTGATCTCTTTTTTCAATCTATTTAACTTTTTTTCTCCTTGAGTCAGTTTGATGGTTTGTGTCTTTTTATAAATTTCTTTATTTCATCTAAGTTTGCTAAGTTGTTGGCATACAAATTCCCTTATGACAGTTTTATTTTTAAAGGGTTGGTAGTATCCTTTCATTCTTAATCTTAGGAATTTGAGTCTTCTTTATTTTTTTTCTAGTCTAGCTAAGGGCATTTCTATTTTTTAAAGATTTTATTTATTTATTTGTTTATTTATTTATTTATTGGGAGAGAGAGAGAGAGTGAAAGAGAGAGAGCATAAGTGGGGAAAGGGTAGAGGAAGAGGGAAAGAGAGAATCTCAAGCAGACTCCCTCCTGAGTGCAGAACCTGATGTGGGGCTTGATTTCATGACCCTGAGATCATGACCGGAACAGAAATCAAGAGTCAGATGCTTAACCGACTGAGCCACACAGGCACCCCTAAGGACATTTTTACTTTGTAGATTTTTTCTAAGAACCAACTTTTGTTCTTTTATTTGTTCTTTTATTGAAGTTTTGGTTTCAATTTTCTCCGTTATTTTTCCTCTTCATTTTATTTATTTTGACTAAAATCTGTATTATTCCTTTGTTCTGCTTCCTTTAGGTTTCGTTTGCTATTTTTTTCTAGTTTCTTGAGGTTGCAGCTTAGGTTATTCTTCTAAGACCTTTGTTTTGTAAATATAGGCATTTATAGCTATATTTTACCCTTTAAGTATGGCTTTAGCTGGATCCCATATGTTTTTATATGTTGTATTTTTATTTTCATTAATCTTAAGGAATTTTTTAAATTTCCTTTGTGATTTCTTCTTTGATCCATTGGTTAAATTAGGAAGACATTGTTTAATATTCACATATTTATGAATTTCCCAAATTTCCTTCTTCTATGTATTTCTAATTCCATTCCATTTTGGTCAGAGAACATACTTTGTATGATCTGAGATCCTAATAAAAATGTTAAGTCTTGTTTAATGACCTAACATATGATTTACCCCAAGGAATGTTCCATGTGCATTTTACTATTATTGAGTATGTACTATGGATGTGTGTTAGACCTACCTGGCTTAAAGTGTTGTTCAAGTCTTCTAATTCTTTGTTGACTTTCTGTCTAGTTGTTTCATCCACTGCTGCAAGTGAGACACTAAAGTCTCCAAATACCATTATTGAATTGCCTATTTTTCCCTTCGATTCTATCAGTTTTTGCTTCATGTAATTGAGATCTCTGTTGTTAGGTGCATATATGTGCATAATTACTTCTTGATGGATTGATCCTTTTATCATTATGTAATGATGGTCTCTAATAACAATTTTTGTCTTCAAGTCTATTTTGTCTGATATTAATGTACACACTCCAGCTTTTAGTTTGCATGGTAGATCTTTTTCCATCCTTTTACTTTCAGTCTAGTTGTGTCATTGACAAAAGCGTGTCTCCTACAGGCAGCATTTAATTGGATCATGATTTTTACACATTCTGCCATCTTTGTTTTTTAACTGGAGTGCTTAATCCATTTACATTTCATGGAACTACTGATAAAGTAGGATTTAGTCTGCCATTTTGCTATTTCTTTCTCTATATCGTGTCTTATGTCTTTTTATTCCTCTATTCCTCCATTACTTCCATGTCTTCTGTTGTGTTTGTTGGTATTTTCTAGTGTATCATTTTAACTCCATTGTTGTATCTTTTGCTATATATTCTTTAGTTATTTTCTTAGTGGTTTCCCTGAGTATTACAACTAACATCTTAATGTATAACAATCTAGTTTGGATTAATAGCAACTTAATTTCAATAGTATACAAAAATGTTGTTCTCATTTAGCTTTGTTCCCTCCCCTTTCCTTTGAACTGGTATTGTCATATACATTTTGTGTTTTTTCACTTTGTGCCCATCAACAGATCTATCTATCTATCTATATTTGCAGTTGTCTTAAACCAGAGAAAAAAGTTACAAAAAAAAGCATTTCTGCCATATTTTATATTTTCCTATGTAGTTACCTTTATTAGTGCTCTTTATTTCTTCATGTGGATTTGAGTTATTGTCTATTATCTTTTCATTTCAGCTTGAAGGGCTTTATTATTATTTTGTAGGGCAGGCTTGCTAATGATGAATCCTGCTTTTGTTTATCTGAAGAAAATTTCTCCTTCATTTTTGAAAGATAGCTTTGTTGGATATAGCATTGTTTGATAGTCATGTACTTTAGCACTTTGAGTATGTCATCCCACTGCCTTCTGCCTCCATGATTTTTTTTAAAGGTTTTATTTATTTATTTGTCAGAAAGAGAGAGAGAGAGAGAGCACAAGCAGGCAGAGTAGCAGGCAGAGGGAGGAGAAGCAGGCTCCCCGCCGAGCAAGGAGCCTGATGTGGGACTTGATCTCAGGACACTGGGATCATGACCTGAGCCAAAGGCAGATGCTTAACCAACTGAGCCACCCAGGCATCCCTGCCTCCATGATTTTTTATGAGAATCCCCTGTACATGAATAGCTTCTCTCTTGCTGCTTTCAAGATTCTCTTCCTGTCTTTATCTTTTGACAGTATGATTATGTGTCCAGGCGTGGATCTCTTGAGTTTATCCTACTTGGGATTCACTGAGTTTCTTGGGTATGTAAATTAATGTTTTTCACTGGATTTTGAAGTCTTTAGTCATTATTTTTTCAAATATTCTGCATCTTTCTCTTCTCCCTTGATGGGACTCCCATTATACATGTTGGTACATTTGATAGTATTTCATGGGCCTATAAGGCTCTATTCATTTTTCTTCATTCTTTTATTTTTTTAAAGATTTTTATTTATTTGAGAGAAAGAGCACTCACAAGAGAGGGAGAGAGCATGAGGAGGGTAGGGTCAAAGAGAGAAGCAGGCTCCCTGCTCAGCAGGGATCCCCACAGGGGACTCAATCCTGGAACTCCAGGATCATAAACTGAGCCAAAGGCAGTCACTTAACCAACCAACTGAGCCACCCAGGTGCCCTTCTTCATTCTTTTAAAATTTCTGTTCCTCACAGTGGGTAATCTCAATTGACCTATATTCGAGTTTGCATTTTCTTTCTTCTGCCTGCTCAAATCTGATGCTGAGCCCCTCTCAGGAATTTTTCATTTCAGATATTATATCTCAATGCCAGAATTTATATTTGGTTCTTTCTTATAATCTCTTTTTATTGATATTTTCTATTTAGTGAGACATCATTTACATACTTGAGCTACTTAAACATATTTAGAATAGCTGACTTACAGTTTTTGTTTACAAAGTCCAATGTCTGGGGGGTGCCTGGGTGGCTCAGTGGGTTAAGCCTCTGCCTTCGGCTCAGGTCATGATCTCAGGGTCCTGGGATTGAGCCCCGCATCGGGCTCTCTGCTTGGCAGGGAGCCTGCGTCCCCCTTTCTCTCTGCCTGCCTCTCTACCTACTTGTGATCTCTCTCTCTCTGTCAAATAAATAAATAAATAAATAAATAAATAAAATCTTTAATAAAAAAAAAATTCCAATGTCTGGACTTCCTCAGGTACAGTTTATTCACTACTTTTACCCCTGTGTATGGGACATAGTTTCATGTTTCTTTGCATGTTTCGTTTTTCTTTTTTTAAAGGAAAACTGGATATTTTAAATAATAATGGGATAACTCTGAAAATCATATTTGCTTACTCTCTTGCCAAGGATTTGATGAAGTTGCTGGGTTTTGTATAGGGAACTCATTTCTGCACAGTCTATATTCTTTGTAATGATGGTCACTTATGTTTCACTTGGGTGGTTTTGTGCTGAGCTAATGAATGGAACCTGAAACCAATAATCCTCCTAGTCTTTTCTGAGGGCCTTGTGTGCACGTTGGGACACCCTTCAACATTCAGCCAGGAATGTACACTGAGGCTTCACTTTCTGCTTGTGCAGATCCTCAAACCTCAGGTGAGAATTTAGGGTGTTCTCAGATCTTTCCTGAGGCATATAATCTTTGGCTTTTGCAAAGTCCCATGCATGAGATTACCATCCAAATTCATGAGACTATCAGAGATTTTTCAAAGCTGCTATGGATATCTCATTCCTCACCTTTTCCTTTTAAGTTTTTGGTTAGCCTAGTGTTTACTCTGATGGCTATCCACTGCTTCAGGCAGCCACAATTGCCTCTGATCTTTTTTTTTTTTTAAGATTTTATTTATTTGACGGAGAGAGAGAGCATGAGAGCACAAGCAGAAGGAGTGGCAGGTAGAGGGAGAAGCAGGCTCCCACTGAGCAGAGAGCCTGACATGGGGCTCAATCCCAGGATCTTGGTATCATGATTTGAGCCAAAGGCAGATGCTTAACCAAAGAGCCACCAGGTGCCCCGCCTCTGATTTTTTTTTTTTTTAAATAAATGTCCCTGTGGAAGAGGATTCTCACACCCAGCAAGCTCTGATCAGGCAAAATAAAGACAGCCTGGCAAGTGAGATCTTTCAGGGAGTCACCAGACAAGTTAAATAATGACAATTTCCTGGGAATGAGGCTTTGAAGGAGCTCTAACCCCCTTCTGTCCCCTCCAGTGGGCCCCTTCTACATAGATGCTTCTACACTGATTGTAGATTTTGTTTTTCAAGGATACAGCAGAGTTGGGGGGTGGGATGGAAATTGGGCAGATTAGAATGCCACAAAGCTTACAGTTCTTACAGAGATTCAGCTATTTCTCTTGAATAAATATTCCTTGGATTGCTGTAATCCTTTGGTTAATTTCCAGAGTTCTGAAAAAAAGTTGATTCTGACATGTTTTGACAATTTCCTCCTTGCTTTTATGGAGGGGAGAATTTTTGGAGGTCCTTACTCCATCATTTTTGCTGGCTTTAAGCATTTAATGCCCTTTTATTTTTAACAAAATGGATCTGGCTAAAACAATGAAGCCACCATCATCAACATTTCTAGGCATCCACATGATTCAAGCTCAACTATTCTATAAACAGAAATAGCTGTGAGAACCAAAGTGGATACAATATGAGTTTTAGAAAATGTCCACAGTCCAAGTGAATGTTGCCATAGTTTTGCAGTAGACAGACGTAGAGTTTTAAAAAAATCCTTTCATTATGCAAAAAAAAAAAAAAAGGAAGATAGATAGACAGACCATGGGTTATAAGTCTCAAAAATCCTATGAGAAACAAAATCTGATATTTTTTAAAGATTTTATTTATTTATTTGACAGAGAGAGAGACAGCAAGAGAGGGAACACAAGCAGGGGGAGTGGGAAAGGGAGAAGCAGGCTTCCTGCTGAGCAGGGAGCCCTGACACAGGGCTCAGTCCCAGGACCCCATGACCTGAGCCAAAGGCAGACACTTAACGACTGAGCCACCCAGGTGCCCCAAAACCTGATATTCTTTAACACAGGTAGCAAGGATACTCTATACTCTACTGTAAGGTGAATGGGGAAAAACAAAAACAAAAAACAAAACAAACACTAGTCAATCCTTGCAAGTCTCTTAATTACATACAGAAATGATCTCTAAATGCTGTACCTTCTGCCCATCCACCACACTGGACAGCCAGTACTTTTCTGTTTCCAAAGTACAAGGGACCATATAGTCATGCTTCAAAGAGAACATCTTAGGCTGTAAAGCAGTCTCTTTTCCCAACCAAAGATAACAGTCACTGAGCTATGATTAGTCCCTTTTTTAGAGACACTTGCATTACATTTAGCTATTAGCTGATGACTCTGGGAGGTGCTTTCTGGGTAGGGACAGTGGGACTTGAATGATCTGTAGATAGACATAGAGCTATTTTCCAAAAATACAGACTTTATTAAAAAATCCCCTTTGTTTAAGGGAAGGCAAGCAAGATATTCATTTAATTCCTGGAGAAATGTAGGAGAGCCTCATTAGGAGTAAGCGGGAGTCAGTGGAAACTATAAAAATAATAAAAGTGTAGTAAAATGGCCAGGGTTATGTAAGGATACATTTTTAAATAAGATTCCTCAAAAGAGTGTGTTTACAAGTCTGTGAAATGAATTTACATCTCAATATTTAATTACATCAGGTTGCATTAGTGTTGGCCCAGTTAGGAATCCATGTTCATAAATCATCTGAATAAAAATGTTTTGACTTCTGCTGAAGTAATGCATCATTTTAAGCTTTCTGCAGTAAAGATAAAAATGCCTCATTTTTCAATTCAGGAAAGAGTAACCTAATTTTACTATTAATAATTTTTAAAACTGGCTTTCAAAGTCCCCAGAGATTACAAAACAGGTAAATATTTTAGGGAAAACCATATGCAAAACCTCATAGCTAACTGATGTTGAAGTCTTTTTTTCTGACTGCAAACATTTTAATTCATAATGCTAAATGTGGAAGAGAAGTGAGATGTATAGTAAGTTAGTCAGACGAGCCAGATGTGAAAGGTTTTAGTGAGTGGTAAGTATGTTGACCAAGATACTGAATGTGTACCTCACTTTTCTGGAAGAGGAGGGCCAGATAACAAAGGAGGTCATCACTCTTCTCTGTTAACCAGAGTGGACCATCCACCAGCCAGCGCTCTTTTGTGTACTGATCATTTTAAAAAGTTTTTAAAGTGTGCTCAAAATATATATTTTCTTCACTGAAGGTGCAACATTTCATCTCCACAATGTTACGTAATCAAGGATTTGGGGATGATAACAATTAGGCATTTTGAAGAGCACCGATAGGGTACTCCACTTAAAATGGACCCCCTTTGCACTATGTCATAAGAAGGCCTAGATTTTAAAATTTACCTGGGTAGCTTAGTTGGTTAAGCATCTGACTCTTGATCTCTGCTCAGGTCTTGATCCGGGGTGGTGAGTTTGAGCCCCGCATGGAGCCACACCTCAGATTACTGAGGTAAACCTACCAGAACAGACTGTATTTTCCAAGTAAGACTTTTTTTTCCCATTACTATAATTGCATAAAGTATTTCTCTACCTAGTATACCTGTTACTTAAGAAAACACATATATACTAACTTTAGAGTTTTCTGCAAAGCTCTGGATTCCATTCAAAGACAACATGTGGGCCAATTTTCTGCAGTCTACAACATTCCTTTAAGTATCAGAGGGTTAAGAATGACATCAGCGATGGTGGTACAAAATTTTTCATAATCAACAGCGCCAAGGAAACCAGATTACTAATTCCATTTCTTATCAATTAGGCTGGGTGCTGCGCCCAGGATTAAGATTGAAACTGCCCTAAAATGTTGGTGGGTGCACGCTGTTCATGATGGGTGCAGAGAGGATGCTCAGATTGCTTAAGTGTCTTTGTAAAATTTCAAACAATTTAAGACAGAAGTAGTGCATATCTTTATCTCATCAAGCATCCTGAACATTAGGTGAGCACCTTCCAGAGCTCCATTTTAAAACACAGGATCATAGAGGGTGACATAGAAAGATGTTGCAGTGTATTTACTGTCACTTAAATGAGAGGCAGCAGCCACTTAGGCTCGAATCACATTTGTGAAGTTTCATGCCGCATTTTACTGCGGCCAACTTATATACATGCAGAGGTTACGCTAAAACTTCAATTATTCCAAAGGATGAAAGAAGTGTTATATTTTGATATAGATCTTCAGTTCCTATTATACTAAAAGCCTTTGAAATGTGAGGGCTGACCAGGCCAAGTTATGAAAGGGACGAGAGGAAGGAAGAACAGTGGAAATGCAGTTGGAACACACGGTAACGTTCTGTCTTCACCATTCTACGGGGAGAGAGTCTGCTTTCCGGGCAGCAGGTGGTGTGACTGAAAAGATCACACATTCGTCAGGAACCGTGTAGGATTTTTAGCACTGTGAGAGCTTAGCATTACAGATTTAGGGCAGCTAATAAAATTCCAGAGACCAAGTTTTTGACAAGTCTGAATTTTTTGGAAATAATTTTCCTACCAAGTAAGTCTTCTTGGTTCCCCTTTTAGTTCTGCGCTAGAGAAAACTCTGTATAATTAAAATTAAAAAAGAATCGCTTCACAGCAACCAGATGAACATCTGGCAGCAAAGCCACATTAAAATGCTCTCCTTTCAAAGGAAGAGCAAATATGTGGCTCTTCCATTAGGAGCATTTCTTCTGTCAGAAAATAATCTCACAGACTTTCCATTTATGGTATTTTTTTTTCCCAAAAGTCCAAGGCTGAATTTGTACCCGCAATTTTTTCTGTATTTCCTCAGCGGTATCTGGACAATAGTGTGTTAAGTACTTAAGAAATCAACGGTCAAAATGAAGAGAATCTAATGCACCAGGTATTTAAATAAATGTGCACAGGTTGTACGTAGGATCACCTGGCAAAAACTTGGGAGCACAAGTAGCTGGAACCTGTTTTCCATATGTAACAAAAATATTTCAAAGTTAATATAAATTTAATCATCAGCCCATCTAGCAAGAGGCACTGGAGGACATATTTTGACGTGTTTTATCTCTCCCTTTCTCATTAGCCAGAAAATATTTAAATCTAGATCTTTAAAGCCTCAAATATTCCTCAAACTTTCCTCATATTAAAAAATCATTTCGAAATAGCCTTTCAAAATCAGAGTGTATTTCATTTATCATCTACATTTTTGTATTTAACCCCCCCCCCCAAAGGTGTCTTAATGTGCTGCAAGACTTAGAAACAGGGTTGTAACTTTCTGGAGGGTGTATGCTAGGACCCTAGCAGGGCCTCCCCTGGAGTCTAACTTCACTGCCAACTCAGCCCCCACCCCCACCCCCCACCTCCCTCACCCCTGCCCCTGCTATTCAATAGTATGGAGGCCATAGAGTTTTCAGAACTTAAGTAAAAACATGGAGGATAATCTCTGGGGGAAACAATTCCCTGGGTAAAAAATAAAGGAGAGGAAAAGAATAAAAGCATCTTGAAGATATATGTGTTCAAAAGTTAATTTCACTTTGTTATCAAATTAAAATTCTTAGGGGAATGGGAACTTGGCTTTCAAGATTTGGGGAGACACATCACACAGAATAGTTTGCTTATGAGACACACTCACGTGAAAAGAAAAACGCGGAAGACAAAGGGTCCTTAATTTGGGGGAGGATATATTCCAATGCGGGTGGGGGGAGGGTGAAGGCATTTCAGCTCGGAGGCTCCATCATGACATTTCCAGAGAGTTCGGCAGTCCCCCGGCATTTGACAGGACAGGATGTGAGGGCCTGTTCCGCCAGGCTGGACACAAACAGTATGTGATAGGCAGGCAACCGCAGTGTCAAGCTGGCAAAACTCCTGAGGCTCCTGAGTGTTTATCAGCTCAGTAGGTCAAAAGTCTGCAGACACTGGGTGGAGCAGCAGTAAGCCACGAAACTAACTGTTGTCCTCCTGGAAGGGGAAGAAAGGGAGAGAACACTGTGAGTTCAAGATTAAAGTCTCGGGATTTTTTCCATTGGAGGCCGTCCTTTTCTTTGTTAAAGTAAAGGATGAGGCATGGCCAAAAAAGCACACCACAGAAATGTAAATTTCCTTTTAAAACTGAGCACTGGAGTCAGGTGAGGTATGCTGGTACTCGTTTTATTAGTGGTTTTCAAATGACATAATATCCCCCAAGTTAGCAGCTAAGGAAAAAAATAAGCTTTTTCCATGTTATGGTCTGAATACTGCTTATTGAAACCAATAATGCAATAATAGAATTTGAAATACATTATTAAAAATCACATCACAGAACAGATCACCAATTTAGGTAGAACACTTAGTATTATTGTAGACTTAAAAAAAAAGGTGATTTTTAAGGACTTTATCCTACACATGTATTCACACAGGATCGTAGAGGTGATTTCAGAATCTCAGAGAATTGGAGGGTCGTCTTCCCACATAGCGGAGGAATCCCATCTCAGACTCCCATTTGGCACCGTTCCATACTGAGTCATGAGCCCTCTGACCCACTCTGGACAGCTCCAGCTAGAAGAGGCCTGGTTTTCCCACCAGAAGTGCTGTCCTCTGGTGAGGAGGAAACAGTTTACTGTTGTTTCTATAAGACCTCCCGTGCCTATTGTCTTCTGTTTCTCTACCCTTTAATCCAGTCATTGCCTTTCTCTGTAACCCAAGAAGGTCACCTCTACAGACCCTATCACCAAAGCTGGCTGGTGGCTGGGTTTTTTGGTTTGTTTGTTTGTTTGTTTTGACTGAATTAGGTAGGCTGAGGCATAGCAGGAGACAGGAAGAGAGAAAAGTTGAATATTTTTTCTTTTCTTCCTCTTTTTTTTAAAATTTTTTTTTATAGATTTTATTTTATTTATTTCACAGAGGGAGAGAGATCACAAGGAGGCAGAGAGGCAGGCAGAGAGAGAGAGGGGGAAGCAGGCTCCCCGCTGAGCAGGGAGCCCGATGCGGGCCTCGATCCCAGGACCCTGAGATCATGACCTGAGCCGAAAGCAGAGGCATTAACCCACTGAGCCACCCAGGCGCCCTTCTCTTCCTCTTTTTAAAGTCTAGTTAATTGAAGTATATTAACATACAAACATACAAGAAAATTCACCTGCCTTAAGTACACAGTTGAATGAGATTTAAAAAATATACAATTATTTAACACCGAAATCAATATATGAAATATTCCCCAAAGTTCCTTGTCTTCCTTTGCAGCCAACTGTCACTCCTCTCCTCAGCCTGCTCCCCATCAAGTCTCTGGCAAACACTGGTTGTTTTGTTTCCCTGTGAGTTTTAATTTGCTCTTCCCTGGGCTCTGACAGTCTTCCAAAAGAAGCTTTGCTACCATTTTCATCTTGATTGGTAAATGACTTCAAGGCAAGAGCTAGGCCTACCTCTGTGGATACTCCTGTCTTACATTTCTGGATCAACCCTGGATTCCCTTACCAACTGGCTTCCAATTAGGTTTGGCTGATGGGAGGATAAAGCTGCCCTACGTAGCCCTTCTTGTAGGCTCCAATAACACTTTAACACTCAGTGGGGTAGTGCCCACTCTGCCTCATCTTTGCTTCCTGCTTGCAAAGGGCCTAAAAGTCAGCCAGAGCTCGAGGCCTTCTGGGTCTTTTCTGAGCATGTTTACATCCCTATGCATGCATGTGGCCATACAGATTCCCAGGGATATGTGAGTGCTTCTTAAAGCCCCTAAAGAAACCTTATTTCCCCAATTCCTCTTTTCAGCTTTATGGTTAGTCCATTGTTGGCCCTAACAGCTCTTCACTGCTTCAGGCAGCTGTGACATTAAGCAGTTGCCTCTAATTGGTTTGACAATTTTTGACAAAAACCTTCAGGGAAGAGGCTTTTTGCACTGGTGAGCTTTGATTGAAGTCAAATAAAGAAACACTGTCAGTGAACCACCAAATAGGACAATGACAGTGCTCTCTGGCAATGGAGCTTTGAAGAAGCCCTAGCTCCCTTCCACCCCTTTTCAGTTGCTGCCAGAATGCCGGTTTTACCTGTGATTGGAGATTCTTAATTTTCAAGGTTAAGACTACAAGATGGGGCTATGATAGTTTATTATATCTCAAAGATCTCTGTTCTGAGCTTCAGCCACTTTTCTTGAGTAAATGCACACCAAATTGCTGTAAGCCTTTTGTTAATTTCCAGAGTACTGGAAAATTTGATTGTGATCATTTTTGCCAGTTTTCTCTTTGCTTTTGCAGAAAGACTGAGTATTTGTACTCTACCTTTATCTCTCTGACTAGAGCTCCTACTGGGCAGCCCTTCTGTTGGCTCTGGTTCTCAGCAGCTTCCAGATCCCCCTCGTCCTTCAGGCCTAAGGATAAGGATGGTAAAGCTTCCTACTGTTCTAAGTTTCCAGGGGCTTTATTATCCTTATGGGTGCTCTGAATCCTGCCTCAACTTCTGCAAATAGTCCCTTGCCATTAATTTCTCTTCAAAATCTCAGCTCATGTGTTTTCCAGCCAGTTTCCCAACTGATTTAGTAAGTGTTACAAGAAGGGGCCTAAGAAGACAGTCCATCTAGATGGAATTCTGGAATTGGGTTGGTCAGTGCACAAATGGCCTTCTTAGTGGGGAAAAATGGGACACTGCTAACATGTGTGGTGTGGCATCATGAGCACTCAAAGTATCACTCAAGCCGACTGCCAAGGGAGGGTAAGGCACTGGGAGGTCAAGGGGCTGTGGCATCTCAGTGAATTCAGAGACTGTGCATGAGATGGCTTCTTCTGATGGCTAAAGAGATGATCGCTCCCCTGCCCCCATCTCCACCCCCATCCCCAATTAAATGCAGTGTCTTGAACTCTCAACTCAAGGCACAGGTGGGAAATCAACATTTTTGTGGGGCTCTAAAGGAATTCTTATTCTGTTAAGCTATAGGGAGGACGAGTCTGAAGCCTGAACGTACAGGGTGCAGAACCCATGCCACCTGGGGAAGAGTACATTTATGGGGAGTCTCTCATACTGGCTGGGAAAGGGTAGGACCTTAAGACTTGAAACTGAAACCTCTGTCCAGACACAAAGCTAAGAACCTTGAGCTTCTAATATCTCTAACTATTTCTTCACATCAGAAACAGCCTGTCTTACCTTCTGACACAACAAGTATTTCTTTGCACTAACAATATTTCACTGACTTCATCTGGGGTGGTCACCTAAAAAGGAAATGCCTAGCCTCTTCAGAACCCACCACTACCACCAGTCACTGTCTCTAGGGCCATAAAGGGTGTAAAATCCCAGCACGATCCAGAGAATTCATTGCAAGGCCTGCTGCTGGGGGAGAGAACATACATGAAGAAGTTAAGGATCTTGCCAAATTTTGTTAGCAGGAGGCTGGAGAGCAAGCATGCAAATGGATTCTAAGTAAATTAGCCAGCAAGACTAAATCTAAGGTTGGATCAGGCCAACGAGAGTGTTCACATATGCCTCAGGATTTAAAGTGTTAGCCTGAGCCTGAGTGTGAGCCTGAGCACTGTAATGGTTGACAGAAGTCCTGAGTCAGTAAAGGCCTACAGTCAAGGGGACAGCGATGCTGAAACTGCCACTGCACACTCTAGAGAGAAGAGATCAAAGATTTAGAGAAATGGGGACTTTGGAGTGGGTCTAATGTGGTACAACTTGCTCTGTCACCTCCTGAAGACCTTTGGGAGAGCCAGGAAGGCATTTCCTTCACCAAGACACAAACGCATGCATCGATGGGGGAAAGTAGCACACACACTTGCTACTCAATATGACACACGGGTACTAGAGGTAAGAGAGAAATCCTCCAAATTTTCTGAAAGGCCAGGTGTCTGCTGCATTGGGAAAGTTTCAGAAGAGTGACATCTAGAACTGCACTATGAAGAAACAGATACAACTGTGGGTCCCTTTGGATTTTGGGGGCAAAATGTATTTGGGCGGGGACCTTGGCTCTCCCAAGATGGAGTAGTCCAGTCCTTCCAGGTCCTTCCTGTTACATTAAAACATAATAAACTGGCCATAACATAACAAACAAGTATAGGAAGGCTCTGAAGAATAGAAAAAGGTGGACAGCTTAGCGACCTTGGGACTTGAGGGGCAACACAGCAGTGGTGAGTTCCCTAGGTTTCCTTACTGCCTCTCCTATAGCTAGATAGGATGCTTGTAGAAACCCAGAACCTCCAAAAGGCACAGGAAAAAAAAAAACCCAATCTCCAAGAAAAGCCTGTTCCCCCTTGCCAAAGGACCAGGACAGAGAAATCTGTGGAGGCAAAGTAAGTAGTTGTTTCATGCGGGGTATGGGTGAATACAGAGTGATAGCTCAAGGGTACAAGATTTCTTGTAGGGTGAGAAAAATATTTTAAAATGGATTGTGGTGCTGGCTGCATGTATCCATGAATATAGTAAAAACTGCTGAACTATATACTTTAAACAGGTGAATTATATGATATGTGAATCATCTCATTAAAGCCGTTTTAAAAATAACAGCACTGGAAGGAGAAACAGACAAATCCACAATTAGTGTGGATACTTCAACATCTTACTCTCAGCAGCTGACAGAAAATCAGCAAAGGTAAAGAAAAACCAAACAACTCAATTGAACCAAAGAATCTAATTGTTGTATATAGAGCGCTCCGCCCATCAACAGCAGAATACACTCCCCCCCATATGTCCATGGAACATTCACCAGGATAGACTGTATCCTTGACTATAAAACATACTTCAACAAATTGGAAAGAACTAAAATTATACAGAGGACACATGTGGTTTCATCCCTGATAAAGAGCGTAGCAATCATCACTCCTGTTCATATAAGAACTGAACAAACTGAAAAATCAACTTTTCTTCCAGCCACCGGGGAATTGAGGGTGTAGGGAAAGAGCAACATCAAAGTCTGGAGAGACGGATGAATCTGGAGAGTCACAGCTGAGATTTGTTCACTTGGAAAGAACATACTAGAACTGCTGAAGGCTGAGTGTAGGCTAGCCTGGGAATCAGATAGTCCTGGGGCTGCACTGTCCCACACATTCTTGGGTTTTACCTATAGAAACTCCATAGGCTATCATGGTAAAAATAAAAAAAAAAAATCCCCTTGCAGCTCAGTCAGGAGGAGGAAATAAGTAGTTATTGTGTAACATGCCCAAAACATTCTAGAACAAAGGACTGCTTTCCAGAGGAAAAGAGTCTATCAGAGCCTTATCCCAGCTGGAGAAGGGCACTGTTCCCATTCCAGTCCCCTCAGTCTACCCATTTTACTTAAGGGGGAAAGCAAGTTATGTGAAAGTCACGGCCCAGATATACAGGCCCACTAAGATATTGAGATACAATCATAAAATTTTAGAACGCTTCCTTACCTCATACCTTAGCACTAGAGCAACTGGTTCCCAGCATAAGAACAGTGGATTATAGATAAAACAAGTGCAAGATGCTGACTCTCTGAGGAGTACACAGGGAATCCCAAAGTCAAGTGAGGCGACTAAAACAAGGACTCTAAAGGAATTTGCACATGAAGCCTCTGGCACCTACACCTTCAGCAAATATGAGACACAGTTCAACTTCTAGCTTGATTAACATAAAACTTCATACTAAGTGACTATTTACCTCAGTTCTTCTTACCCAATACAACATGTCTCACTTTCAACAAAAAATTACATATGACATAAGGCAAGAAAAAACACATGTTGAATAGACAAAGAAAACTTCAGAACCAGAGCCAGATATGACACAGATGTTGGTATTAACAGAGAATTTTGAAGTGGTAGCACAGAAAATCCAAGATCTGGGGGACAATTTCTAAACGTGCAACATTTGCATAATTAGCATCCCAGAAGAAGGAGAGAAAGGAAAAGAAATTTGAAGCAGTAATGGTGAAGAACTTCACAAAATTCGATCCAGTAGTGTAACAGCACCAAGCAGGATAAATATCAAAAACAAAACAAAACAATCCCAAAATGATACATGGGCATATCATATTCAAACTAGAAAAAAAGAAAAAGGACAATTTTCGAAAAATCGGAGGGGGGAAAAACCCTTACCTATAGAAGAACAAGTATATGAACTACAGAGGAATTATTAGAAACCAGGCAAGCAAGAAAAGAATGGAGTAAAATAATCAGTGTACTCAAAAAAAAAAAAAATCACTACTTTCCAATTCTATACCCAGTAAAATTATCCTTACCTATGGAAGAACAAACATATGAACTACAGTGGACTTATTTCATGCAAACAAGAAAAGAATGGAGTAAAATATTTAGTGTGCTCAAAGAAAAAATAAAATTACTAACTTAGAATTCTATACCAGTAAAATTATACTTCAGAAGAAAGGACTATAAAGAATTTTTCAGACAAATTGATAACTGACGAAAATTCACTGAATTTTCAAATGAAAATTCGGTGAATGAAAATTCATTGCCAAGCAGGCTTGCCCTTCAAGAAAGGTTGGAAAGAGTCCTTTGGTGAGAAGAAAAAGATGTCAGAACTCAGATCGTAAAAAAAACAAGAAGTCTACTGAAGAAGGAATAAAGGTAACATAAAACTTTATTTTTCTAATTTTCAATTGCCCTAAAGTATAATTTGCTTGAAATAATAAGGGTAGCAATGTATAGTATGAGTACCATAGATGGATAGTAACATGAACAACACCAATTTCATAAAGGATTACAGGGAGGAGTGTGGAATGTTCTGTAACAAGACACCTGTACTACACATTGAGTAAATATAGTGTCCTTTGAAGATGGGCTTTAGTGAAAAAATGTATATTGCAAACTCTAAGGAAATCACTATATATTTTTGAAAAAGGAGTATAATTGGTATGATAAGAGAGGAGATAAAATGGGATCATGTAAAATGCTCAATTAAAACAAGAGTAGGCAGAAAATGGGAGAAAGGAGGAACAAATACAAAAAATAGAAAACAATTATAAACACAGAAGATATTAAACCAACTAAGGCAATAATCACTTTAAATTTGAATTGTCTAACTATACCAATTAAAAGACAGAGAGTATATCAATGAATGAAAAGTGAGACCCAACAATATGCTGTGTACAAGAAACCCACTTTAAACATATAGATGTGGACAGGTTAAGAGTAAAGGGAGGGGGAAAGACAAAGCATTTTAACACTAATGTTAAATAAACTATGTTAACACTAATCAAAAAGAAAGATAGAATAGCTGTATCAATTTCGGATGGAGTGGACTTCAGGACAAGGAAAAGTATGACATAAGGAGGGGCATGACATCATGATACAGGTGTTAATTCTCCAAAAAGACATAACAATGTGACATGTGTATGAACCTAATAACAGAGCATCAAAACATTTGAGGCACAAAATGATAGCTAACTGTAAGAAGAAACAGACAAACCCACTATTTGAGCTGGAGATTTCAATACGTCTCTTTAAGTAACTGATACATCCAGAAAGAAGAAAAAATAAGGGAAAATATAGTTGAACTCAATATCATTAATCAACGGGACCTGACAATTATAGATACTTTATCCAACAACAGAAAAATACACATTCTTCTCGAGCTTCTGTAACATTATTCAGCAAAACAGACCACACTCTAGGACATCAAATCGCAGCATAAAAAATTTAAAGGAAGAGAAATCATACAAACGTTCTCAGGAGCACTACTGGAATTAAATTTAGAAATCAATAATAGAAAGACATGTGAAAAATCCCCAAATATTTAAAAATTAAACAATTAAATTCTAAAAAATACGGGGGTGAAAGAACAGGTCTCCAGAGAAATTAAAATATTTTGAGCTGAGGGGCACCTGGCTGGCTCAGTTAAGTGTCCAACTCTTAATTTTGGCTCAGGCCATGATCACAGGGTCATGGGATTGAGCCTCGTGTAGTCTGCTTGAGATTCTCTCTCTGCTTCTACCCCTCCCCCAGCTTGTACTCTCTCTCTCTCAAAAAATAAAATAATCTTTAGAATTGAAAAAAAATGAAATACAACTGATCAAAGAATTGTGGGATGCAACAGAAGCAGTATTAAAGGGAAGCTCAGGGCGCCTGGGTGGCTCAGTGGGTTAAAGCCTCTGCCTTCGGCTCAGGTCATGATCTCAGGGTCCTGGGATTGAGGCCCGCATCGGGCTCTCTGCTCAGCAGGGAGCCTGCTTCCTCCTCTCTCTGCCTGCCTCTCTGCCTACTTGTGATCTCTCTCTCTGTCAAATAAATAAATAAAATCTTAAAAAAAAAAAAAGGGAAGCTCATGGCAAATGAAACACATGTATCAGAAAAGAAGAAAGCTCTAAAATCAATAACCTGAGCTTCCATCAGGAAGTCAGAGAGTAAAAACTATTTATGCAGGAAGTCTAAAGTAAGGAAAAATCATAGAGCATATTCTCTGTCCATAATGGAATCAAATTAGAAATCCATAACAGAAAGACAACAGGAAAATATCCAAATGTGGAAATAAAATAACACAGTTCTTTGACCTTCTCTGATCCTTGGGTCAAATGACTACTTTCCCATGGATTAAAGAGGCAGTCTCAAAGGATATAAAAACTTACATGAACTGAATGAAAATGAAAATACAACATATCAAAAATTTTAAGACATAGTAAAACAGTGATGAGAGAGCAATTTTGAGTGCTTAAATGCTTGTTAAAAAGAAAGCTCTCAAATCAATACTCTGAGCTTCTACTCTAACCCTCACCTCCCCAAAGGCGAAGTAAACCCAGAGCAAGCAATAGGAAGAAATAATAAAGAAATCAATGAAATTGAAAATTTCATTAGGATTAAGAAGGTCAATAAAATTGATACATCTTTGGCAGGACTGACAAAGATAAACAGAGGGAAAGAAATGAAGCAGGTGGTATCAGTAGAGATCCTGAAGCCATTAAAAATATGAGAATATTATGAACAACTTCATGGTCATAAATCTGTGAACTGAGAACAGATGAATTCCTTGAAAACTACAAACTACCAACCAATACTCAATCAAGATGAAATATCCAGACTGAATAGTCCTATAACTATTACAGAAACTGACTTTGTAATTAAAAAAGAAATTTCCAGGCCCAGATGATTTCACTGGAGAATTCTAGCAAACATTTAAAGAAGAGCTAAGAGGAATTTTTACACAATCTCTTGCAGAAAAATAGAAGAGGAGGAACACTTCCCAATTCATTTTATGAAGCCAGTATTAATTACTCTGACTCTAAAGCAAAAGAGTACAAATCCAGAAAACTACAGACCATATCTCTCATGAACATAGATACAAAAATCCTCAACAAAGTAATCCTCAACTAAATTAATACAGAAATGTAGAAAAAGAACTATATACCATGATCAAATGGGAGTTATTCTGGGTACGTAAGGCTGGTTTAATATTTGAAAATCAATTCCATCCACTATTTCAAAAGGTGAATGAAAGAAATTTGTATGATATTAGTGGACTCAGAAAAAGCATTTGACAAACTACAACAACTATTCATGATAAAAAAGCCCAGCAAACTAGGAACAGAGGGGACTTTTTCTCAATTTGATAATTAGAATCTATAAAAAAAAAAACCAACCTACTGCTAACACACTTTAATGTCTACTTTCACCATCTTAAGCAAAACAGTACTTGAAGTTTTAATCAGTACACTAAGGCAAGAAAAAGAAATAAAAGGCATACAGAGTAGAAAGGGAAGTAAAACTATTTCTACTTTCAGACAGCATGATATGATTGCCTACATAGAAAATACAAGGGATTTACAAAAAATACTCCTAGACTCAAAGCAAGTTCAGCAAGGTTGCAAGCACATTAAATCAAAACACAAAAATAAATCACATTTCCACATACTAATAATGAACACATGAAAATTGAAATTTAAAAATATAATAATATCATTTATAGTCACAAAGAAAGTGAAATATTTGGGTGTAAATTCAACAGAACATTTAAGGATCCAAATGCTGAAAATTATTAAATACTGACAGAAGAAATAAAAGAGCACATAAATAAATGGAGAGTCATGGTACTCATACACTGGTTGAATCAACAAAGCAAAGATGTTAATTCTCTCTAATTTGGTCTATAGATTGAATGCAGTTCTTTTCAAAATCCAGCACAAGGTTCTTTTTTTTTTGAGACAAAGATAAGCTTATTCTAAAATGCATATGGAGATGCAGAGGCCCTAGAATAGTTAATATAATCTGGAAAGAGAAGAATAAAGTATCACTTTATCTGATATCTGATTTATCTGATATTAAGGCCTAATTATAACTACAGAATCAACATAGTTTGGCACTAAGAGACAGACACAGATGGATGGAATGGAATAGGTAGCATCCTTATGACCTTGGGGTAAGTAAAGATTACTTAGGACACAAAAGCACTAAATATGAAATTAAAATGGAAAAATTTGACTCAATCAAAATTAAAACTTCTGCTTTGCAAATTACACTCATAAGAAAATGAAAAGGCAAGTATCATTTTAGAGATTTTCTCAATACAGGAAACTACATAAATTTTAAGTCACTAGATACTTTGTATTGCCTTAATTTAAAAAAATCAAAGTTGGTTAGAACCCTATTTCAGATAATTTACTATACCAGAATATACATATTTGTATACATCACAACTGAAATGAAACTCAGACATAAAATGATCTTAAATGGTAAGTGGAATTTTGAGGATCAGCTAATCAAACTTAACTCTCCTTGTTTTTTTTAAAAAATAACTATGTTATGTGAAAGTCACTCACAGAAGCAATACATTTCATGCCGAGTTTTTAAAAATGAAGGTTTTAGGGCACCTGGGTGGCTTAGTCATTTAAGCGTCTGCTCAGGTCAGATCCCACGGTCCTGGGATTGAGCCCCGCATCGAGCTCCCTGCTCAGCGGGAAGCCTGCTTCTCCCTCTCCCACTCCCCCTGCTTGTGCACTCCCTCTCTCTGTGTCTCTCTCTGTCAAATAAATAAATAAAATCTTTAAAAAAAATGAAGGTTTTAAGCAAAAGACTCCAACTCTATAAAGATTTTTTTTTTTAACTTACTGAAACGTCATGCCCATTGGCATCATTAACTCCTTTTGATGTTTCAGGGAGAAGGGTAGGTAACCTGGAGGTGTCATATTTGTGCTACAAAAAAAATCCCAACTCTGTGTACTTACCTACTTTTGGGAGAGTCATCTAACAACACATTGTATCTGCTTGTTGCATTAATGACCTAAGTTGTTACAAGTACACCAGGTCCACTACCTTAAGAACAGATTTGTGCTCATTTGATCCTTTAAGATTCCAGAAATGTGGCACCAGAGACATGATAGCTTTAGGGGAGAAATTCTGAGCTAAGCAATAAACTCTATAGTTAGGAAAAAGATACTAGTAAATTCTACAAAGAACATCAGACATGACATTTGTTGCTTTAGAATCTCTGAACTTATTTATAGGCGAGGCAGAAAAAAGCGCATTTCAGCTTAGTTTTAAAATACAGAAATATCACTATTCTTAAAAAAAAATCACAATGTGGTTGGCACATACTGGAGCCCAAAATATCATAAGAAATATGGTATTTTCTTTGCAAACGTGTTTCCTGATTAGAAACAAAAAGCATAGCTTTGACTCATACAGAAATTCAAGCCAGAAGAAAAATAATATTTATTAGACAGAATTTATCAGATGACATCCCAAGCCTGTGCACATATTAACTTAAGGGAGAATCATCTGATAACATATTTATATTTGTTACATTTATGTTAGCAGTGACTGTCTCTCATGGGAAGATCTTGTGTGCAGTACACACTGGCTTCTGTATTTGACGGGTCCATGCCCTAGAACGTTAGGGGTGAAATATGCGTGGGGAAAGAAGCATCAGCTGGTTTGGTCATAGCTGAATCCCCTGTACCTAGTACCGAATTTGGCACATAACACATGGCCAATACATAATTGGTGATACAACGAGGAAAAAAGCATTTAAGAACAATTCATTTGTTGAAGAATACTTTGCCTGTGCAAAGTTTCGTAAGTCATCTTAAGAGGATGCCAATGAATAGACTTCTGCTGAAAGAAACACAAAAGTTCTAAACACAATAAATAAGTAAATAATGCCAGTATTATTGATGTTAACTGTTTCACAGAAGAAAGTACTAGCCATAAAAGCAAGGGTAAGGAAATGAGAAACATCTCCTAAGTAATCTGACCATGTAAGAATCTGAGGAGATTATTTACAGATAAATTACAGTACGTGGGAGAAGGGAGTGCTAAGTTGTTCCGAAAGACAGAGGGAAGCTATAAGACAAAGAGTTCTACATGCCTCTCACAAACAGGCCTCTATCCCACGGCGCGACAGTCACCGAGGCAGCTGGCTCTCCCATGTCATCACATATTCCGTCTAAAAGACCAAGGAGAATTCCTGAAGAAAACCAAACTCTAACTCTGAGCTTGAAAGCAGTAGATGGAAGCCATTGGTGTCTTTACCTACCTACCTGCTTGCAGGGAAGGTTCACTGCATATCGGCCGACTAACTGGACAAATTAATAAATGAGTGGGTGAGTTATTCTGAGCTATTTGGATGTAACTCTAATGGCATTTTTAGAACAGGAATAAAAAAAAATCCAAAATTCATGTGGAATCAACAAAAGATCCCAAAGAGCCAAACAAATCTTGAGAAAGAACAAGGCTGGAGGCATCTCACTTCCTGACTTCAAAATATTTTATAAAGCTTCAGTAATCAAAACAGTATGGTACTGGCATGAAGACAGATATATAGACCAATGGAACAGGACAAAGAGCCTAGAAATTAACCCACACATACACTGTCAACGGACCTTCCACAAGGAAGCTAAGAATGCACAATGGGAAAAGGACAGTCTCTTCAAGAAACGGCGCTGGGAAACTGGACACCCACAGGCAAAAGAATGAAATGGATCTTTGTCCTAGACTGTGCATAAAAAGATCAACTCAAAATGGATCAAAGACATAAGCAAGACCTGAAACTATAAAACTCCTAGAAGAAATGTGGTATAAATAAGAGGAAATCTTGACATTGGACTTGGCAGTGATTTCTTGGATATGACAACAAAAGGACAACGAAGGTAAAAATAGGCCAGTGGGACTACATCACCCTAAAAAGTATACCTGGGTGGTTCAGTCGGTTAAGTGTCTGCCTTCAGCTCAGGTCTTGATCCCAGGATTCTGGGATCGAGCCCCACATTGGGCTTCCTGCTCAATGGGGAGCCTGCTTCTCTCTCTGCCTGTTGCTCCCCCTGCCTGTACTCTCTCTCTCTCTCTCTCTCTCTGGCAAATAAATAAATAAACTCTTAAATAAATAAAATTAAAAAAATAAAAAGCTTCTGCACAGCAAAGGTCACAGCCAACAAAAGGAAAAAGCAAATTACAAAATACGGAAAAATATTTGAGAACCCCATATTTGATCATAGGTTAATATTTAAAATATAAGGAACTTCTATAACTCAGTAGCAAATACCAAATAATATGATTTAAAAGTGGGCAAAGGATTTACATGGACATTTCTCCAAAGGCAAATGGTCAACATGTATATGAAAAGGTGCTCAATATCACTAATCATCAGAGACATACAAGTCGAAATCACAATGAGATCTCACCTCATACCTGTGAGGATAACTATTATAAAAACAACAATAATTAAAAAAAAACCCAACCAAAACACCAACCAAACAAAAAATAACAAGCATTGGGAAAGATGTAGAGAAACTGGAATCACTGTATACTCTTGGTGGGAGTGTAAAATGGTGCAGCTGCTATGGAAAACTGTATGGCAGTTCCTCAAAAAATTAAAATAGAACTATCATATGATCCCGAAATCCTACTTCTGAGCACATAACCAAAAGAATGGAAATGAGAACCTCAAAGAAATACCTGCACCCCCATGTTCATTATGGCATTATTCACTGAAATAGCCAAGGTATGAATACAACTTAAGTGTCCACCAACGGGTGAATAGATGAAGACAATGTGGTATATGTATACAACAGAATTCTTATTTAGACTTAAAAAAAAAAAAGAAGGATGTCCTGGCATAGGCAACAACATGGACAGACCTGTAGGACATTATGCCAAGTGAAATAAGCCAGCCACAAAAGGACAGGATTTCACTGACGTGAGGTATCTAAAAAAGTAAAACTCATAGAAGCAGACAGTCTAATGGTGGTTGCCAAGGGCTGGGGGAGGAAGAGATGGGAGCTGTTCAGTTTCAGTTATGCAAACTGAACAAGTTCTAGAATGCTGCTGTGGAATGTAGTGCCTATAGTTAAATAATACTGTCCTGTGCACTTGAAAATTTGTTAGGAGGGTAGACCTCATGTTTAAATGTTCTTACCACAGTTTAAAAAACACAAGGAAATAGAGTACCAATGATCTGATTCAATGGATCCTTAATTAAGAGGTCAATTTAGAGAGATTTCACTTTAACCTAGAATATTACCAATGGTCATTTCTAATGGTAGTACTTCCATTTGAAATAGTTTCCTTTTGCGGAATTGTATTTTCTAATTTTGCTTCAGTGACAATGTGGTATACATATACAACAGAATAGATATACTTTGATATAATTTGTCTCCCTCTCCTCCCAATAAAAATAAAAAAGAAAGCACTGGCCTTACTACTGTTTTAATAATTAAACATATTTTTAATTTCTAAAGCAACACCAGTTTGTTGTAAAAATTCAATTCTACTCAAATGAAATCACTGTTACATTGAAAGCACTTTTTATTATATATAGTATATATACATTCATATCCATATTTGACAAACACTAGATCACACTAGGCAACCTGTTTAAAAACTTTTTTTTCTCTCTGCTTTTTGTTTTTTTGTTTGTTTGTTTTTTAGAGAGGGAGAGAGAGGGGGGTGCAGGGACAGAGGGAGAGAGCGAATCTTAAGCAGGCTCCACGCCCCATGGGAGTCAGATGTGGGGCTCGATCACACAACCCTGAGATCATGACTTGAGCCAAGATCAAGAGTCAGACGCTTAACTGACTAAGCCACCCAGGCGCCCCTAAAAACATTTTTAAACTAAACTGAAAAATTTTTGCTAAAGAACCTTTTCTTTTTTAATCTGTATAAAGTTTTAAGCAAAGGATTAGAAAAAATCCCCCTCTCTCTCTATATATATATATTTTAAATTGTTGGTTTGGTGCATTTGGAAAAATATATCCTCTCTGAAAATATTCAAGTGATTCTATAGTATATAGAATTGAAAATTAAAGCTCCCCCCCCAACTACCCTCTAACCCCACATTCTTCCCTCCCAAAACAATCAAGAGTTAAAAGTTATATATATCCTGCTGGACCTCTTAGTGCACACACACACACACACACACACACACACACACACACACATTTCAAAAACTGGTTTATTCCAAATTTTCTAGCNTTGTATTTATGAATACCGCTTCAACATTTCTTCATGCTATATGGTGATTCAGCTAGTAGCTAACTGCAGCGTAGTGTCTGAAACACAGATATGAAGCAAGACTGTTAGAGTTCAAATTCTAGCTCTGCTTTGTGACCTTGGCCTAGGTTCTAATATTCCTGAACCTCAGTCCCACCTCTCCCCATCCCCTGTAAAATGGAGATGATATTAGGTTGAACAACATGTACATGATTGCTATGGTTCAATCCTGTTTTTAAATTTTTAAATTTTATTTTTAATTTTTTCCTGATTCCGTCTAATAACTGACCTATCTTCTAGAGAAGTAATAGAGCTCAGCTTCCAAGCTGGATCTCCTGACCCCTATGGCCAGGAAGTTCTTTCCCCTCCAGACTATGGCCTCACTGCACAAAAACAGAGATGTCACAGCACCAATACCTAAGTGTACACTTCAGTATCTGTTACAGCTAAACCTTCCCCCAGATATATGGGAAGAACCACTGGGATTCTGGGCCATTTGTAGGTCCTGTCCCAAAACACTCTAGTGATTTAAATGAAACCCTTTGAAGGTCTATGATGATTAATTTTAGTTGTCAACTTGGCTGGGCCATGGTAGTCAGTTGTTTGGTCAAACACCAATCTAGATGCTGCTGTGAAAGTATTTTTAAGATGTGATTTAACATTTAAATCAGTAGACTTTGAATAAAGCAGATTCCTCTCCATGATGTGGGTGGGCCTTGTCCAATCAGTTGAAGGTCTTAAGGACAAAGCAAAGAGGTAGAAAGACTTTTCTTTAAGACAGTGACCTGCTTGAGTTTCAAGCCTATGCCCTGCAGAATTTGGACTCAAGACTACAATATCAACTCCTGAATTTCCAGCCTGCCAGTCTGCACTATGGTTTTGGATTTGCCAGCGCCCACAACTGTGTGAATCAATTTCTTAAAATCAATTGATCTCGATATATGCAGATATAGATATAGGTTCCATTTTTTCTGGACAACCCATAACTAATACAGATATAGCCTAGGAAGTGAGAAGCTGCTGTAACAAATACTTAAAAATCTAGAAGTGGCTTTGAAATTGGGTGACGGGTAGAGGGTGGAAGAATTCTGAGCTGCATGGTAGACAAAGCCTATACTGCCTTGAAGAAACTGTTGGTAGAAATGCAGACATTAAAGAGTATCTGGTGAGGCTCACTAAGGAAAGAGGGGAGCTGTAGACAGAGCTTCTACTGTCTTAGAGAATACATACACTGTCGTCACTAGAATGCTGAATGCACTAGGTGTGTTTGCTGAGGTCTTGGGCAAAAAGGAGGAATGTGTTATTAGAAATTGGAAGAAAGGTGACCCTGATTATAAAGCACACAGGACTTGACTGAATTGTGTTCTGCTGGATGGAAAGCAGAACTTGTAAGCAACGAACCTGGATATTTAGCTGAGGAGGCTTCTAAGCAAAGGGCTGAGGGCATGGCCTGGTTTCTCCTTGCTGCTTACAGTAAAATGGCAGAGGAAGGAGTTAAGTTAAGGGAACTGTTAGGCAAAGAGGATCCAGAATTTGAAGATTTGGAAAATTCTCAGCCTATCCATATTAAAAGTAATGAGCAAGCTTGCTCTGGAGAGAACACCAAGGGACAACTGTTTGTATAGTCAACCATTTCAGCGGAAATGCTGACAGCTTGGACTGAAGGGGACAGAGATGGGACAGAATGAAGAAAGTTTGTCAGGCTTCTGGAATTCTCCTGGCAGGAAAGGAGCAAGAGAGCTATCGGGGAAATGGAAGAATGACCCCGGGGATGGGGCAACTTTCTTGATTTTAGAAGGCAGGGCCCCACCCAAGACTGAGAGCGGTGCATCACTGAGGTTGGCCCAAAGGACAGAGCGTACAGCCAAAGAATATTATTCTCAAGCATTAAAATCTAACAGAATTTGCGTTTCTAGGTTTTGGACTTGTTGGGAACCCATTATTACCTCTTTTTCCCTTCTGATTATCTCCCTTTTGCAATGGGAATGTCTATCCTATGCCTGTCCAAACATTACATATCGGAGAAGATAACTTGGTTCATAACTGGAGAGGAGTCCTGTCCCGGGATGAATTATACCCAAGTTTTAGCCATACCTGATTTAGATATTTAAGATGAGATTTTTGAACTTACGACTTGATGTTGGAATGCATTAGGATTCTGGGGGTGTTGGGATGGGATTAATTTATTTTGCATGTGAGAAGGACATGAACTTTCGGACCAGACTGTTATGGGTTGAACTGTATCCTCCCAAATTTGTATGTTGAAGCCTTAACCTCCAACGTGATGGTATTCGGAATGTTGGATGGTATTTGGCCTTCTGGAGATAATTAGGTTTGGATGAGGTCATGAGGATAGGGTCCTCATAAAAAGAAGAGACACCAGAGAGCTTGTGTATGTGTGCTCACACTCTCTCTGCCACAAGAGGCAGGAAAAAAGCACCATCCACAAATCAAGAAGAAACTCTCTCCATGTGCACCCTGACTCCAGACTTCTAGCCTCAGAACTGCGAGGAATGAACTTCTGTTGGTTAAGCCACCGAAGTATGGAATTTTGTTATGGTAGCCTGAGCAGAGTAATAAGGTGACATTATTTGGAATCAGGATCATTGCAGGCGTAATTAGTTAAGTGAAGATGAGTCAGTAGGTTGGGCCCTAATGCAGTATCATGGATGTCTTTAGAAAGGAGGGAGGTGTAGACGCAGAGACAGAGATACACAGAGAGAAGATGATGTGAAGACACAGGGAAAAGACAGCCATCTCCAAGCCAAGGAGAGAGGCTTGGAACAGACCCTCCCCTCAACAGCCCTCAGAAAGAACTGGCCCTGCCAACGTGCTGATGTTAGCCGTCTCGCCTCCAGAACTGTGAGACAATAGATATCCTATTATTTAAGTCACCCAGTTTTGTGGCATTTTGTGGCGGCATTCCTAGCAAACGAATATGTGCCTCTGAAAAACCCTGAGTAACCTGATTTCCTAATGGGAAATACAGAACTTGTGTAAATCATGATTGTATGGGGGAAAAGCCAGACACGTTGTTATAATAATAAATAACCCTCTATGTTGATGTTCTCCATTTTAATAAATGAACATAAGTTAGGGGAATGAACATTTGCTATGATTATAAGGATTCAAAGTCATGAATATAATAGTCATTCTTCTCTGTTACGGATATTTGAAGGTTTAGGTATCTATTGTTTAGGCAAAATACTATAATTTCTTTTTACTGCACTCTGTATTAAATTTAGGTTAAAACTAACACTTGTATGGGACTTGGTATTTTAGAAGAATATCCAATATGTTCTTTTAAAATAACGCCAGATGTCCACATTAATTTCAATATTGGCTGATATAATGTATTATTTTATGACAAGCAATGCAAACTAAACTGAGTATAATTATGAAACTTAAAAATATTATTATCAAGACCTTTTAGAGTTTATGATATTAAAAATATTGATTTTATTTTCAGCAGTAAGCTACTGAATTCAAGTATTTGGTTTTCAGTTACAAAAGAAAGTACTTTAAAGACTATGATAGAAACTGATGTCAATGCTTTTAATACAATCTCCATAGCAACATGGGAAGGAACAAAGTCTGGTGGACCAAATGAAAGCCACAGACTCTCAATTTCAACCCTAGCATTAACTCACCACAGAAAGCCATGTTTATATCTTGGCATTTCTTCTTTGCTGTAAACACAGGCACTGCTGGCTTTGCTCAACAAACGGGCATTGCCTAAGTCTTGTGTACTGGATATATTCATTTTATTAAGCTAAGACTATTATATTTATGTTCTGAAACAATATAAGATTATTTGCACTGAATTTCTAGGTTGTAACGGAGAAATAAGTAACAGTACATTAAATATTCAAATACTGAATACATTCCCCCAATTTTACATAAAGATAACACAAAAAATGACTTCATTTGAAGGATCTACTTTATTTTCACAAATTAATTACCATGATAAAAAGAGAGTTTATCTTTTTGAATAGATATTCAAAATTTTATCAGCTACTGACAGAGTATCCTGACCTTACGGAATTGTCTTCATTTTCATATTTTCAGTAAGAAAATGTCTTCTATAGAGAATTATACAATAATGCATAAGGGTTTTACCATAGTTTAATTAGGTAAGATTATCCTATGACAGTATCTTACGGATATCAAGAGCATTTGCTAAACACACACACACACACACACACACACACGCGCGCGCGCGCGCACGAGATTTTAAAGTCTCCAAGCTAAAAAAGAATAGATTAAAGTAGCTAACATTTACTTAGTACTTATTACATGCCTGGGCTCTTTCTTTTTGTTTTTTAAAGATTTTGTTTATTTGACAGAGAGAGAGAGATTATAAGTAGGCAGAGAGAGAGGAGGAAGCAGGCTCCCCTCTGAGCAGGCAGCCCAACTAGGGGCTTGATCCCAGGACCCTGAGATCATGACCTGAGCCGAAGGCAGAGGCTTTAACCCAGGCACCCCTACCTGGGCTCTTTCCATGAATGACCTCATTTACCCTCACAATGACCTTATTAAATAGATATTATTATTATGCTCACTTTATTAATGAGAGGCTGAAGCTCAGAGATGTTAAGTGCCTGGTCTAAGGGCTCCCAGCGGAGTGCAAGTCAGGGCCTGCACACCTGACCACTATGCACTGTGTCGATTTCATCTGTTCATTTTACCCATGGGGTAATACACTCAGATGCTGATTCAGTGCTTTTAACTCTATTCTAAATGACATTCCACTACGTTTGGCGATGTGATCACCTTGGACTGGAAGGAGCAAATTTAGAAAGGTTTAGAAGAAGGCTTCTTGTGGGCAGGTACAACGAAGCAGGAAACATTAAAAATATAGAGAGGGGAAACGGGAGCTGAAAAGTCTAACAAAACAGGATTTTTCAGGGTAGAAGAAGAGAAATGCAGTTTTGCAAGGGAGTGGGGTAGATAGTAGAGGGGAACTACCGTTTGTTGCACACCCATTATGTGTCAAGGTTTTACCTGCACTGTCTGCTAATCCTCACGATGGCCCCACCCAGCCGGCTGTTCTATCCCTGTTCTGAGGCTCAGAGAGGTTCAGCACCCCGCCCAGACTCCCTCCTCATGCTATAAAAATGCTTACAAAGGAAACGCTTCTTGGCACTGAATAGGGGTAACAAGTTATCTGAAAAAGTTACTAACCCAAAATACCATTTGATGGATAAGTGAGGTGTTATAGTGTTTTTTTAACTTTAAAAAATATCAACTTAGAAAATCCTAAATTTAGAATATCTATATGCTGAGGTTGCGCTAATGGGGGATTTTTCATTTGATGTCCTAATTTTAATTGTCTGGTTTTCTTTTTTAAAACTACCAGTACAGGGTTTTTTACTTGGTGAACACTCTTAGCAAATTCAAGGCACTGTGCCAAGAAATAGAGAGTGGCAAGAGAATGGCATTTGGAAGTGTTAGAAATTCAAAACAGAAACATACACACACACGCACGCGTGTGTGCGCATGATGTTCAGCCATGCACTTTCAGTTAGCCACGCCAATTAAATAGAAGGGTTGGGCTGGTCCCATTATATAACAAAGATTTTGTTCTTACATTCCTTATAGCCTAATGCCTATTGTGATTAGGGGAATAGCAGGAAAACACTCCTACAAAGAATGAGCTACTCTAAATAATATATACAATAAAACTGTTCTGTATATGATAAAAAATGTAATAAAGGGAAGTTCAGTTTTCTCGTGATGCTGAAAATGTGCTTTTGTTTCGTTCAGCTGTAGCTCAGGAAGCATTCTATGCACCTTAACAGCTGCTGACTTAACAATACTTTCGAGCATGGCCTCCACCCCTCACCCAGGTGTAAGCCCTGGTGCCCACTTAGGCATGATTACCCCTGGTGCAGCCCTGCCATCGGCGTCTCTCTCAAGGGAAAGAGCTTGGGGTAGACAATCGTAAACATGGGCTCACTACACCGGTGACAGTGCCCCAGGGGGCAGTGCAGCAGCTCCAGGAGACTTCTGGGTAATGAGATTGGAGACAGGAAGTTCAAATCTGGAACACAAGAGAAAAATCATGCATGAATTTTTAAAAAAAATCAGATTTCCTTAAAGTAGGCTTAAAATATGTTTCTTTGTTACTAAGTCAGTTCAGTTAGTTAAAAAGTATTGCGTGTTGAAAATACTGTTATCTGATAGGCACGAAATTATTTGTAAATGAAAGATTTTTTTAACTTTTTTGATACTAAGAGAAAAACCTGAATCTACTTTTAAGAACAAACAGAAGCTGTCCTGAAGTGGAAGCAAGAAAAGAATATGACTAAATATTCTTTAAGAACAAAGATTTTAAAAAGACATTAATTTACCCAGAGAGGGTTTGTAAAACTTTCTGTGGGAGACCGAGAATAAAAAAGGACTGCACCGAAGACTGCCATTGACTTTCATTAAATTCTTCCTAAATCGATTGGACATTTAGCATTACTCAAGCTAAATTATATTTACTGAAAAGAATGAAAATGGGAAACAAAGAAATCAAAGGAAAAGAAAAATAACGAAACCAAGCTTTTCCTTGTTTCATTCCTGTGAGCTGTCTAAATTTATAGAGAGGGTGCCTCCTTGTCAGTCTGGCCTGAGCTATACAAAAGAAACGTTTAAAGCAAAACCTCCCAGTGGCCCAGGCAATCCTGAGCACGAATGTCCACTGGATTGCCACAGATGGTAAACATCCAGAAGACAGAGAGGGAAATGGTCACAATGAGGTGAAATCTAAAAATTACTGACTCATCTTAGGGAAGGAAATACAAATGATCTCATCACCCTTTAGCATCTGTCTGGACTTTATCAATAACCATTTATAAAAATGGAATTTACCCATAGATGAATAATTACAGTTTTCTTTTTAGTATTAAAAAATAACTTTGTGGGGCACCTGGGTGGCTCAGTGGGTTAAAGCCTCTGCCTTCAGCTCAGGTCATGATCTCAGGGTCCTGGAATCAAGGCCCGCATCGGGTTCTTTGCTCAGCAGGGAGCCTGCCCCCCCCCCCCTCTGCCTGCCTCTCTGCCTACTTGTGATCTCTCTCTCTGTCAAATGATAAATAAAATCTTAAAAAAACAAAACAAAACAAAAAAAACTTTGTGTTGGACAGTCCTAGAAGGTTAATAGGAAATGTTTTTGAATGGATCTTTTTTTTTAAAGCAAAGACTAGACATTTAGCAGTTTTAAAAACACTTGGAATGTATCTTATTAAAAGCATTTAGGAGATCCACAGCACAACACCCATGAAATCTACATACCACCAAATCCTCTCCCAACCAAGAGTTAACATGCTGTGGAAATACTGCCTGAGACTCCTGGTATTTCTTCCCCTCCAGGTATGTAATTTCTCAGATGTGAGGAGGCTGCACGGCTAAAACTTGCCCCAATTCTGCTTTAAGGATAAGCCTTTGGCATTTTTTCCCCCCAACTCAAGAAAGTGCCTCTGCTAGTCTTCTCCCTTCCACCAGATATGTGCCCAAACACCAATTTCCTTCATTTAAAACACATGGTTTAACTTTTAACCTTGGTCCTTTATGACTGAAGACCACACTGTAGCAAATGCTCCTCTGTGTCTGTAGGGGGTGCTGAAGGGATCAGTGTCGATAAAATATTAAAACCATTTTTTTAAATGAAAGAAAAGTCCTATTGCCTAACAATGTGAATGTGCTTAATGTCACTGAACTGAGAATTTAAAACTGGTTAAAATGGTAAATTTTATGTTATGTATATTTTACCACAATAAAAACATGGGCACCCCAACAGGCAGCATGTAGCACAACTTCTAAGGTCACTCAGTAAGAAAGGGAGAAAGTCCTGTGTACCTTTAAGGAAACTGTGGTAGGTGTGATGGAGACTCCTCATGGCCAACTCTTGCAGAGGCAGGACGTGATCGTTCTCTGTCCCTATGGCCTTCACCTCGGCAGGGAGGAACACGGTGAGCTGCCCAGATGAGAAAGAAAGCAGCTTCACCTCGGAAACTTGAATGGGAGCACCACAGCTGCAGAGAGGCACATTCCCAGTAGTATTAGCAAAAAAGGAGAAGAATATATGTGCCAATAAAAATGTGTTAATCAAAATATACATTTAAAATTTTAAGACACTGCTGAATTGCCAGAATTCTTTTCAAAGTGAACAGATGCTAGCCTGGGTTCCTTAATAAAGCCTGGCACAGAAATGTAAACTCATCAGTTGGCACTCAGCTATAGCACTGCTGAGGGCCAGTTCCTTCCTGTAAGGACACACTCTGAAGGAACTTTCCTTCATAAGATCTACACAATTTGCTCTGGAAGTGCCCTTTATCCTCATTTTATTACCCTTTCCAAGTTCATACTTATTGAAAATTTCAAAATGAAAAGGAAAAAAGAATACTCTGTTAAGTTATAGCACTTTGGTTTAACTGAATTTTTGTGGTGGGGGAAGAAAGCCCACAAAGCAAATTGATTTTTAATGGTATAAGATAACTTTATAGGATTCTTCCATAAACTTGTGGGGAAAAGATTCATAGTGAAGCCTACTGAATACATGAAGTTATGTCCTAGCCCCTGCAACCACTCATAATCAGAAAGAAGGCACAGGCAGCTTTGTTCCTACAACTGCACATTTGCCAAAACTAAGGAGTCCGACCCCATCCTACCTCCTGTCTGAGACCACCAGGTTACCTACAAGTCTCATGACTTTTCTTCTCTAATGACAAACAGGTCCCAACAAACCTTGGCTCTCCAGATACACCATGAGGTGATATCTCTGCCCTCCACTAGAAACAGGCAATGGGGGAAAGGACACAAGCTTGG
This sequence comes from Ailurus styani, assembly GCA_002007465.1. Taxonomy (NCBI): domain Eukaryota; kingdom Metazoa; phylum Chordata; class Mammalia; order Carnivora; family Ailuridae; genus Ailurus; species Ailurus styani. The sequence continues at coordinate 270,067 of LNAC01001074.1, forward strand.
GCTGCAGAAGTCCATGACTCGTTTGTTTGAGGCTCCTTCATTTGCTCATTCCTTCCACCAGAAAATGTCTCCAGAGATCAGTTCTACACCAGCCAGTTAAAGATACTTAAAGTAAAACAACAAAAAATAAAATAAAACCAAAATAAAATGACTCCTTCTCTTGAAAATGTAATAATTACAATATAATTGTTCTAATGTTGGGTTAGAGAAGAGAGAGTGACTGACCATCCAGGGAATTAAGGAAGATTTTAACAGAGGAGACAATATCTGACTCAACTGACTTCACTCAACCAATTTCTCCACCTGGCTCAAAAGAAAGAACCTCAGAAGGCTACTCTGGGACACCCTCCTGAGCCAAACCCTTATCCAAAAGGGAACCACTATTTCAAATTCGAGCATTCTAGTTTGGATTTGCCTTTTTCAACAGCATGACATATTCTGTAGCTAGCTCCTTTTGTCAACATTCTATTTCTGGGATTCATCCATGTTGCTGCACATACTACAGTTTATTCATTTTCATCACTGTGTAGTAACTGATAAACATCTGGACTGTTTCCAGTGTTGCACTGTTATGAACATTTTTGTGTATATTATTTGATACATATGAGCATACAATCCTGTTAGGCACATATGTAAGATCAGAACTGGGCTTATTAGAGTGAGGAGAGACAGACGATGAAAAGGTAAATCTTTAATAAAACAGCGTGAGAAGGGAGTGAGAGCTGTATTAATCTAAGTAAGTCTTTCTGAGGAAGTGACATCTGAGCAGAGACCCAAGTGAAGAGAACAGCTGAATCAGGGAAGAGGAACTTCATCACAGGATGACAGGCACTTTAAATTGAGGACAAGGAATGAAGAACTCAGGGAGTCCAAAGTAGGTAGAGGTTGCAGGAGAGAGAACCTCAGAGGAAAGAGATGCACAAAGAGAGGACTCTGGAGATCTGCAGAGGATCCCCCTTGAGGATTCAGATGAATACCAATCAGCACAGGTATGTGAGGAAACTGGGGCTGGAGAAAGAACCAGCTGAAAAGATGAAAGGTTTATCTTTTTCATGCAGAGTTGAATAGAGTGCTTGTTGTTATCAATCAGACTTGAACCTCACAGCTCATGATGCATTAGATAGAATGCATGGAAAGGTGTTATCTCAGTAGTGGGGAATAATTAGCACTAGATTGAACACTATTCTATTCCCATTTAACAAATCCTAAAAGCCCTATCTGAAAAGATAAAACGGTTTCCAATGAACTTAATTGTGTCCCAGAACGTATATCAAGAAAAGTTGCATGAATACAAAAATATCCAGCACGCAATGTGGTAAAATTCACACTGTCCAGTATCCAATAAAAAATTACCAGATTTTCCAATAAGCAGGAAAATACAACCTATAATGAGAAAAATCATGCAAGTGAAATCGACCAAGAACTGACATGTTAAAACTGGCAGTAAAGGTCATTATAATAATAATTACTGCCTAGTACAAAGACATGTTACATTTGGAGCTCTCATCTAAAGAAACTGGAAATAAAAGAGCAAATTAAGACTTAATAGAAGAAAAGAAATTGGGGAGGGTTTGTGCTTTGGTGAATGCTGTGAAAGATGTAAGCCTGATGATTCACAGACCTGTACCCCTTGGGCAAATAATAAAAATAAAATTAAAAAAAAAAAAAGAAAAAAAAAAAAGAAAGAAAGAGCATCAAGAAAATCAGTGACACTACGAGGTATTTATCTGAAGGATACAAACATAGTGATTTGAAGGGGCATCTGCACCCCAATGTTTATAGCAGCAATGTTCATAATAGCCAAAATATGGAAACAGCCCAGATGTCCATTATAAGATGAATGGATAAAGAAGATGTGGGATGTATATACAATGAAATATCACTTAGCTATCAAAAAAGAATGAAATCTTGCCATTTGCAAAAACATGGATGAAACCAGAGGGTATCATGCTAAGCGAAATAAATTAGAGAAAGTCAAATACCACATGATTTCACTCATATGTGGAATTTGAGAAACGAAACAGATGAACATAGGAAAAGGGAAGGAAAAAAAATAAGATAAAAACAGAGAGGGAGGGCACCTGGGTGGCTCAGTGGGTTAAAGCCTCTGCTTTCGGCTCAGGTCATGATCTCAGCGTCCTGGGATCGAGGCCCGCATCGGGCTCTCTGCTCAGCAGGGAGCCTGCTTCCTTCTCTCCCTCTCTCTCTGCCTGCCTCTCTGCCTACTTGTAATCTCTCTCTGTGTGTCAAATAAATAAATAAAAATCTTTAAAAAAAAAATAAAAATAAAATAAACAAAACAAAACAAAACAAAAAAAAAACAGAGAGGGAGGCAAACCATAAGAGACCCTTACCTATAGGAAACAAACTGAGGGTTACTGGCGGGGAGGTAAGTAGGGGGGTGCGGTAATTGGGTGATGGGCATTAGGGAGGGCACTTGAGATAACAAGCACTGGATGTTATATGCAACTGATGAATCACTAAATTCTACCCCTGAAACTAAGAATACAGTATATGTTAACTAAATTGAATTTAAATAATTTTTTAAAATTAATGACATAGAAAATGGGATGATAATAAGGAAAAATCAATTAAAAGGTAGAACTTTGAAAAGATCAATAAAATTGATAAATTTATAACCAGAATAATCAGAGAGAAGACACAAATTATCAATATCAGGAATGAGAATGGAGACATTGTCTGGTTTCTACAGATAATAAAAAGCCAATAAGGAATTTTATGCCAATACAAAGTCCTTGAAGGACAAAAATTAGCAAAGCTCACTAAGAAAGAGGTAAGATTGACAGCCCTATATTTATTAAAGAAGCTGAATCTGTAGTTAAAAGGTTCCATACTTCTCAACTCAATCTATAAAGCTAGCATTCTCCTAATACAAAAATCAGACAAACACAATGACAAGAGGAAAAAAGCCTGAAAAACGCAGCATCACTCTTGAACATAGTTGGAAAAAACCTAAACGAGAGTTTAGCAAATTGAATTCAACAATGTATCAAGTCACTATGGCCAAATGAGATTTATTTTACCCATTAAGGTTGGATAACATTAGAATATCAATGTAATTCACATACTAAAATTTAAAAAGAAAAACCATAAATCACTTCAACAGATATAGAAAAGTTGTCTAACAAAATTCAACACCAATTCAAAAAAAAATCTAAGCAAATTAAGAATAAAAGGGAAATTATTCACCTGATAAAAGCTATCTATGACAAAACAACAGTTAATACTATACTTGGTGAAAGACTGTTTTCCCAGTAAGTTCAGCAAGACAAATATGTTATAAATACTTCTACTTAACATTGTACAGAGCTTACAGCCAGGGTAATAAAGCAAGAAAAAAAAATAAAAGGAAACCAGGAATTCTGTGAAAGGTGTAAGCCTGACGATTCACAGACCTGTACCCCTGGGGTAAATAATAATAATAATAATAAATATATAAAATAAAATAAAAATTAAAAAAAAATTAAAAGGAAACCAGATTTGTAAGGAAGAAGTAAAACTGCCTTTCTTCCCCAAAAGACATTACTGTGTACGCAGAAAGTGAAACAGAATCTACAAAAACAAACAAACAAACAAACAAAAACCAAACCAAAACAAAAAAACAAAAAGTAAAACAAACAAGAACAACAAAACTACTGGAACTATTAAGTGAGCTTAGCAAGTCTGGAGCACACAAGGTCAATATACAAAATTATTTGTACTTCTATATGGTAGCCATACTTGTTGGAAAGTGAAAAAAATTTAAATGCCATCTACAATAGCACGAAAAATATGAAATAATTAGGGATAAATCTGACAAAAAATGCCCACGACCTGGTCACTGAAAACTACAAAATACTGCTGAGAAATGAAGATATGTACTGTGATCATGGATTGAAAGGCTCCAAGCTGCTAAGATATTAATTCTCCTCAAATTGATCTATAGATTCAACACAATCAAAACCACAGCAGTTTTTTTTAAAAAACACAAATTGAAACTCTGATTCTAAAATTTATGTGGAAATGCTGAACAATTAGAATAGCCAAATGACTTTGAAAAAAATTGGAGGACTAACACTACCAAATTTTAAGATTTACAATAAAACTATGGTCATCAAAACAATGTGGTATTGGTGTCAAAACAGACCAATAGATCAATGGAGCAAAGAGAGTTTCTGGAAATAGACCCACACATTATAAAGACAACTAATTTTCAACAAAAGTACGAAGGCAGTACAGTGGAGAAAGGATAGTATTTTTAATAGATGGTACTGGAACAACTGTGTATCCATATGCAAAAAAAAGGAACTTCAGCCATACCTCTACCATATACAAAAATTAACTCAAAATGAATCATAGGTCAAAATGGAAACCGAAACCTTAAAAATTCTAGAAGACAACCCACGAAAAAACCTTTGTGATATGGGTTACACCAAAAGCAAGATCCATAAAGGCACAAATTGATAAACTGGACTTTATCGAAATAAAAAATGCCTGCTCTTTAAAAGGCCCCATTAAGACAATGAAAAGACAAGCCATGGACTGAGAGAAAATTTGTGCAAAGTATATATAAGATAAGACTTGTATCCAGAATCTATAAAAAACTTTCAAACTCTATGAGAACAAAAATACCCAAGAAGAAATGGGGAAAAGACTTATATAGACACTATGTCAAAGCAGATATATGAATGGCAAATAAGACAAGCAAAAATACGCATTCTTATTCACTAGAGAAATGCAATTTCAAAACATAATGAAATACTACTGCAGAACAATTAGAAGGGATAAAATTTGAAAGACTGATATTCCAAAAGTGGCAAAAACAGGGAAGAATTGGAAATCTATTGAGATGGGAATGTAAAATGGTAGTTATTTTTTGAAAGTTTGCAGTTCTCTCAAAAATTAAGGATATCTATGATCCAGACTCTCTACTCCTACATATTTATTCAAGCAAATTTGGAACTAGCCCCATTAAAGGACAGTCTACATATGTCCATAACAGCTTTATTTGTAATAAAGTCAGAAACTCGAACCAAAACAAATGTCCATAAGAAGTGAATGGAAGTAATCTGTGGTATATCTGTAGAATGGGATTCTACATGGTGGTAAAAAGGAATGAACTACTGATACACACTACATCATGAATAAATCTCCAAATCCTTATGATGAAGGAAAGAAGCCAGATGAAAACAGAGAATATATTGTCTGACTGCATTCATATAAAACTCTAGAAAATACAAATTAATGTATAATAACAGAACATAAATCAGTGGTTGTCTGGAGATAGGATGGGGGTAGAGGGAATAATTGCCAAGGGACATGAGAAAACTTTGAGAGTGATGGATATATTTATTATCTTAATTGTACTGATGGTTTCAGAGGGGTGTGTGTGTGCACGTACGCGTGTGCTATATATACACTAGGAAAAGCAAAGCAAAATAAATACAAAGTATGAATAGGATATTGAAAAACCTAAAAGCTGAAATTGATGAAAAGGAAACAAAGAATAGAAAATATAAATAAACCCCAAACCAGTTCTTCCAAATAAAAAATGTGCCTGGCACATACTGATTAAAGGAATAAGAAAGAAATTAAAAATATACAACATTAGAATAAAAGAGCAGTTGGGGCAACTGGGTAGTACAATCGGTTACAAGACCAACTCTTGGTTTCAGCTCAGGTCATGATCTCAGGGTCATGAGATAGAGCCTGGCGTTGGGCAGAGTCTACTTACGATTCTCTCTCCCTCTGCCCCTCTTTCCTCTCTCTCTCAAATAAATAATCTTTAAAAAAAAAGGAATAAAACAGGAACTAGGAAGAGATGAGAGATGAGCAGATTTATAAAGAAGTTTCGCTTCTTGTGATGGCAAGCCAGGTAACAGTAACCAATCAAAGACAATATCAAAAGCTGGATCAAATATCTGCTTTACCGCCTCAGAAAGCATTCAGGAAAAACTATAGAGAACCGGGAGATAAAGACAAGACACAACCTGAGGAACAAGCTGGCATTTGGGGCTACTTCTTTCCTAAGGGTGTTTGTCAATTACTGAAAGACTGCTTGGAAGCAGAGCAGCATTTAACAGTCTAAAGGGAGCTACGGGGACAAAAACTGACATCCAGAGCCCATTAAGGCAGATGCGGGACTGATAAATCATCCACACAAAGGGCTCTTGGAGTAAGCAAGAACTGAAGGTAGAGGCCATCTCAAGACTGAAGCCTAACTTCAAATCATCTCAATTTCTGAAATGGATTTGAAACTTCCAGCAACTGAAAAGAGCCTGCAAACAGCCAGAAGGTCACTTCACTGGTCAGGAAGAGGGAAAATTTTAAGAGTTGTTAAGCTGAAAGAAGCCTCTAGAATTTAGGGTGCATGAACAAGAAAGTTACTTGGAAAGCGTCCCCCCCTCTCTAGACCTATTTGGGGGCATGGCCTCCACAGGAACGCACAATGCCATGGAGAAGGAACATTCTGCCGGGTGCAGGCTGTGGCCGGTCTACAGCAGAAGCAGCCCATCAGGTAGCAGAGAAGCTTGATAGAAAGGTTGGCCTGCTGCTGGGAGGTGGAAAACATGCTGGAGGCTAGAACTGGTTCACAGAATCAGCTCCCTGGGTGGCAGATCATCAGGTAGTCTGCAAGAGTGGTCTGCCAAGGAACAGAGAAATTTGCTGGAGAGTGTGAGTTTCAGTGGCACTGTTACCAGGTCTCCCTTCGCTAGCCATTGCAGAGAAAACAGCAGCCCAGAAGCAGGAAGAGAAATGCCTCCTCCTGTTCTGACCTTTAAGTATCCCTCCACAGCCCTCTATTGAAAAAGCCTTATATTAATCCAGACAACAAAGGAAAAAGTTCTATAGGAGCCAGTTCCAAGGAAAAGGGGAGATTCAGAGTTGAGAAGCAGTAGATTGGTAAGAAGACACACATACTTGAGTCCTCTCAAGGGGGAGAAGGGGAGATAATATAATTTGAGGCCTAAGATAATGTAACAGTTCTTTATATACCACATCTGGCAGACAACCAACCAGGTTGTAACCTGTAACCAGGTACAAGGGTAGAGAGATAAAACAGCCTAAAAGAAAATCAAGAGAAACAACAGATATTAAAAAATCTTTAAAGATGCGAACTTTACAATAACCATTCTTAATATGTCTAATAAGCTCTGAGATTGAGAATTTTGATGGAAGCTATAACACATGTGGTGTTAACACTATGAAGAAATCTGAGGATGCCTGGGTGGCTCAGTGGGTTAAAGCCTCTGCTTTCGGCTCAGGTCATGATCTCAGGGTCCTGGGGTGGAGGCCCGCATCGGTATCTCTGCTCAGCAGGGAGCCTGCTTCCCCCTCTCTCTCTGCCTGCCTCTCTGCCTCCTTGTGATCTCTCTCCTGCTGTGAAATAAATAAATAAAATCTTAAAAAAAAAAAGAAATCTGAGAGAACAGTATTCCAGATAGAGGAGAAACAGGTGTGAAGAGAAAGGAGTCTGGTGCGTTCAAGAAGAAGAGAGGAGGTAAATATGGCCGAAGTGGAGGTAGGAAGGTAGAGAGTGGCTGGAGAAGAATTCGAAGGTACGACCTAGAAGACCAGTCATGTACAGGCTCACAGGTCACAAGTGTGATGGCTGAGTAGAGAGATAACTGGATCTGGGTTACGACCTGGCTAGGATCACCAGACACTATGTAGAGAAGAGACTAAAGGTGGTTAAGACAGAAGAAGACTACTGTTATAATGCAGGTGAGAGATGATGGTAATTTTTTCTAGGAGACAGTAAATAGAAGTGGTGAGAAGTGGCAAGAGCCGGGATATATTTTTGAATGTACAGCTAACAGGCTATATGATCAGTTGGCTATGGGACGCAAGAGAAAGGGAAATCAAAGAAGACCCCCCAAGCTTTTGGGCAGAGTAACTGGAAGAATGGAGTTTCCATCAACTGACATGTAGCAGATTGTGGAAGACTGAGTTGGGGGATAAGAGAATTAGGACTTTGATTATGAATATGTTAGCATTTAATTGTACATATCCATGTGGAAATGCCAATTGGATGCTCTTGGATGTAGGAGTCTGGAGGTCAGGCAAGTGGTCCAGGCTGAAACTGTATTTGGGAGTCACGCATGCGTAATATTTAAAGCATAATCGTGATGGCACGAAATAACCAACCTAGAAATGTTTCTTCTCGGGGATGCTTTCAGCATTTCAGGGGGGCACATATTCGTAATTGTTGAGAACTTTTGTGTGCATTTCAAGATATTTAGCATCCCACCAAATGTCAGTAGAGATCCAGTCTTAAAGCCAACCCCCTCTCCCAACTTATACACATTTCCAAATACCATGAAGTGGAGAATTGCTATTTTTGGTTACAGATGGAGAAGAGTTTTGAGTCCTGAGCCCAGTAAGGCATGAACAGGGGAATGAGGATGAACCAGTAGAGAAGGATGAGAAGAAATGGATAGTGACAGAGGAGGGGAACCAGACAGATGGTGTTCTGAAAGCCAAGTGTTCTGAAAGCCAGGTGAAGAAGGTGTTTCAAGGAGAAATTGATCAAATGTTGGACAGGTCAAGAAAGATGAGAACTAAGAAGTCAATTTGGCAACGTGGAAGTGACTAGTGACACTGAAAATGCTGGCTTGGGTGTAGAATTAGGTTATCAAAGCCTAACTCATGTGGGTGGATGGGAGAATGGAAGGAAGTGATGATAGTAAGTATAGACATTTCTTTCAAACTGTTTTTCTCTAAAGAGGAGCACAAAAATGGGGAAGAAGCTGAAGAATAAGAACAAAATGTTACATGAAACAAAGCAAGTCACAGGAGCATGCATACAGCATGATCCATTTACACAAAGATACAAAACTTGACAATATGCAATATGGGGAGGTATTTACATATATTGATATCATAACTAAGTATAAGTGAATGATAAATACAAAATTCAGAATAGTGGCTTCAAAATTATTGTTAATATTCTTTTGGTAAACTAATGAAATTTACACTGATATGCAGGGTCAAAATATGTAAGTCTTCTAACCTTCTAATTTTAAGAAATGACACTCTTCCCTCCTCAAAAGGAGGAGAACGTAAGTGGTAGGTGCCTATGGATGCATGTGGCCTTACATTTCCTTGTGGATTCTGAATCATATGCTTTACTCTAGGCAATGCTGTCTTTATTAAAAGGCACCATAGCTACTCCTGTCTACAGGCCAAATTGGGCCTGAAAATTTCTATATCGGGGCATTCCAAGTACAAATCTTACTCATCCCCAAATCTAATTCTTTTATAAAGTCTTCCCTGATATCCTCTCTTACCAATGATCTACCACAACATTTGAAGTTTCTATCACACATTTTCTAACTGTATTATAGGCATTCTTCTGCTGTGAACTCATCTAACGTGTTCAATTTTCTCTTCTATCTAGCAGTTTCCATATTGATAGCTAAGCAGTTCCAAATACAGATTGGTTGTTTTGAGTCATCACACATAGATAAAGAAGTCTGAAAGAGAAAAGATAAAAAGGAAATGGGAAAAAGAATACAGAGTCATCCACATGGTGTCAAAAAGGAAATAATCTGAGGTGCTCGCAGGGGTCTATTAGAAGTCTCAGAACCAGGAGATGTGCTAGTGACCTCCTAAGCATTACAAATATCTGTATTTGGTTACATTACAAGATCACTACATTTCAGGAAATGTATAGGAAATATAGAAAAAATGACAGTAATCTGTCAAATAGGATTTTGGAAAATGTCTTATTTAAAGATTAAATTAAATATATCTTGAGTCATGTGTGTGTTGGGTGGGTAGGTACCATGAAGTGCCACAATAGACAGCAGTTAGGTGTGTTAAAATGACAGACAAGCCATAGGCCAGGAGAAAATATGGGCAAATCACATATCTGATGAAAGACATGTATTCAGAATATATAAAGAACTCTCAAAAGTCAATAATTAAAAACAATCCAATCTGTAAAAAGTGAGTGAAAGACTGGAACACACTTTACTAAAGAAGATACATGGATGGCAAATATGCACAATGAAAAGAGGTTTGACATTGGTAGTCATTAGAGAAATGCAAATTAAAACCATGAGATATCATTACTCACTCATTAGGATGTCTGAAAGATTAACAAAACAAAACAAAAAAACAGACAAAAATTCTTATAAGCTGCTGATGGAAATACAAAGTAGCCCCGCCATTTCAGAAAGGAGTCCAGCAGGTTTTTTTACAAAGCTAAACATTCACTTACCATATAACCCAGAACATGCATTCTTAGGAATTCTATCCAAGTGAAATGAAAACTTATGTTCACACAGAACCTCATATATGAATGTTTATGGCAGCTTCTATTATTTCACTTTATAGGACAGTCTAGGAAGGGTAAAATATAGGAACACAAAACAGACCACTGTTTCCAGGGGCTGGAGTGGAAGGGGAGAGGTTCATTTCAAAGGGACATGGAGGACATTTTTGACGTGAATGAACTGTCCTATAACTTCATTATAGTTGTGGCTTTATGACTGTGCATTTGTCAAAATTCACAGAAATGTTCGCTAGAAAGTGTGACTGTTTCTGTATGTAAATTATACCTTATTAAAACAAACAAAAACAAACAGTATCACGCTGCTGGGGCATGGCCCTGGAGCCCTCTGCTCTGTTAGTCTTTAGTCTTTTGTTGTGGATTATGAGATCTTAGGGGAGAGGCAGACTTGGAAGTTGGGGAACTCAGGGGACTTCACCCAACAGCTCGTCACCAACCTGGGTAGAAATAGTTCAATATTGTCAATAACTTAACAGCTGGCACGGGTGCACTGGTGCAAACCAGCTACACACTGGCCTGTCAAATAATGTCAAAGTTTACATAAAAACTTTCATAATTTTTTCCTTTGATCTTGACTTTGCCTTTATCCCTCTTCCTTTCAAAACCTCTGTTCAACCCGTGTGATCACATAAGCACGAGAGTCTGTAGCAGCATGCCTGTGGCTTGGTATGAATATTTCCGTGGGTGGGAAGGATATTACCCTTATGAGCCATTCTGTGAAGATGAGGAAATGAATCTCAAATTTACTTTATAATGATTGTTTCTTTCCTAATACAAAGAAAATTAAGATGAAGGAATCACATCCAAGATGCTACTATACAGTGTGGCCACGAAGTCTGAAAATGCAGGCAAACACACAATAAATGATTTTTCTGATGATCTACTACAACACATGGGATAATGATTAAATTTTTGTATTAAGATAGCTAGGCTACAGTAACCAGATATTTGGTCCAAAACCAGACTAGATGTTTCTGTGAAGGTACTTTTTGGGTGAGATAAACACTGAAATCGGCAGACTGTGAATAAAGCTGATCATTCTCTATAATGTGGGTGGGCCTCATCCAATCAGCTGAAGGCCTTCAGAGAAAGACTGAGTGAGGTCCCCTTCCAAACTGCCTTCAGACTCAAGCTGTCACATCAACTCTTCCCTGGGTCTCCAGCCAGCCCTGTAGATTTCAGACTCGCCAGCCTCCACCACAATCCTATGAGTCAATTCCTCAAAATAAATCAATCCCCCCACACACACGCCCTATTGGTTCCATTGCTGTGGAGAACCCTGGCTAGTGTACGTGGTAAAATAATATTATTCGTTTTCAAACTTTATAGCCACACTGTAGTATGAGAGCCCGGAGCAAAACCATAAAACACTGAAAATGCAGAATAAAAATGAAGCAAGTCATTTGTGAATATTTACTTCATACTGTTATTGTCTTAACAGCTGCTGCTGCTTAATACAATTGTACATGAACTGTACATGGACACCGCCCAAGGAATTTAACAATATAGAGCAACAAATAAAGGTTGAAGGAACTGAAAGCCAGATTTTCCCTAGTGCTTTCCTCATCTCCCATAATTAAAAAGACAGGTGTCTGACTGAAACCACTGAAAAGGCTCACATTAACAAGTAAGTGGATTCTCTTTTTATATAAGGTCTAATTTCCCTTTGACAATTCCTTTAGCAGAAGTTCCTACTCTTCACCACTGGATACAAAGGGCTAATTAAATTCATTTTAGGATACGTCTATTAAATGCCTTCTCTGCTTCACAGTGGAGAAGAGCCACAGCTATGAGGAATGCAGGCTGGAAGGGAGGAATTCACACGAGTTAGGGGACCTTTCTGCTGGGCATGGCCAACCTCCCTCGACCTCATCAGAGATGAAATATCCAACCCTATTACATGAAATGATGCAGGAGTGAGAAAGGTATTTTCTGCCTCCGCTCTCAAGGAGCTAGCAGAGGGGCTCAAACATATAGAGGCGATTCTAGACCAAAGAGGAGAGAGAGGCAATGTGCAGAGCACAGAGGTTCAGAGTATGGACAATGAAGCAGATGATAACTCTACCACAGCCCAGCCTGGTGAGCTGGGACACTTTACTTAATCTCTCTGAGCTTCAGTTTCTTCATTTCTGAAATGGGGACAACATCACAAGATTATCGGAAGATTATTCCTCTGCACATTGCCTGGCACACAGGAACAATTAAGTGGTTTATAGCTGTTCTTGTTTTCTACTGTTACAGTAAACTATTCTTTTGCTAATCTGCTACAACACAGTGTATGATGGTTAAATTGCTATATCATCTTGCCTAGATCACAGCACCTGGACAAACACCGGTCTAGATGTTGCCGTGAAGGAATCTATTGTTACGAACTGACATTAGCATGATGATATTCCAGGGAAACGGAACAGGGATTCAGCTCTGTGAATGTGCAGGGCATAGGGAGTTATACAGTTCCCACTGGTCAGAGTGCCTGGCACATGGAAGAGAATGACAAGTGGGGGAGCAAGCAGGACAGGTACCTCCTTTTGGAAGCTAGGGTCACTCATCTCTGGAAGAAGTAGATAGGAAATGAATTGCTAGCAAGGAGGGATGGAAGCCCCATATATGCCCGTTCACAGTGAAATGAAAATCATTATTAGGGCGCCTGAGTGGCTCAGTGGGTTAAAGCCTCTGCTTTCAGCTTAGGTCATGATCTCAGGGTCCTGGGATTGAGGTCCACATCGGGCTCCCTGCTCAGTGGGGAGCCTGCTTCCCCCTCTCTCTCTGCCTGCCTCTCTGCCTCCTTGTGATCTCTTTCCCTCTCTGAAATAAAAAAAAAAAGAAAAAAAAATCATTATTAGTTGGCAATTACTAAGCCTTGCAATCTTTGACTTCCAATGCAGTAGTTTTTATGACTTTAGGTTAAATGCCAGGGTGGTTCCTCAAAAACTGTACATCTGAACCCTTAAGTGAGTTATAAAAATGAGTTGAAATCTGTTACAAATGTTAGTACTTTGGGCTTAGTTATGCAAAATAATTTATAGCAATTGTCACATAATTTTCTTTCAACTCAATGTTTTCAGAGCTGCCATTCAACATTGAACCTTAAAAGTGAAGTGAATAGTGAGATCATTTTGCCACTAAGATTGTGCTCCAGAACATGTGTGTGATTTAGCACACTAACTCGTGTGCATTTTCACACTTCCCATTTCACCTAACGGCGTGTTAAAATAATTAAATTCTCTTAACTGAAGCACCCAAATAACTATCTTTTAATTCTTCAGAAAGCACACGAAGTCATCCGTATGTTCATTACTGTGGGAACCGCTACTAGACTTACCCTTTCTTTTAACAAAAAGGGCTTTTCTTCAGCTGAAATTACAGCTGACAGAGAAGTAGACAAGAAGGAAAAACACTATGCCACCCAGAGACGATGGCCTGGGTGAAGAGTCTGCCACCTTGGCAGGGCCTCATTTAAGAGTTACTTTTGTTCTGGCTGAGAACGCATTTATTTTGCTTTCATTCTTGACAAGTATTTTTGCTGACTGCTAGGTTGACTGTTTTTTGTTTGTTTGTTTTTTGTTTTTTGTTTAGCACCTTAAAAATGTTGTTCCAGTTGGTGGGAATGCAAGCTGGTGCAGCCACTCTGGAAAACAGTATGGAGATTCCTCAAAAAGTTGAAAATGGAGCTACCCTACGACCCAGCAATCGCACTACTGGGTATTTATCCTAAAGACACAAAGGTAGTGATTCTCAGGGGCACGTGCACCCAAATGTTTATAGCAGCAATGTCCACAATAGCCAAACTATGGAAAGAACCTAGATGTCCATCAACAGATGAATGGATAAAGAAGAGGTGGTATATATATACAATGGAATACTATGCAGCCATCAAAAGAAACGAAATCTTGCCATTTGCAACGACATGGATGGAACTGGAGGGTATTATGCTGAGCAAAATAAGTCAATCAGAGAAAGACAATTATCATATGATCTCTCTGATATGAGGAACTTGAGGGGCAGGGTGGAGGGTCGTGGGGGGTAGGGAGAGAAAAATAATGAAATAAGATGGGATGGGGAAGGAGACAAACCATAAGAGACTCCTAATCTCACAAAACAAACTGAGGGTTACTGGGGGGTGGGAGGGTAGGGATAGGGTGGATGGATTATGGACATTGGGGAGGGTTTGTGCTTTGGTGAATGCTGTGAAAGATGTAAGCCTGATGATTCACAGACCTGTACCCCTTGGGCAAAGAATAAAAATAAAATAAAATAAAATAATAATAAAATAAAATTTAAAAAAAATGTTGTTCCACTGTGTTGTGGCCTTCATAGTCTCTGATGAGAAAGTAACAGTCTTTTGTACATAATTTGTCATATTTCTCTGATTGCTTTCATGATTTTCTTTTTATCTTTGGTTTTCGGCAGCTTTGCCAAGGCATCCTTTTCTTTGTAATTCATACTGCTTATGGTTTGCTGAGCTCCTTGAAAATGTAAAAAGTCTTTCATCATATTTGGGAAATTTTCAGACATTATTTCTTCAAACATTTTTTTGCTGCATTTCTCTTAGGAAAGAGAAATATTAGGAAAACTCTGTTCCTTCTGGGAGACCAATTATACCGCTATTAGGCTTTTTTATACTGTCTGGCAGATCCTTAATGCTGGGTTCATTTTTCTTTTCTATCTTTTTTCTTGGTGTTCTTCACACTGAATCATTTCTATTGATGTAAGCTCACTGACTTTTCCTCTGTTATAACCATTCGGTTGTTAAGCCCATCAAGAAAAATTTTTATTTCAGATACTGTATTTCAAACTCTAGAATTCCCATTTGTTTCTTTCCTTTAATTTCTTTTTTCTTTATTTCCTGGTCTTTTCATTCACTGCAAACTTTTTTTCTTTTTACACTTCATTGCGAATAGTTGTTTTAAAATCCTCATCTGTCATTTCCAACAGTTTGGGTCCTCTCAGGTTGGTCTCTGCTGATTGTCTTTTTCCTTGAGAACAGGCCACATTTTTCTTATTATTCATATGTCCTGTAATTTTGGGTTGTATCCTGGACACTGTGAGAGATATATTGTAAAGATGCTGGATTCTGTTACATTCTTCTAAAACTTAAAAGGAATATTAATAGTTTTGTTTTAATAACCAATTACTTTGCTGGAATCAAACTGTAAACTCTGTCTCTTGATTGACAGCTCAAGTCATACTTCGGTATTTTTATCTGTAGCCACACTGCTTTGTGCTTGCCCCACAAAGTGTGGTTCAGGTTCAGGTATCCAATATTGCTTGTTATTGGATGGGGGCAGCCCCCACATAAAAACAGACTGTGATATACAAGCTATTAATTTGTTTATTTAATTTTAAAAATTTTATTTATTTATTTGAGGGGGAGGAAAGCAGAAGAAGAAGGAGAGAATCTCAAGCAGACTCTGCACTGAGTGCTGAGTCCAAGATCATGACCTCAGCTAAACCAAGAGTCCAATGGTCAACCTATTGAGCCACCCAGGTGCCCCAAGGCTATTTTTTCAGAGTCCTGGTTTAACTTAGAACTCAGAATATATTTCTCACATAAACAACTCTGTTATCTTAAGCAGTTATATTAACAAACCATTTACTCAAGTCATTTAACCAATTTGTACCAAATCCAGCTGTAATTGCTTATTTACATAAGCAAAAGCAAAGCAATGGTTTGGTTTTCTTTTCTGCATATAATCAGACAACTGAAAAAGTAACTGGTATAGGATCACTTTTACCATCAAGTTCTCCTAAGTAAGCAAATGTGCCAATTACCATCCTCTAAAATTCTAACAGGAAGGACTTCTCTTTCTCGGTAAAATACAAAAGAACTAAAGACCTTTACTCCTATAGTAACAGCAAGAAAGACCCAGACAAAATAAAAATCATACTTTTCCATGAAGCTGGCAAAGAGCTTTGGATATAAGGAAGTTGTGATAGCCTGTCTCCAAGTTGGCACCCATGATCCTCCCTACCTAGTACACACTTTCTTAAGTGGTTTTCTCCTGCAATGAATAGGGTTGTCCTGTGTAATCAACAGAGTATAACAGAAATGACAGTGTGTAACCTTAAGGCTCGGTCATAAAAGATAGTCCCATGCTCTAAATTTCTATCATTCTACCTCTCTTAAGCTATTTATTTTTTGTATTATTTTTATATATTAGGATAAACATCTAAGCTATCTTTGTCTTTTCGACAACTCTCAGCACAGTGCTGACTTGCTAGTTAATGCTCAATAATTATATGACAAATAAGTGAACATATAATAAGGAGGTGCTAACTTTATTTCCATGAATATCAAAGATAATTGTGTGAGACTTCTAAGATTTCTTGAAACTGTACATTTGTTATTTGCTATATTTATAGTTTTATATCTGATTCTGCATTTTCCTTCTGAGATGCAAATTATACATATAGCAGACTTTTCATATTGTGCCACAGTCCCCAAAGCTTTGTTTATTTTGCTCTGTTGCTTTAATTCTCTTAGACTCCCCATCAGAAGACATAATGTAATTGTTTCAGAGATGGTACAATACAGCAGGAGCTAGGAGTATGTTCTTATATTCCAGGCCTACATCTAAGAAGGAATATGTGAAAGCAGTGGAGAACCAAGTATGTTGATCCTTAGGTTCTCAGCTTAAATATCATATCCTTAAAGAGAACTGGCATGAAGTTTGATCAATTACTTATTGTTTATTTGGATTCCTGGCTAGATTACATGGTCCACAAGGCCAGGTACTAGGAATTGCTTTACTCATCACTGTATGGCCATTGTCTAACCTAGTGACCAGAGTAGTTTCTCAATAAACATTCACTGAATGAACTAGGTGAACCAAGATCCTTGTTCAGAATCAAGAAGCACACTTTCTAGGCCTCGAGTACCCTTTTGCTCTTTATATTAGGTTTACCTCAGAACCTTGTTCTACCCCTGGCCCTTCCTTCTCCCAAAGCAGCCCCACTTTGACTTAGAATAGGGGAGTCCCTCTGCATATATTCAATAAGGGAGATAAAGGAGATCAAAGAAGGAGGCCCTTTAATTATGTTGGCAAGCCTTCGGTAGCCACCATCTATTAGAATTCAGAGTACATTTTGCCATATAGTTTTGGGGTTGCAAAATGAGTTAAATGACCTTTTAATGCACTGGCCAGGAATATAACCACCAGAATTGCTTCTAAAGAGACATGCATTTGGAGTTAAACTAACAGACTGAAAATGCCTTTTGGACCACAGCTCATTTGTAAGTGGGGCTGCCTCTATTCCAAAAACTACTAATATCACACAACAAATTGTTTGATGCTGTCCTTTGAATAATTATTTATTTTCTTATTACTACTTCCAAAGGAAGATGCTATAATAAATTATAATAATAAATGCAGACTACCAGCCAATAATTTGCATATTTTGTCCTACTACTTATTTTTTTCAAAGAAAATTAATTATAAAATTCACTACTTCTGCTGCGAGATACTAAGCCAAGGATTAAAAGATGTCTCTCTACTCAGCACATATAGAACTTTCTGGCAGTCAATAACATCCATATCTACACAACAAAGTAGAAGGCTCTTTATCTTAAGTAAAAGCTATTCCTTAATTGTGGTAAAGACTTCAGTGCAGTCTCTGAAGGCTTAGATGTGGGAAGAACTGCCTTCAGCCTTGGAGCTCGCTTGCATCATTCCATGTATCTTGGTGATGGAGGGTATTTTATTTACCACTTGGAAGAATTAGGCTGTATTGCAGATCCTTTAAGAACTCATTAGGATTAATGACTGAGTAGTATCAGCTGTCACGTAATCAGCTGCCGAAAAATCACTGAGCTAAAAACCCCACCGCACATTCTATTATCTCTGCTTCACAGAAGGTTCTGAAATACATCTCTGGAGTTGCATTTCATCAGCCTATATGGGCACTTCAAAGCGTCATTGAAGGCTCTTCCAAGATAACAGTGGTATAATTTTTCCTAAGGGAAGGCCACTACTCCAAGGAATGCCCTCTCCGGAGGAACTGCTGCTCAGGACCCATCCCCTAGAGCCAGGCCAAAAGGGGAGTGGCTGTCCTCGACGCACAAGCTCAGGGTCAGCTCTCTTCTCACCAGAACTACATATAGTATGAGCCAGCTGATGCAGGGTGTTGGAATCACAAGGACAGAGTCCATTATGCTGGCTAAGTAGTCTTGAAGGTATCCCAAGTACCTTTGGCTGTTTATGTGAGGAAAGGCAGGCCAGTTAAAAGTAGGTTCTGGGAGCTGAGCTGCCCTCTATTAATCTTACAGCACTCTGGGAAACACTTTAAGGTGATTCTGCCCCAATGTTATAGGAGGAGAAGCTGAAACTGCCTTTCTAGAAGCCTGACTGAGAAGGAAAAATTATTGCTGCTATGAAAATAAAGTCCTATCATTTCTCTTGAACTGAACATCTGTTTTGGTTGCTAGAATCATGATTCATACTAAAAGACTATTTCAGGGCGCCTGGGTGGCTCAGTGGGTTAAAGCCTCTGCTTTCGGCTCAGGTCATGATCTCAGCGTCCTGGGATCGAGGCCCGCATCGGGCTCTCTGCTCAGCGGGGAGCCTGCTTCCTCCTCTCTCTCTGCCTGCCTCTCTGCCTACTTGTAATCTCTCTCTCTGTGTCAAATAAATAAATAAAATCTTTAAAATAAATAAATAAAAGACTATTTCAAATGTTGCATTCTAAATGTTTCGAAAGGGTCAAGTTCTACATACGAGGGCTATTCCTATAGTAGAACTGTCACTGTAGTGGAGTGCAGAGAAAGGAAAGCTTTTAAGTTCATGCTGACTCCTCCAGTTTCAGTGACCAATACTATGGCACTTATAGTGGTATACCTGGATTCATTTTTGATTGGAAAATAATCAACAATTTGCTTACTAACTGTCCTTGATGTATAATAACTATAAATTGCTTGCCCAATATTCTTAGCTTCTAAAGGCATTTGGTTTAACATAGTAAGGGCAAAGACAGAATTGAACAGGATAATCCAAAGTGGTTCATCTATTTCTAAGTTACATCAGGACCAAAAAATGAAATTGAAATCAACATGGCAAAGAGTTTAGCTATAGTATAAAACATGAAATCAGCCTTACCCACTGCACCCGATGACTTTATTGTACAGATAGGATGGCAAGCCTTTCAGGTGAATGTTGTTATCCACATACACGTATTGTAGTTCTCGAGAGCGACCTAAATCTGGATTAGAAAGAAAAGTACTATAATTTCTAGAAATATGCACCAGTACAATGTGAAATGTAAAATGTAATCTATGATATTAGAAAAAGTCAAAATATCTGTTCTAGAGGACAAATCATTATAGATTTAACTGAACTCTGAGTGTGAAACTATGTCAGCTGGCATATTAGATTCTGCGTCAGAAAATGTGACTGTAGAAAAATGACTTAGCCCACCTGGACCTTGATTTCCTGAACTGTGAATTGAGACAACTAGGAAGAAAATATGATTAATTTCCTTCCCACCTAAAAATTCTGTGACCTTTTATAAACAATTTTAAGAATAATGGTTATTGGGGCGCCTGGGTGGCTCAGTTGGTTAAGCAACTGCCTTCAGCTCAGGTCATGATATCGGGGTCCTGGGATTGAGCCCCGCATCAGGCTCTTTGCTCAGCAGGGGGCCTGCTTCTCCCTCTGCCTGCTACTCTGCCTGCTTGTGGTCTCTCTGTGTCAAATAAATAAAAATTCTTTAAAAAAAGAATAATGGTTATTGTAGGCCTGCTTTCAGTTTCATTCTCCTCCAACGGAAAAAAGGTGATATGAACAGAGTTGGCAGGTCAGCCTAGTCTGGCTTAGTTCTATCCCTGTATCACCTACTGCGTCTCACCTCCCCTGGGTAGAAAGGGGGGAACAGAGGTGAGGGAGGTCTAGGGATCAGGCCCTGGCTGGGCTGAAGTCTCTAGAGCTAGGCCAGTTTTAGAATGCGAAAACTGCCCAAGGCTATAGGGGGAGGAAGAAGCAAAGGGAACCCTAAGTGCAGGTCCCCTAGTGAGGGGTGAAGATGAGGTGGACAATACCTGCAGGCCAGTGAGTAAGGATCAGAATGGGTATTGTTACAAAGAAAACCACAGGTCCAGAATGGAGTTGCTTATACTAGGCCTCATCACCAAACTGGGCCTTAATACCTAACCTAACTGCAGTTTCAACCTCCCTCTGGAATGTAACCTTTAACCAGTTAACATGGAATCTCCTTGTGAGCACTAGGAAATTTACTGCTAGACCCCATCCATTCCCCTCAGCAGGGCAACCTTGCCTAAAATAACGTATTCTTTCCTGATAATTTTCTTTTTACTGCTCCCTCTCTGCCTTTAAAAAACTTTTCCTTTTCCACAGCTTGACGGAGCTCCTTTCAACTTGCTAGGTGGGATGCTGCCCCATTATCACCTAATGAAGCCAATTAGATCTTCGAATGTACTCAGTTGACTTTTTGTTATTTAACAGTATGTATCAGGAATGGGAAGAGGTAAGAAAGAGGATCCAAAAAAGAAGGGTTTGTAACGGGAACAGGTGTCCCAGAAAGAGACAGATGCCAGGTGTTTTCCAGAAGCAACTGGGCAATGGGGGCGCAATGGCTGGAGGAGGACTTGGTGAAGAGACAAGCACAGAGTACTGAATGTGCTCTCTGGCCAACACAGGCAGCAGAGACACTTCCCAGTGTTGAGGTCATCCCTTCCTGCCTACCGTGTGCCCAAGAATGTTCAACCAGCTTTCCTTTCCACTCACTTGGTGGGGCTCTTTGTCCTCACTGCCACAGAACAGAGTCCTCAGCAGCCTTCCTAAACCCTTTACTCCCTGAAGCAAGAACACTATCTTTGAAAAATTTTCTGGAGTTTTGCTTGTGCCAATAGGCAATAGGCTGAAGGACATCTCTTCCACCCCTCCACCCCTTCCCCCTCCCCCCACCCA